>JABMCL010000308.1:147500-175000 GCA_018857735.1 Alviniconcha marisindica
GTGTGTGGTGTGTGTGTGTGGTGTGTCGTGTGTGGTGTGTGTTCATGTGTGTGTGTGTGTGTGTGTGCGGTGTGTGTGTGTGTGTGTGTGTGTTGTGTGTGTGTTGTGTGTGTGTGTATGCGGCGTGTGTGTGTGTGCGTGCTGCATGTGTGTGTTGTGGTGTGTATGTCGTGTGAGTGTGTATGTGTGTAGTAGTGTGTCGTGTGGTGGATGTGGGTGTGTGGTGTGTGTGGTGTATGTAGTGTGTGTGATGTGTAGTCATGTGTGTGTGTGTGTGTGTGTGTGTGTGTGTGTGTGTGTGTGTGAGTGTGTATGCGAGTGTGTGTTGTGTGTGTGTGTGTGTGTGTGTGTGTGTTGTGTGTGTGTGTGTGTGTGTGGTGTGTGTGTGTGTGTGTGATGTGTGCGTGTGTGCGTGTGGTGTATGTGTGCGTGTGTGGTGTGTATGTAGTGTGCGTGTGGTGCGTGCGTGCGTGTCAGTGTGTGTGTGTGTGTGTGTGTGTGTGTGTGTGTGTGTGTGTGTGTGTGTGTGTGTGTGTGTGTGTGTGTGTGTGTGTCTGCGTGTGAGTGTGCGTGTGTGTGTGCGCGTGTGTGTGAATGTGTATGTGTGTGTGTGTGAATGTGTATGTGTGTGTCCCCCGTTGTATCCAGGCCTTACCCCCCAACCCCCAACCCTACCCCACCCCAACCATCAACTCCTCTTTTCCTTATATATATATATATATATATTCCGAGGAAATGGTCTACACCATCGATCTCAGACCGACTACAGCAGCAGCGCAATAATACCTTACGCGGTTGTTGTTTTTCCACCCGTTTTCTCTGCAGCAGTGGGCATGGAGTGTTACGTAGGCTGCTGCTGAGCCGTCTTCAGCAGGAGCCCGTTTTATGCTGAACAAAGGCGCCTCTAACAGCCTGCTGATTGCGCATTAGGGTCTGACACAAAAATAGCGCGGCCCAGCTCTTGAACTTTGCGACCTCTCGGGAAGGATGAAAGAATCGGATACCGACAGAGCTAGAGGCAAGCCGCACGTGGAATGAAAACACGGAGAAGAGTCTAAAATTAGCTTTGATATACAGCGTGTGCTGATTGGTTTTTGTTTTGTTTTGGTTTGGTTTTGGTTTCTTCTTCTTCTTCTTCTTCTTCTTTTCTTCTTAATATGCTCCGAAATTGTTATATACTTACAGCACTGTTTGGTTGTTAAGCCCGTTCTTAACTGGGCGAATGTTTGTTCGCCGAACATACTTCGGACAGTTCGACGAACTATGATTCGTTTCTTAACTGAACTTTTAGTTCGCCGAACATGGTTCGGACAGTCCAAACTTTACTTCGTTCTCAACTGGCTTGCAATGAGATGCAAGCTTCGGCCCGAACTTGCGGCTGACGCGCAGCAGACAGCATGATCAAAAATGTAGGCTAAAGTCAAATCAGGTCAAGTCAATATACTTTAATCATCCCTCACAGGGTAATTCGACTAACTACTATCTCATTCTGGGTCTCCAAGACAAGGCTGCGCCTCCAACAAGTCAACAAATAAACAAATTCCCTCCGAAGCGAGTGAAGAACCTAGCGACACCGTCATCCATTTTTATTTTTATTTTTTCTTCATCCACAGGAGAGCTCTGCTCTCAGCCAATCAGAGGCAATGTTCGTCGAATAGGGCGAATGTTCTCAGATCATGTTGAGCGAAGCTTTTGGACCCCGAATATAGCTTCGACGAATACTTCCAACTAGGTTCGCGAAGAAAAGTTCGCCCAATTAAGAACCAACTAGGTTCGCCGAATACTTCTAACTAGGTTCGCGAACAAACATTCGCCCAATTAAGAACGGGCTTTACGTGGCAGCCGCCACCATTGTTTCACGAACGACAGCGAGAGAGGAAGTAGCACTGGACATCTGTGTTCACAAGAAACGAAGCTCGCCAACCGAAAGCATTGTTTCGTTCAAACCTCATCTTGAGGAGTTGCAGCACACATCAGCACCAGAGCGCATTGTTTCATCCACAACACAGACGTTTAAAAGCACAAGAAAAGGAGGTGGCTTCATTCACAACAGAGAGGTAAAACACATATCGACACAGCAAAGGGGGTTGCTTCATTCACAGCACAACGGTGAAACACATATCGACACAGCAGAGGGGGTTGCTTCATTCACGTCACAGAGGTGAAACACGCATCGACACAGCAAAGGGGTCGCTTCATTTACAGCACAGAAGGTTGCTTCATTCACAGCACAGCGGTGAAACACATATCGACACAGCAAAGGGGATTGCTTCATTGACAACACAGCGATGAAACACACTTCGACACAGCAAAGGGTATTGCTTGATTCACGTCACAGAGGTAAAACACACATCGACACAGCAAAGGGAGTTGCTTCATTCACAGAACAGAAGGTTGCTTCATTGACAGCACAGAGGTGAAACACACATCGACACAGCAAATGGGGCTGCTTCATTCACAGAGCAAAAGGTTGCTTCACTGACAGCACAGAGGTGAAACACACATCGACACAGCAAAGGGTGTTGCTTCATTCACAGCACAGAGGTGAAACACACATCGACACAGCAAAGGGAGTTGCTTCATTCACAGCACAGAGGTGAAACACACATCCACACAGCAAAGGGGTTGCTTCATTGACAACACAGCGATAAAACACACATCGACACAGCAAAGGTGGTTGCTTCATTGACAACACAGCGATGAAACACACATCAACACAGCAAAGGGAGTTGCTTCATTCACAATACAGAGGTGAAACACACATCGACACAGCAAAGGGGTTTGCTTCATTGACAACACAGCGATGAAACACACATCGACACAGCAAATGGTGTTGCTTCATTGACAACACAGCGGTGAAACACATATCGACACAGCAAAGGGGGTTGCTTCATTCACAGCACCGCGGTGAAACACATATCGACACAACAAAGGGGTTGCTTCATTCACAGCACAGCGGTGAAACACACATCGACACAGCAAAAGGGGTTGCTTCATTGACAACACAGAGGGGAAACACATATCGAAACAGCAAAAGGGGTTGCTTCATTCACGTCAAAGAGGTGAAACACATATCGACACAGCAAAGGGGGTTGCTTCATTCACGTAACAGAGGTGAAACACACATCCATACAGCAAAGGGGGTTACTTCATTGACAACACAACGGTGAAACACATATCGACACAGCAAAGGGAGTTGCTTCATTCACGTCACAGAGGTGAAACACACATCCACACAGCGAGTTGCTTCATTCACAGCACAGGAACGGCGAAAAACATATCGATTCGCAAGCGGATTATCTTCAGCATTCGCGGGACATTTACGGGGCCCGATGTACTTTGTTTTCTTCTTCAACCCCCAGCCCCCACTTTTTCTTTTCTTTTCTTTTGAGGGCGTTCCCAAAATTGATTTTTTTCCCCCCCACGAATAACCCCGGAACACCATTACATCTTGCACGTCCCGGAAAATCGGCTAATTTTACACTACTCGGGACCCGACGAGTGCCCATAAAATTCCCGGCCTGTGGCGAAAGACCCAGCCAGGAAATCAATTTTCATCCCTGTAATGACTGCCATAGCGAAAGATGGGGAAAGATTTGACTGTTATCGTAAAGCATACCACAGCAACCAATAAAGAAAAAACTAAGGGGGGTGGAGGGAGGGGGAGGTGCTGAAGAGAAAAGAAATAGAGCGAAGGGGTAGGGGGTGGGGTAGGGTGGGGGGGAGGGGGGTTATGATCAATATGGTTCGCCATACGAACGGCCAGCAGCAGCAAGGGCAGCAGCTGATATTGCATCACTCACTATGAAAGTGTAAGTGTGTCACCGCTGTTTGTGCGACGTAATAACAGCTAAAACAGCAGCAACAAAGAACAGCAAACGATGACAACAACAAAAAGCAAACAGTAACCAACAATAACAACCAAAACAGCAGCAACAAAGGAAAACAAAACAATGACAACAACACAAAGCAAACAGTAACCAACGAACAATAACAACCAAAACAGCAGCGACAAAGAAGAGCAAACAATGACAACAACACAAATCAAACAGTAACCAACAAACAATAACAACCAAAACAGCGGCGACAAAGAAGAACAAAGAATGACAACAACAACAAATAAACAGCTACCAGCAAACAATAACAACCAAAATAGCAACAACTGAAGAACAACAAACAATGACAATAACAAAAAACAGTAGCAACAAACAATAACAACCAAAACAGCAACAACTGAAGAAGAACAAACAATGATAACAACAAAAAGCAAACAGTAACCAACGAACAATAACAACCAAAACAGCAGCAACAAAGAAGAACAAACAATGACAACAACAAAAAGCAAACAGTAACCAACGAACAATAACGACCAAGACAGCAGCAACAAAACAAAGAAGAAAAGAGCAAATTTTGGCTCACGCCCTTTCAGTTTCCAGACTTTTTGCCGCCATCTTGATCATGGCCCAGTTACCCTCGAACGCTGTGCACCAAAGTGTTTGTCGACAGAGTGCTGAGTGCGAATCAAAATCTCAGCACTGGTTTACGACATCCTTCCTCCAACCCCTGCCATAATTTATTACGCCGTGGGTGTCGAAAAACTGTCAGCTAACGGATTTTTGTTTGTTGATGCTCTAATGGTAGTATGTTTGTAACAGACAACTCAAATTATATGAGGCATTTCATTGATAACCGCCCACGTTGCTTACGCAAATCGAACTAAAATTGTTTGAATCGAGACGGAACTCTTTCTTACCTGCGGCGGACGCGCCTCATGTTTACGTGCGTGCTTAGACGCTATATGTTGCTTCCAGAGTCTTATCAGTACCCAAACCTTTCGAAGAGCGCTGACAGCGTCGGTGGACAGCTGCGCGGAGATAAAGAGTGCCCCTTCAGTGGCGCAACCAATTCTGGCAGAGTTTAGAGGAAGGTGCCGAAAGCGATGCTCTGAGTGTGGGTGCGATCCACACTGCATCGCGGGGAAGAAAACCCCTGTCAAACACTCCTGAAATACTCCCCTTTGAACGACGCCTGGCCGCTCGCTGCGCGCGACAGTGCAAACAACCCATCTGAGAGAAATAAATTTGATTCCCAAGTCCAGATCTCCCCGCTAGGCTACTCGTTTCTTGTTAACCGTTTCTCACGCTAAACCGTTCCCCCTACCCCTCCCCCCCCCCCCCCCCCCCCCACCCACTCCCCCACCCCCAGCACAGTTGATGTGGCATGCTATGGCCAACGCTATTTATAGCCCGCGATTGCCTGTTCGATGCCCCCCCCCCCCCCCCCCACCCCCCCCCCTCCCCCCCCCCCCCCCCCCCCCCCCCCCCCCCCCATCTCCCAGACCTTCCCTTCCGCCTTATCCGCCCTCTCCTCGCCCCTCTTTAATCGCTGATGACATGTTTTATTGGAGAAAAAAGTTAGTTTTTTGTTTGTTTGTTTTTCGGCATTTCTTTTTCTTTTCTTTTTTTACTTCTTCCATCTCTAACTCCGTTTCGCCTTCTTCTCCCTTATCAACAGGCTTACTCTCTAGCCAGCAAAACTCCACCCGAAAAAGGAAAAAAAAAAATCATTCACCAAGTCCTTGGTCCAAAATGTAATTAGTCTGCACCGCTAGCCTCCTGAACAACGCCCTCAGACACGGGTCAGTATATTGCCCAGTCCCACAGTCACTGCGATTGGTTGATTGTATGCCAGTCATATGGTCGCTGCGATCGGTTGGATGCCATCGAGGTTCTGATTCGCCCAAAAGGCACTGCCGTCTGCAGGGATGATTTTCGTTGGGACGATTCGATAAAGGAAAAAATCTACGCATTAACATTTGTTAAAAAAAAAACGTGTTCTGATTAAAGATCCAAACACATAAAAGGTTCAAAAGAACGCTTATTTATTAGGACACAAACACACAGTATCTGCAAATTTTCGGGATAATCCCCTTTGTCAAGCAACAAAATGACACTAAAACAACAATTAAACGGTTAAAACGATGAAAAATGAGATGAGAAGCGAAATAACTTATCTCTTTTGGTTGAGCTATGTTGTTTTTCTGTCCGTTAGCAGTCATTTTTATTTATTTATTTTTTCAGATTTCTGTGTTCTGATTCAGTCTAAAACAGAACGAGGCCCAGAGCACCTATGTAGAGTGTACCTGTGGTAGAGTTTATATACCTTGTACTTACTCGCATACCAGGTGAGAGCTGCCGTAGGCGACTCGAGTCTTTGTAGCTGTGTTTGTATTACGTCTTTCGAGCGCTAATTAACTCCCTAGTGTGTTGATTCTTCGTTGTGTTTGTGTGACGTCTTTCGGGCGCTAATTAACTCCCTTGTGTATTGATTCTTCGTTGTTGTGTCTGTGTGACGTCTTTCGAGCTCTAATTAACTCCCATGTGTATCGATGTTGCATCTAAGTAGAGTCAGCCACCAAGGGAGTTAATTAGCGCTAGAAGGACGTCACACAAACAGCACCAGAGGTACATCCTCGCGTGTTCTGATTCACAAAACAGACATCCCGGCTGCAGCGGTCACTCAACACTCTCGTTAAAGTAAAAGTCCAAGGTTTTTAGGTATGCAAAATGACCATCGAAATGATTGACAAATGAGTCACTAGTTTCAGATTTAATGAAATAAAAAAATGTTTAATTGGGTTTTTAATCGATTTTATTTTCTGTAGGCTGGCCGAGACTACAGTCTCGGGTTCTCCATCAGTCACGTGACTTTCCCGGAAGTGACGTCAGTCTGGGGAGTCAGTGTGGTTGCCATCTTAGATTCTTCAGTAAACTGTGTATGCGTGTGGTCGACAAAAAAGTTAACTATGCCGGCCTACTGTGTTGCCGCGAACTGTAACAATTCGCAGACGACCCCAGGTATAACAATGCACGAGCTCCCGCACAATCGACCCGCAGTGAGGCGAAAGTGGATTAAATTTATACAATTCAAACGAGCTGACTTTCTTGCTGCGCCGCATCACACCCATTTGTGTAGCGAGCACTTCAGTGAGTGCGATTTCGCAAACCCCATGGAATACCGCATGGGCTTTGCTTCGAAGCTGACACGATGTTCCGGTACTCTTTCAAAATCCTGCCTGACAGGCTCAAACTGATACGGCTGTATCCTTGTGGGTCTCTCGGGCAAAGTATCAGTTTCGTCTTCGGAGCTCGAGTTGGCCATTTTGCAGCGACTCCCCAGAGTGACGTAGTAGGCATATGGTCACGTGATTTGGGCGTCATGGCGACGCTTTCGGTACGACAGAAAATGCATTTTTTTCGTGCATTTATAACCCTCAGATCACAGTTTCACCTACATCATCGTTCTCAGCGAGCTTTAACGGAAATCGTGTCAAAAATCACCACTAACCTTGGACTTGTCCTTTAAAGACAGAAGAGTCAGATGCGTTTGCAAATGGGTGGATATAATAATTATACATTGCGATTACTTGGCGCAACCATATGCCTACACTGACTCAAAATATTCTTGGAGTGCACGTGACAATCGAGACCAGCTTGAGCGATCTTTTGAACATTCATTGGTCTTTGTATGATCTTTCCGGCTAAGAATTGAACAACAAATGATGGTGCCATAATGTTCTAATGCAAGAAATGCAAACTATTGAAGATCACTTACCCCCTCCCACCCAGCCACCCACCCACCCCCACCCCCCTTCCCCCATCTCCCACACGATTCATAACGCGTTTCTCTCTGCTGATTTCCGCATCAAATCACAACGCGTACTGCATGGCTCTTGTCTCTGAGGGACCAGTTCAACAGGATAGCTTCTCTGCCGTTACCGCCCAACTGACAGTCCTGTCGTCCGGGTCGGTTGTTTGTTTTCTTTCTTTTTCTGCTTTTGTCCGCTGCAGGCATGAGAAGATTTGTAGAGAAAGAGTCTGCGGAGATTTATGGTTGGCGAAGTGTGTGTGTGTGTGTGTGTGTGCGCGCGCGCCGCGCGGAGATTTATGGATAGCAAAGTGCGTGTGTGTGTGTGTTGTGTGTTCATTTTCAGTCTAGTTCTTGTTCTTCATCTTTTTTCCTCCCCCCTCCCCTTCCCCTTCCCTTTTCTTCTTCTTCTTCTTCTTCCGGCAGGCAATCTAAGAAGAGAAATTATCATCGTGGAACACTATTGGGGTGTAAAGTGTGTTTAAATAGAAACATCTAGTCCCTATTGGGTGTGTGTGTGTTGGAGGGAGGGGGGAGGAAAGGAAGGGAAGGGGTTCAGTAATGAAACAGGAGGGGCCTCGGGCAAGCACTTTCACAATGTCAAACAGGGGAACGCGTCTGCCCTAGGTCAACGGAAGGCAAAATCCGTATTATTGTGATCTCGTCTGTGTGTGGTATATATTTATACGCGTGTGGCTTGTGGGCACGTGACTCTCGTTTTGTGCCGCTGCTACCGGAAATCCAGCGAGAGCAGCAAACGTGGTTTCGATTCCCTGGTCGAAATAGGGTAAAGAGGTTTTTTACTTGTGTTTTTCGAGACCACACCCGTAGCCAAACAGACTGGTATGGCTCAAATCTCTATAAATCGTTAGTCGATACTTGTAGCCAATAAAAGGTTTCTGTAGGCTACACAGTGTTGGTCAATACCAGAAGTCAGGCATACCTCTAATGTTGCGGGTCTATACCTGCGGTAAGTAAACTTCGATCTAGCGTTGATCAGTACCTGTGGTCAGTGAGCCACTGGTGATGATCACACCTGCAGTCAATAGGCCTCTATAGTTGGTCAATACCTACAGTCAACACGCACGGACACACACACACACACACACACACACACACACACACACACACACACACACACACACACACACACACACACACACACACACACACGGTTTAGGGAATTCGACTTCTGTCGTCTGCCATGTACCGGCGATTCAGCGGTAACCAGCTCGATCTGTCCACAAACGTTTGTTGCGTCCACAAAATTCACTTTGATTAGAAAGGAGAGTTGTTGTCAAATAAGCATTCACATATTTAAGGATTTTTCCCCTCAGCTAGACCGAGACAGACTAGATTAATCTTTGTCCATTGAACAAGTCTTCGCATGCAACAACAGTTTTCAGAGTAACTTCCCTTGGTGGCCTGTGCAACTGTTGCGCCAAAAGATGCCAAAAGTACCTATGGGTAGGTACGATTCGCTCAATCTCACCTCGCATTTAAACTCAGTCGTTTGCCGTGGAGACTCACTAAGTGGGCATGCAGTGACTGACTGAGTAGCAATCATAGCTGGCAACTACAGAAAGGATGTCGTAAACCAGTGCTTGGAGTTTGCCACTAAGTGTGTGTGTGTGTGTGTGTGTGTGTGTGTGTGTGTGTGTGTGTGTGTGTGTGTGTGAATGTGTGTGTGTGTGTGTGTGTGTGTGTGTGTGTGTGTGTGTGTGTGTGTGTGTGTGTGTGTGAGTGAGTGTGTGTGTTTAAATAGCCGAAAAACTTGAGCTTATTTCTCCGTTCATGGATTGAGTTAATTTTCCGACTGATTTTACTCACGGCACAGCACTGTCCATTCGCTCTGTGTGTGTGTGTGTGTGTGTGTGTGTGTGTGTGTGTGTGTGTGTGTGTGTGTGTGTGTGTGTGTGTGTGTGTGTGTGTGTGTGTGTGTGTGTGTGTGTGTGTGTTTAAATAGCCGAAAAACTTGAGCTTATCTCTTCGTTCATGGATTGAGTTAATTTTCCGACTGATTTTACTCACGGCACAACACTGAGTGTGACAGCTTCGATCGTTACTGACTGGGCGTGAGTAGTTTTCATGCTTTTCAGTCGTGCCGAGTTCAATGGCGGGGTTCAATACTTCGAGTACAGGACAGAGTGCAGAATCCACTGTTAGCTGGATTTTAACACAGTTCACATGTGAACACTTATCAAGTCTCCAAGTCTCCCCGGCCAGTCACTCAGTGAGTGCTCCCCATTGAGGAACCAACACCTCCGTCAAGGCGAAGTTCAGAACAAGACTGATACTTAGTATCTGAACCATCATTTACCATGTCTCTAGGACTTTGTTTTCTCTGCATTCAGCTCAGTCTCAGCGGTCCGTTTTTCTGCTGGCAATTAGGCCCATACCTGCCTCTTTTAAAATAAAATAAATTGACCCGAAGAGTGTAAGAGAAACTCCTCACTAAACAGCACGATGAGTGTGAAAAGAAAGACAGATGTACGGACGAGGTCATGTCAGGACTGAGCTGTCTGGTGAGTCTGTACCGAGACGAAGCCAGACGAGGCGTGTCGGTGGCTGCCGCGCCCTAAGCATGCGTTGCACTTGCTAAGAGCCGATAGCAGCCCAAAACCGAGTCATACCCATGACGACCGACACTTGCCTAGTCTGTGTGAAGCTCTGGATGTGAGCCGTACCGAGCTGTAACCTGGCAGACCTTGCTCTTGCGTCTTTGTCTGGACAATGGATAACCATATGGGATTATTTCTGTGTAGTCGTTACTATTACAGTATAAGAGAAACGCATGTCCTAACTAACTCCAGCACGGGGTGTGCACCTCAGTGTAAGAGAAGATTCTCACCAATCCAGCATGCAAAGTGTTTGAAACATCCTCACTATGATCAGTATGGGGAATGTAAGAGAAACTCCTCACTAAAACTAGCATGATGACTGTAATACAAACTCATTAACACTGGCATCAGGAGTATAAGAGAAACTCCTCACTAAAATTAGCATCAAGAGTACAAGGGAAACTCCTCACTAAAATCTTCAGGAGTGTAACTAACAGGAACACCTTGCTAAAAAGTATCATCAGGATTGTAAGAGAACCTCATCACTTCACTAAAGCTAGCATGAGGTGCGTAAAAGAAACACCTCACTAAAAGTAGCATCAGGAGTGTACAATGGTTAGCATCAGGAGTGTAACTGACAGAAACATCTCAATAGAAGTATCATCAGGAGTGCAAGACAACCTCGTCACTAAAACTACCGCTAGGTGCGTAAGAGAAGCACATCACTAAAACTAGCATGAGGTGTGTAAGAGAAACACCTCACTAAAACTAGCATAAGGTGTGTAAGAGAAACACCTCACTAAAACTAGCACGAGGTGTGTAAGAGAAGCACCTTACTATAACTAGCATCAGGAGTGCAGGAGAACTCCTCCTCACTAAAACTAGCATGAGGTGTGTAAGAGAAACACCTCACTAAAACTAGTATGAGGTGTGTAAGAGAAACACCTCACTAAAGCTACCAAGCGGTGTGTTCGAGAAACACCTCACTAGAAGTAGCATCAGGAGTGCAAGACAAACACTTCACTAAAACAAGTATGAGATGTGTAAGAGAAACACCGCACTAAAACTAGCATGAGGTGTGTAAGAAAAACACATCACTAGAAGTATCATCTGGTGTGCAAGAGAAACACTTCACTAAAACTAGTATGAGGTGTGTAAGAGAGACACCTCACCAGAAGTATTATCAGGACTGCAAGAGAAACTCGTCACTTGTGTGTAAGAGAAACACCTTACTAAAACTAGTATGAGGTGTGTAAGAGAAACACCTCACTAAAACAAGTATGAGATGTGTAAGAGAAACACCGCACTAAAACTAGCATGAGGTGTGTAAGAAAAACACATCACTAGAAGTATCATCTGGTGTGCAAGAGAAACACTTCACTAAAACTAGTATGAGGTGTGTAAGAGAGACACCTCACCAGAAGTATTATCAGGACTGCAAGAGAAACTCGTCACTTGTGTGTAGAGAAACACCTTACTAAAACTAGTTTGAGGTGTGTAAGAGAAACACCTCACTAAAACTAGCATGGGGTATGTAGGAGAAACACCTCACTAAAACTAGCATCAGGAGTGTAAGAGAAACACCACACTAAAACTGGCATGTGGTGTGTAAGAGAAACCACACCTACATACATACATACATACACGCACGCACGCACGCACGCACACATACACACATACACACATACACGCACACACACACACACACGCACATACACACACACACACGCACGCACGCACGCACATGTACACACACGCACGCACGCACACACGCACACACACACGCACAAGCTCACACACACACACACACACACACACACACACACACCCTCTCTCTCTCTCTCTCTCTCTCTCTCTCTCTCTCTCTCTCTCTCTCTCTCTCTCTCTCTCTCTCTCTCTCTCTATCACCCATCACCCCATTCAACAGGCAATCACAACCAACAGTCCGGATACGGATTCGAAGACGTTCCAGTGAGACTAAGAGGACAGTGTCATGGTCCAGTTCATCCCTGGTCACCTACTATCCTCACTAACCACGTTAGTGCCAAAGGGACACAGCGGCCGGCCACGTCTGGTCACCGATTGGCCAACGCCTGACAAGTCTGTCTGGAAACGGGGGATTGGGTTCTGGAATGGGTGTCATAGACCGCTAGAGTTTTGGGTAGCGGTCGGAATGAGAGGTCTTGGTCTGTGGAAGAATATCTGGAAGCCGGCTTGCGGCTCCAGAAAATTAGATTTAGTCAAACGATCCGCGGGGGTTGGGTGGGGTGGCGGTTGGGGGGTCTTTGGGCAGAGGTCGTTTTATGACCCTCACTCTGCCGAGAGAGAGAGAGAGAGACAGACACACACAGAGAGAGGCAGACAGACAGAAGCAGAGAGACAGACAGACAGACAGACAGACAGAGAGACAGAGACAGAGAGACAGAGACAGAGAGACAGAGACAGAGAGACACACAGAGACAGAGACACACAGAGAGGCAGAGAGAGACAGACAGACAGACATAGGCCGACAGAGAGAGAGAGGCCGAGACAGAGAGAGAGAGTCTCGCTCTTCTGATTGGTGATACACGCACAGAGGGGGCTTCTTGTTCTTCTGATAGGTTCCTAAAAGTCAGTATTGGCCAGAATGAATCTCATCAGTCTAGGGGCGGATTGTTTTACTGGCTATCTGTCAGGTTTGGTTCTGTTGCTGTCTTACTTCTTTCCTTCAACAGCACGTTAATTGTGTCGGTCATGCTATCACCGTGTATTAGTGTTTTATTGTACCTTTTTGTTTTAGAGTCTTTTTTGAAGTTACTTGCTTACTTACTTTTCTTTTCTTTTTTCCTTAAATAGCAACATATTTTAAACAGGCATAAACATCGTGTTTTACGACAAGAGCTGTTGGCTCAACGGAATGTTTTAGCATTTGTCTGTTGGTCCAACAGTCCTTAAGCGTCGGACAGACCCCACGCCCCCTTTTAATTTAATTTTTAGTTTTATTAATCCATTAATCCGTATTCCAAAGCTCATCGCTCTCTGTGTTTAAGCGTACTTTGTTAGCCCAGCAGTATCCATTAATCCGTATTCCAAAGCTCATCGCTCTCTGTGTTTAAGCGTACTTTGTTAGCCCAGCAGTCTTTAAGCGTGCTTTGTTAGCCCAATAGTCTTTAGACGTGTTTTGATTATCCAGCAGGCTCTTTTAGTGTGTTGTGTTAGCCCAACAAAGTATTTAAACGTGCAATGTTGGCCGAGCAAGGGCGTTTTTACAGGGTCCTCCTCCTCCTCCTCCTCCTCCTCCAACTCCTCCTCCTCCTCCTCCTTCTCCTCTTCTTCTTCTTCTTCTTCTTCTTCTTCTTCTCGTCCTCGTCTTCTTCTTCTTCTTCTTCTTCTCGTCCTCCTCGTCCTCCTTTTTCTTCTTCAGTTTTAGGCCCATCCTGCAGCGGCTATAACCGTTTTTTTATGAGAAGTCTCCAAAAGTTAAGCCTCCTTTCAGTGCGAATTGGATGAGAAGACAATGCGCTCTGTTCCATCACTGCTTGGTGTTGTTTCCCATTCGACACCAGTGCCAATTTAGCTTTCTCTGCTACAGCTGGGGCTGCATCCCGTAGGAGCACAGGCCACCAAAAAATGCAACCATCACCTCTGTTTTTAGGTCTTGGTTTTGTCGATTTACTGGGCTTCCCGTTCAATGGAAGCGTGTGTAGAATAGGAATGGTAATTTCTGACTTTTTTATTTTTTATCTTCTTCTTCTCCTCGACACTTTCTCTTGATTATTTTGTCAGTTTGGTTGTCAAGGCTGGCTAGGCTAATGAGGATGACTGTGGTGACGAAAGCAGCGGTGGTAGCGGTGGTAATAGTGGTGGGGGTGGGGTGGTATGCATGTGTTGTTGTGTGTGTGTGTTGTGTGTGTGTGTGTGTGTGTGTGTGTGTGTGTGTTGTGGTGTGTTGTGTGTGTGTGTGGTGTGTGTGTGTGTGCGTGCGTGCGTGCGTGGTGGCGCGCGTGTGGTGTGTGTGTTATGTGTGTATGTGTGTGGTGTGTGTGTGTGTGTGTGTGTGTGTGTGTGTGTGTGGTGTGTGTGTGTGTGTGTTGTGTGTGTGTGTGGTGGTGTGGTGTGTGTGTGTGTGTGTGTGTGTGTGTGTGTGTGTGTAATGCATGCTCGCCGACGTAGCACATACAGGCCTTTGTAAAGAGAGAGAAGGGGGGGGGGAGGGGGGGGGAGAGTATCTGAATAATAATAACTAGTAAAATTAGAACAATAATATATATAATTACAAAGCTAAAGTTCGAAGTCTTGGCGGACTGGGCAAAAAGTTAACTAATAATTCCCAGAAATACGACAAAGCCGAAAGATGTCTCCAAAAACAAAGGCCATGGAAACGTTCTTACATTTAAGCCAAGCATGTCGCAGTGGTAGAAGAGAAAATGCATGGTCGATAACATGTATGCACTCAGCAAGCTGTGTTGTGTTGTTGCTGCTGGTTTTGCATTTGCCAGGAATCAGCAATGAAAACTCTACAACATTCATCCGACAGTGAACAAATTGCAGCCATTATCGTGCTGAACCAAAAAGAGCACAGACATCCCACGTCTGAGAGACCAGTTTAACGAGCTAGCATTGCACTCGCGCAAAATAATACGAAAAGGGCATCACTCCGGGGATATTGCCATTGTCTCCCCTGATGTTCTCAATTCAAGCAGAATTGGACCACGGAGCACCTGCGTCCTCCAAAACCCACACATCTCCGCTTCCTGCGGGGCCAGCGACGCTGTCTCTTTTTTTGGACGGTTTGACGGATTTGATCCTCAGCAATGCCACCGGCCGGATCTCTCCTGGGGGGAAATTAAACTGCGTAACTTGCAACCAAGATGGTCGACGTGGCCGTTCTTGATACACCGCGAAGTCGGCGCTTTTGCGAAGGAACTTCGACGACTGTCATGTCTCTAATTGGTTGATTAGTGATTGGCTGATTGACTGATTCATTCATTCATTCATTTTGGAAGGCTGGCTGACTCGTTCATTGATTCGTTGATTCATTGAGTGGTCGGTCCATAGATCGGTTGGTTCACTGTATATGCCTAGATGAAGGAGGCAAATGTCACTGAAGTATACAGATAGGAGTCACTAATTGGTTGATTCGTGATTGGCTGATTGATTGATTGACTCATTCATTCATTCATTTGGTAGGCTGGTTGACTCGTTCAATGAATCGTTGATTGACTGATCGGTCCATACATCGATTGGTTGGTTGGTAAGTGGCCCTGACTGTATATTCCCGGATAAAGGATGCAAATGTCACTGAAGTACACAGACTGGAGTCACTAATTGGTTGGTTAGTGTTTGGCTGATTGATAGATAGATTCATTCATTCATTCATTTTGGAAGGCTGGCTGACTCGTTCATTGATTCGTTGATTCATTGGTCCATAGATCGGTTGGTTCACTGTATATGCCTAGATGAAGGAGGCAAATGTCACTGAAGTATACAGATAGGAATCACTAATTGGTTGATTCGTGATTGGCTGATTGATTGATTGACTCATTCATTCATTCATTTGGTAGGCTGGTTGACTCGTTCAATGAATCGTTGATTGACTGATCGGTCCATACATCGATTGGTTGGTTGGTAAGTGGCTGACTGTATATTCCCGGATAAAGGATGCAAAT
This sequence comes from Alviniconcha marisindica, assembly GCA_018857735.1. Lineage (NCBI taxonomy): Eukaryota > Metazoa > Mollusca > Gastropoda > Provannidae > Alviniconcha > Alviniconcha marisindica. The sequence continues at coordinate 163,357 of JABMCL010000308.1, forward strand.
GTCACTGAAGTACACAGACTGGAGTCACTAATTGGTTGGTTAGTGTTTGGCTGATTGATAGATAGATTCATTCATTCATTCATTTTGGAAGGCTGGTTGACTCGTTCATTGATTCGCTGATTGATTGGTCGGTCCATAGATTGATCAGCTGGTCTGTCGGTCGGTGGCTGACGGTATGCCTGGGTGAAACATGCAAGTGTTACTGAAGTACACAGATCGGAGTTCTTTCTCCAGCTGACTGTCCGAGAGCTGATCGATTCATTCTCACCCGTTTGAAGAGCGGAGGCTTCCAGTCTTACTTGCCTGCTTTCTGGCATTTCCCCCTCCGAAGTTGTCCGTGGAGAAAAACATTTTGTAGCCGTCCCCCCTGAAATTGGATTTCGCCACTTCAATCAAAAGAGTGAAGGACAGAAGGAAAAAAAAAAAAAAAAAAGGGAGAGAAAAAAAATCTTTGCGTTGGTGTCCTGGGAGGAAGCTGTTCTTGTTGAGCTCCGTCACTTCCGCTGTTTCAATGCGTTTCGCGCCAGGGGTCGCTGGCAGAAATAAGCGACAGGCTTCTGAGATAATGACGTGCCGTCGAACCCCTAGAGAGGTGCTGGCAGAATGGTAATGGTGTTGTTGATGTCCATGACGGCCACGACGATTACGACGATGACGATGACTGCATTACGTTAGTATCTTCATTAACATGATCATTATTAGCGCCATCGTCATCGTCGTCGTCGTCGTCGTCATCATCACCATCGTCGTCGTCATCATCGTCATCATCATCATCACAGCACAAACCTATCGTCACAAGCACAATCAGGAAGAGAATTGGTAACATGAGTATGTCACCACCAACAAGGATTGCAGTCATAAAAGCAACGATAATAAAACAAAAAATAGCATTAATACAACAATGACAGGCAGACAACTCCTGCTGCTGCTCTACTACTGCTGCTGCTGCTACTACTACTACTACTACTACTACTACTACTACTACTACTACTAACTACTACTACTACTACTACTACTACTACTAAATCATGGAGGTATAGCCACTCCGTTTTATTTTTAGAGCAATTTAGTCACTCGTTAAAACAAACGAGATAAAAAGCATCGGACAGCCGTTACACGTGTAAAACAAAGACCTGTAGCGCCATTTGTAGCAGCTGCCTGTAGTGTGAATAAACATGGAATTACACAGTACATAAAGACTCCGCCAAAGTTACATTCACCTCCTCCCCCTCCTCCTCCTCTCACCCTCTTCGTTTGTTGAATCGCTTGGGGAAACGTCTGAGACACCTTGTGGTGTGTATATAATTATTATGGGCTTTTCCGAGCGCATTGATCTATACCTTGAACTGAACAGAGCTGAACTAAATCTAGCGATCTACACTTCGTTCTGTTTCAGAATTAAACAAATTGGGAGCGGAGGGAGCGGGGATAGCTCAGCGGTTAGAGCACCAGACTCATGATTGACAGGTCGCGGGTTCGAATCCCTGCAGGAGCGGCGGGAGAATTTTCTTCTCCAGGGTCAACTTTCTGTGCTGACTTACTTCGGTATCCGTTCCACCCCCGTGTTACCGCAGTGGCACGTAAAAGATCCCGGCCAGTCTAACGAAAGTGCAGGTGGCAGGTTACAGCTAAACACGCATGCACCGTACGTATGTGGCTTTGCCTAAAATGACATGGTGCATGGTTGTATGGTGTACACAGAACGCGCCGAGACGGGAACAGCCTCATGTAGCACCAGCCATGCCAGCGCTGTAAGTACACCAGGACGGAGAATAGCGCTATATAAACGCGATCAACAAACAACAACACGAAGATACAGATATATATGTATAATTAGATTCGATGTCATCCGTCTGGCTCCTGAGACCTTTGCGACTGCACGACTCCTGACACCGAGATGTTGACTGGACAAACATTGTCCAATTAGAAGCGAAGGTACACAGAGGAGGGTTGGAGGTGGTGGATCTGCCGCTGTGAATCCAATGAGTTTACACGGACGGTTCTGGGTAAGGGCTTGCTTGGGGAACATAATTTATCCCGGATTTGTTTCTTTACATTGATTTTCCTGCCAGCGTGGCGTCTGGGCTTAGCAATGAGCACTGGAGTGCATTTCGCCATGCAGCCATTTCTTCTGTGAGTCGAGTGCTGAGGGGCTATCATAATTGGTTGGCCCCGTGCGTGTGTGTGCGTGTGCGTGTGCGTGTGTGTGTGTGTGTGTGTGTGTGTGTGTGTGTGTGTGTGCTTGTGTGTGTGTGTATGTGTGTGTGTGTGTGTGTGTGTGTGTGTGTGTGTGTGTGTGTGTGTGTGTGTGTGTGTGTGTGTGTGTGTGTGTGTGTGTGTGTGTGTGTGTGTGTGTGTGTGTGTGTTGTGTGTGTGTGTGTGTGTGTGTGTGTGTGTGTGTGTTGTGTGTTGTGTCTGTGTGTCTGTGTGTGTGCGCGTGCGTATGTGTGTGATTGGCGCGCGCGTGTGTGCGTGTGCGTGCGTGTGTGTGTGTGTGTGTGTGTGTGTGTGTGTGTGTGTGTGTGTGTGTGTGTGTGTGTGTGGTGTGTGTGTGTGTGTGTGTGCTGTGTGTGTGTGGTGTGTGTTGTGTGTGTGTGTGTGTGTGTGTGTGTGTGTGTGTGTGTGTGTGTGTGTGTGTGTGTGTGTGTGTGTGTTGTGTGTGTGTGTTGTGTGGTGTGTGTGTGTGTTTTGTGTGTGTGTGTGTGTGTGTGTGTTGTGTGTGTGTGTGTGTGTGTGTGTGTGTGTGTGTGTGTGTGTGTGTCGTGTGTGTGTGTTGTGTGTGTGCGGTGTGTGCGTGTGGGTGTGTGATTGTGTGTCGGTGTGTGTGTGTGTGTGTGTGTGTGTGTGTGTGTGTGTGTGTGTGTGTGGTGTGTGTGTGTGTGTGTTTTGTGTGTGTGTGTGTGTGTGTGTGTTGTGGTGTGTGTGTGTGTGGTGTGTGTGTGTGTGTGTGTGTGTGTGTGTGTGTGTGTGTGGTGTGGTTGTGTGTGTGTGTGTGTGTATGTGTGTGTGTTGTGGTGTGCGTGTTGTGTGTGTGGGTGTGTGCTGTGTGGTGGTGTGTGTGGTGGGTGTGTGTGTGTGTGTGTGTGTGTGTGTGTGTGTGTGTGTGTGTGTGTGTGTGTGTGTGTGTGGTGCGTACGCGTGGCGCGTGTGCGTATGTATGTAATCGTGTGGAGGAATAAAAATTGCCTTTTCCTGTGCAGTGAGGTAATGCAAATGCACAAATGAAACGGAAACCGAAACGCAGTCATGTTGGTTCACTCTTTATACCACTGTGCAGCAGAAATGTCCGGGTTGGCCCGTGGCGTCATTCAGTGATGCTCACGTCACAGTCAGGCCGTATTCATGACGTCACTAATAATGACTGGTGGCCACACTCACGGACGTGCTTTTTGTTTGTTTGTTTGCTTTGCTTTTTGCGTCACACACGCGTCGGTCTTTAGCAAATAGAACCAGAAATCGAGTGGAAAAACTGCTGTGTTTGTTCCATTATCGAGAAGACTCATGACGCTGATTCGCTTCATTTCCCCAGCCCTCTCTCTCTCTCTCTCTCTCTCTCTCTCTCTCTCTCTCTCTCTCTCTCTCTCTCTCTCTCTCTCTCTCTCTCTCTCTCTCTCTCTCTCTCTCTGGGGATTATTTTGTTATCTAAAACTGTGATTGCTTTATAGACCCAGCTCAATAGTTTAAATGTCATGCTGCTTCCAAACTCCATCTCAAGGTCAGTATGAATAAGAGCAGCCCAATGGGTTTCAGAAAAGGCGGTTATTTGACATCTAGGAAGAGGTGGTTCTGTCATGATATGAAATTGGAATTTGTTAATACTTATAAATATCTCAGTATACATTTTACAGTCAAAAATAGGTTTTGCCTATGCTTGTCAAGATTTGGATAGTCGAGGTTGGCGGGTGGGGGAGGGGGTGGGGGGCTGTTGTCAATATATTGAGCAAATTGCATAAGCTCGGGAACCATTCATTTGGTATACTTTTTAAGTTATTTGATGTTCAAATGCAGCCCATTGTTTTTCATGGTGCCGATATTATATATATATATATATAGAGAGAGAGAGAGAGAGAGAGAGAGAGAGAGAGAGAGAGAGAGAGAGAGAGAGAGAGAGAGAGGCTGTTAACTGAGAATATTTAGATTTTGAGTATCTGATATTTCTGTACAATGTATGAGATTCAGAAGTGGGGTTACTGTTCGGGAAATGATGTATCCATTCTGTACAATTTCAATTGGAAACAAAGTGCACATTGTATTGTGTTGCCCTGGCCATGATAATCTGACGTCGGCATTTTCAACCAACTTATTTGAATTTTCCGAGTGATTTTCGCTTGACACTAATTCTATCGTCAAAGAATAAAAGAACAGTTGATTTTGTACTTGATCTTTGACTTCAAGTATGTTTGTAAAACGCGATGCTGGAGAAATGGTGTGCAAACTGAACTATCACTTGTGCCCCCCCCCCCCTCCCCCCTCCCCCCCTCCCCCCGGCACCCGCACGCCCCAATGCAATAGGAGCTATGGCCTAAGTGAACATTTTGTTCTCTCTCTCTCTCTCTCTCTCTCTCTCTCTCTCTCTCTCTCTCTCTCTCTCTCTCTCTCTCTCCCTCTTTCCCCCTTCCTCTCCCCCTCTTCCCCCTCTCCTCCCCCCCCACCCCCCCCCCCCACCCCCTCGGGGCAGTTGCCTGTTAGAAAAGAACACTTCCCCAAACAGCCAGCTTGCGGGAGAGGGCATTCCGCTCTGTAGCGAAACGAAGCACAAAGTCCTCTCACTCCATTTGACACTCCGGCGGGAATTATTTCATCTCGCGAAAAGTTCGATTCCGTTGTGAGCCATTTGAGACGCCCCGGCGAGACACCGGCGACTATCGGACGTCAGGAGAGCATATCAATTATTCATAAAATGCTATCTGAGTGACTGAGCATTGAGTAATTACAACTAGTCCCGTCTCCTGTTTCGAGACATTGGAGAGAGAGAGAGAGAGAGAGACAGACAGAGACAGAGACAGACAGACAGACAGACAGACAGACAGACAGAGACAGAGACAGACAGACAGACAGACAGACAGACAGAGACAGACAGACAGACAGAGACAGAGACAGACAGAGAGAGACAGAGACAGAGACAGAGCGAGACAGAGACAGAGACAGAGCGAGACAGAGACAGAGTGGGAGCGATGGATGCGCAGTGGAACCGATTAGATTCTGGAGCCAGGCCTGCAGAAATATGATGTCTGCATTTATTGTAGGTGATGATGGAGATACAACGATCTTTGGATCAAGTACTTTGTCTTGACACGCGTCGGTTGAAATGTATCCCCTAAAATATCTTTCACTTGTGTTTATGTAATAGCGGGTTTCGCGCTGGGGTTTTCAGCCCCACCTCGTTCGTCACAAACTTTCGGTCTGACCCCCCAGGGTATGACCAAAACTTTTTTCACTTGCCCTAAAGTAAATGAATTTTCTACTTGCCAGAATGGCAAAACTAGCTGCTCGTGCCATATTCTTAAAATCAACCATTTTGATATTTTTTTAAACAGCGATATGTTTGTCAAATGGACTATGAAGGGTAAAAAGTGTGATAAAAGTACTAAGCAGACTGGTAGTTTTGTCTTCCCTCTCTGAAGAATTTTTTGTTTTTGTTTTTTTATTTATTTCTCACTTTTTTCTTCTTCTTTTTTTAAAAATGTTGGTTACATTTACAAGAGTGTGTCTGCGACCACACACATAGTGAGCTTGTTAAGACGATAAATTGAGAAGCAGTTTGCAAATTGGGGTAGAAGCATGCAGTTTGTTTAAAATGTGTAGTACAGCATATAGATTGATATTTTAAATGGAAGGAAGGTTGAAGGTCACTTTTTAGGTCACCGTGACCTTGATAATTTAGGTCCAACTCCAGCACACAGCTCCAATATGGAAACTTTTGCTGCTCCCGATGTTTCTTGGACCAGTCTTCAAATGTCTCATTTTTGTCCTCCCTTTTCTCAAATGCTCTGTGCTCCAAGATGTAGAGTGCAGCTGCAGTGAAGTTTCATGCCAAGGTAGACTAGAACGGGCGTCTCTTTTGTTTTTGTATGGCGACGAGTTTGTGTCTGGGTGTCTTGTTTTTGTGAACCAAACTCGTTTTTGCTATTGAATATCATCAGCTGGGAGACTGTTGATGCAGCCTGTGTTTGAAAAGACCCTTCCAGAACATCACCCTCGGTCTGTTCACACACACACACACACACACACACACACACACACACACACACACACACACACACACACACACACACAGCTTGACCATAGATAGATCTGAAGGGAATTTCTTTTTTCTAAACGACTTAAAGTTGGACTTCTCTGACTTCAAACAAGTCTGTGACATCATTGTAAACAATTTATTCATGAGAGGCAAAACACAAATCGGCATTAGTATGACCACAACTGCTACCCATACACTTTACAGCATCGCTTTTGCACGCGCAGACCTGATCCCTTTACGACAGATACTGTCACAATTCTAGCATCAAAACGAAATCGCCTTCATTCTCACAGACTATACATGGAACGTATAACAATAAATTGTGCGGATGAACTATTTATCTGGGTGCTGAAAGCAGATTTAGCATACGTCGTGTATTATCAAAGTCAGGCCGACACGGCTGCTGAAGCAGACGACTTCAGGGTAATATCCAAGGAGGCACTCGGAAATTCCTGGGGCATTTTAAGTGCTATTCTGGGTCACAAATATCATCAGAATCATCCAGAGAGAAGTTTGCAACCGAAAATTTAGTTTGATCACGTATGTGTCTTTCCGTATACGTATGCGCCATTGATGTTTGATCTAGATCTAGTTTCCGAGTGACGACTTGCACGCTTCCGCCATTTTGGTTGAGTGGAATGTGGATATTTATTTCTATCGTGCACCACACTTGTCATAATTGACTTTTCCTATTTTAAACAGTATGGGAAAAAAATCAATATTAATTTCCACAGGTAATTAAAGCGTTCCTTCCATTTCATTTATTCATCAGGCATATCAAAACTACAAGATCTAGTGACTCATTTGCTTCTACCAAAATGTCAAACTGATTTGTCTTAACAAGCTCACTACACACGAACTTCCCCACAAAGCTACATAAATTTGTGACATTGGTGCTGTGTTGTGTGGTGGAATGAACGATGATTTAGCTTGATCCAGCCTTCAGATGACTGTAATTTGCGTCATTTGATTGCGGTTAATATCTCTCGTCATGACTGCACGTGCGCCATTACGTCATTTAAAGTTTTGTTGTTATTTTTATTTCTCTCTCTCTCTCTCTCTCTCTCTCTCTCTCTCTCTCTCTCTCTCTCTCTCTCTCTCTCTCTCTCTCTCTCTCTCTCTCCTTTTGTTTTTTGTTGTTTTGTTGTTGTTGTTGCTCTCTCTCTCTCTCTCTCTCTCTCTCTCTCTCTCTCTCTCTCTCTCTCTCTCTCTCTCTCTCTCTCTCTCTCTCTCTCTCTCTCTGAATCAACTAGTCTTTCTGTTCGTTATAGCTTATGAGGAAAGTATGACCGAAGTGCTCAGTAACAAAGTTTTGCTGTTTTTCTGGTTGGCTACAAAGGTATTTATATCTACTGTGATTGACAGACTTGTGGGTATTTTGTCCGTGGTAGCTGGTTGCCAGACCGAGTAAATTGTTGACTGGCCAACCCCTCACTTTCCGTCAGTTTCATACTCCTATAGTCTTCTTTTCGTTTCCCTGCCTTTTTCTTCAGTTATTTCTTCCTTCTTTTATTCTGATTCTACATGGTTCTCTGGGCGTTATAAATACTTTACTTACTTTTTCGCGCATTTACTCAGTTACCTCAGCTTGGTCATTCTTTCTTTCTTTCTTCTTTCATTGATCCGTTTCTTCTTTCTTCTTTCGTTCTTTGTAATTCCATGAGAACCAAGCTGTCACGTCTGTGTGATATTGGCATGATCTCCCCTGACAAACCCGAAAAGTAAATACCATACAGAGAGGCATGCTCAAGACACCCCCACCCCTACCCCCTACCACGCCCACCACACCACACCACACCCCCGTCTTAGAAATAAAACTCCTCATAAATAATTCAGTGTCAGTGATGCTTGCCCTTCGGGCCACAGAACAATTAACAGATCCTCGACGGACCGAGTTTACTGGCCCTGGACTATGAATCTTCTGTCAGCCAGGGAGCTTACGTACCAATTGGATTGGAGATCCCATCAGACAGCAGGAGTCTTGGTCGTACTTTGAACGATTCCACACCCAAATCTGTCTAAGGTCAAGATCATGCCTGAACTGTGGTGCAATCGTTCAATACCCGTTTAAATCAGAAGGAGGAACAGCACAGCTGGAATGAGAGGCATTACAGTAAGTATAAAACCGTGAACGTATTCGCAGCTTTCCGTTCGTAAAGTTATTATCCTCGAGCGGTCTGATTCCGAAACATATATTATTATGGGCTTACGTCGGGTTTTGCTGTTCTGCCTGAGTGTTGTGCTGTTCTGCCTGTGTTGTGCTGTTCTGCCTCTGCCTCTGTGCTGTGCTGTTCTGCATGTGTGTTGTGCTGTTCTGCCTGTGTGTTGTGCTGTCCTGCCTCTGCCTCTGTGCTGTGCTGTTCTGCCTGTGTGTTGTGCTGTTCTGCCTCTGCCTCTGTGCTGTGCTGTTCTGCATGTGTGTTGTGCTGTTCTGCCTGTGTGTTGTGCTGTTCTGCCTCTGTGCTGTGCTGTTCTGCCTCTGTGCTGTGCTGTTCTGCCTGTGTGTTGTGCTGTTCTGCCTCTGCCTCTGTACTGTGCTGTTCTGCATGTGTGTTGTGCTGTTCTGCCTGTGTGTTGTGCTGTTCTGCCTTTGCCTCTGTGCTGTGCTGTTCTGCATGTGTGTTGTGCTGTTCTGTCTGTGTGTTGTGCTGTTCTGCCTCTGCCTCTGTGCTGTGCTGTTCTGCCTGTGTGTTGTGCTGTTTCCTCTGCCTCTGTGCTGTGCTGTTCTGCATGTGTGTTGTGCTGTTCTGCCTGTGTGTTTGCTGTTCTGCCTCTGTGCTGTGCTGTTCTGCATGTGTGTTGTGTTGTTCTGCCTCTGTGTTGTGCTGTTCTGCCTCTGTGCTGTGCTGTTCTGCATGTGTGTTGTGTCGTCTGTCTCTGCCTCTGTGCTGTGCTGTTCTGCATGTGTTGTGCTGTTCTGCCTCTGCCTGTACTGTGCTGTTCTGCATGTGTGTTGTGCTGTTCTGCCTCTGCTCTGTGCTGTGTGTTCTGCCTGTGTGTTGTGCTGTTCTGCCTGTGTGTTGTGTTTGCCTCTGCCTCTGTGCTGTGCTGTTCTGCCTGTGTGTTGTGCTGTTCTGCCTGTGTGTTGTGTTGTTCTGCCTCTGCCTCTGTGCTGTGCTGTTCTGCCTGTGTGTTGTGCTGTTCTGCCTCTTTGTGTGTGCTGTTCTGCTGTGTGTTGTGCTGTTCTGCCTGTGTGTTGTCTGTCTGTTCTTTCTTCTGCCTCTGTGCTGTGCTGTTCTGCCTGTGTGTTGTGTGTTCTGCCTCTGCCTCTGTACTGTGCGGTTCTGCATGTGTGTTGTGCTGTCTGCCTTGTGTTGTGCTGTTCTGTTGTCTGTGCTGTGTGTTCTGCATGTGTGTTGTGCTGTTCTGTCTGTGTGTTGTGCTGTTCTGCCTCTGCCCGTGTGTGCTTTCTCTGTGTGTTGTGTGTTCTGCATCTGCTTGTGCTGTTGTTGCACTGTGTGGCTGTTCTGCATGTGTTATGCTGTTCTGCTTGTTGGCGTCTGTGTGGTAGTGTTCTGTCTGTGATGGCTGTCTGCATGTGTGTGTGTTCTGCATTGTGTTGTGTGTTCTGCCTCTGTTGCTGTGCGTTCTGCATGTGTGTTGTGCGTCTGCCTCTGCCTCTGTACTGTGCTGTTCTGCATGTGTGTTGTGCTGTTCTGCCTCTGCCTCTGTCTGTGCTGTTCTGCCTGTGTGTTGTGCTGTCTGCCTGTGTGTTGTGCTGTTCTGCCTCTGCCTCTGTGTTGTGCTGTTCTGCCTGTGTGTTGTGCTGTTCTGCCTGTGTGTTGTGTTGTTCTGCCTGTGTGTTGTGCTGTTCTGCCTGTGTGTTGTGCTATTTTGCCTTTGCCTCTGTGTTGTGTTGTTCTGCCTGTGTGTTGTGTTGTTCTGCCTCTGTGTTGTGCTGTTCTGCCTGTGTGTTGTGTTGTTCTGCCTCTGTGTTGTGTTGTTCTACCTCTGTGCTGTGCTGTTCTGCCTCTGTGTTGTGCTGTTCTGCCTGTGTGCTGTGCTGTTCTGCTTCTGTGTTGTGCTGTTCTGCCTGTGTGCTGTGCTGTTCTGCCTCTGTGCTGTTCTGCCTGTGTGTTGTGCTGTCCTGCCTCTGGGCTGGCTGTTCTGCTTCTGTGCTGTTCTGTTCTGCCTCTGTGCTGTTCTACCTCTGTGCTGTGCTGTTCTACCTCTGTGTTGTGTTGTTCTACCTCTGTGTTGTGCTGTTCTGCCTGTGTGTTGTGTTGTTCTGCCTCTGTGCTGTGCTGTTCTGCCTCTGTGCTGTTCTACCTCTGTGTTGTGCTGTTCTACCGCTGTGTTGTGCTGTTCTGCCTCTGTGCTGTGCTGTTCTGCCTCTTTGTTGTGCTATTCTGTCTCTGTGTTCTGCTATTCTGCCTCTGTGTTCTGCTGTTCTGCTTCTGTCTCTGTGTTATGCTGTTCTGCTTCTGTGTTGTGTTGTTCTACCTCTTTCTTTGATATTTTTGACATCTGTTTTGCAATGGCGCATTGCGCAAGAGACGTCGGACAGATGAAACTGAGGTATTCATGTACGTCAGCTTCATGCTGCTTAAATTCCACAGGAAACGTCTGCAGCAACCGACGGGTAAGTAGCCAAATTTCATTATTATTTTCGATCTGATCCAGACTTAGGGCTGATTGTTCACGGTTATATCACTACATAATGTACCATCAATTGCCATGCTTGTTGCATCTTGATTAGCTGTCATTACTAATAATAGAATAATGAAAGGGATTTTTTTTTATAGCGCCCGTATACCATACAAGGTGGCTATCATTATAGATGTCATTACTGCTATTACATGAAGACATGATCGCTGGAGACACCGTTCTTGTCGGGCTTGATTACCGTCATTATTGCTGCATGCATGCTGCTTGACTGTACAGCTCAAGCAACACAAAACTCCCGTCTGCGCCTTTGTTCTCTCCAAGGTGGACTCTTGTAATTCTCTTCTATCTGGCTGCCCGCTTTACCTTCTCAGCAGACTAAATAAAGTTCAGAAGTCTGCGACGAAACTAGCAGAGCTCAGGAACTGTGTGAAAGTCGAGGTGGCCGTCCTGGGCTCCTGTCCCTAATAAGCCTACAGTTTCTGTGGACGTAAAGCAATACTCAGCCTACGAAACTAGTTTTCGAAGCACGCAAATGTAATCACGTGATATCTCTTCTGCAACCTCTTCATTGGTTACCGGTCCAAACCAGAATAGACTACAAACTGTCAACTATCTGCCACAATTTCTTCTCTGACTCATCTCCTGCCTATTTCTCGGACCTAATTCTCACTGCGTGCACCCCTTCCAGGTAGCTTCGTTCTTCTGCAGACACACGGATACTTCGTATCCCCCATGTTAGAACAAACCCCTGTGGCCAACGCTGTTTCTCCTACTGTGCTCCAAAGCAATGGAATT
>JABMCL010000308.1:185000-187500 GCA_018857735.1 Alviniconcha marisindica
CGCGAGAGATTAGTTCCTTTGAAATGGGGAAGAAGAAAAGAAAAGAAAGAAAGAAAGAACACGAACAAAAACAGCAACAATAAAGACATAGGGAGCCGGTGATGATGAACACGCTTCACAGCTTCATTGGATGTTCACATTGTCAGCACGAAACATTGCTGGCAATGAGGTGAATAGGCTACGACTGGGAACTTGATAAAGGCCACGCTATGCAGACTGATCCGTCAATGTCTACAGCAAGGTGATGTTACACACACACACACGCACGCACGCACGCACGCACGCTCGCACGCACGCACGCACGCACGCACACACACACACACACACACACACATATTACTTTGATACTCTTTCCTTCTTTCTTTTTTCTTTCCCTTTTTTAATCTATTCGTTTTACTCATCATTATGTACCCCGCATAATGGATTACAATCTTCTTCTTTTCTCTGTAAATTCTGCTGATAGTTTCTTTCCTTTGATGCCGCCATCCTTTTATCTCTGCTTGTTAGGTAATAAATATTTTATCTCTGATCCACAATGCTTTCCATTCACAAATGGTGAAGTTTGTTGTTACAATTTTAGGAACGAGACTGGATATAAAGTTCGTAGCTTACTTGAAAAGCACATTTTGCGTTCAACGGTCAACAGCACAACGACTCCACTATTTACTCTCTCTCTCTCTCTCTCTCTCTCTCTCTCTCTCTCTCTCTCTCTCTCTCTCTCTCTCTCTCTCTCTCTCTCTCTCTCTCTCTCTCTCTCTCTCTCTCTTTGCAACTGGACTTATCGACTTTCGAAATTCATTTTCTGCTCCTGCTGGGTATAATTATGGCCTAGATAGCATCAGATGAAATGCCGCAAAGCCGTGCACGTACGAAATGTAATTATTCCCCACGTGCTTTTTGTGGACTTTTCTCATCAGCCTATTACGACGGAGAAAGAGTTGCGGATGGGGAGGTGGGTGGAGGGATGGAATGGGGGTGGGTTGGGGGTGGGGGAGGGGGTGGGTAAACTTCGTTTTCAATTTTAGTTAAGATAAATGACAACATAAAAACAGGAGCGATAGGTGTATTGAGTCTATATGTGAGACCTACGCTGGTGTGTGTGTGTGTGTGTGTGTGTGTGTGTGTGTGTGTGTGTGTGTGTGTGTGTGTGTGTGTGTGTGTGTGTGTGTGTGTGTGTGTGTGTGTGTGTGTGTGTTCTTTTAACCCCCTGAGTTAGTTCTTGGATCTTACGTCTGCCGGAGCCCCAAACGAACTCTTAATAGAGAGGCTATTGTAAAACTTGATGTGAAAGCATAACAATTTTTTCTTAAAGTGACCCTGACCTAGATTTTTCGAGTGTTCTTCCTGTAACCCACTGGGAATGCAGCTGTCGGATAGCTATCTCTAGCTGAACACTCTGGGGAACATCCGGTTTTTTCCCTTGTACATTTGACAAATGCATTCCGTAGGGTGAGAATACTGCGCGGGTGACCTGTTTTATTACCCCGTTACATGGGCAGCCACACGTAAGTAAGTAAGTAAACATGGTGCTTAACGTCCACAGAAACCGTAAAGCTTATTAGGGACGGGGAGAAGGGGGGAAGGGCGTATGGAGGTGGGGGAAGAGGGAGAGAGATATACCTATCGCTATGCTGTCACCACCAGAATGTTTCCTGCGTTAAGGTGCGCAGCGATGAGAGCCATTTTAATGTTTCAGTAGGAAGTGATGGACAAAGTCACAAGACAGTTTCCACAAACCACAACCTTTCTGAAGAGAAAGGAGAGCCGAAGCGGTATCGAACCGAGGTCTTTCCGCTTCCCAGCCTAACGCAATACCGCTAGGCCAAACCGGCTCATGCAGCCACACGCCGTCTTCGGAGGATTTATCTCTGTTCCTTGAGGATGGATGCTGTTAGGCAAAGAGTCTTATCATGGCTGAGGATAGTTCCCTACATAACTATGCAGCGCATAACAACACTTTAATGTAGCCTTGGTGTTCTTGTGTTACAACACAGCCTGAGCTATGATGTTCTTGCTAGTGTCAAGGTGTTATGATACAGCCCAAGCCTTGAGGTTCTTGCCAGTGTCAGTGTGTTGTAACACAGTTCAAACTGCGATGTTTTTGCTAGTGCCAATGTGTTGTAGCACGACACAAGCCTTGGTGTTCTTGCTGGCGTCAGTGTGGTATTACACAACGCAAACCGTGATGCTCTTGCCAGTACCAGTGTGTTGTGGCACCGCCCAAGCCTTGGTGTTCTTGCCAGTGTCAATGTGTTGTGATACAACCTACGCCGTGGTATGCTTGCCGGTTTCACTATGTGTTTCACTTGGTGTTCTTGTCAGTGTCAGTGTGTTGTGACACAACCTAAGCCGTGGTGTGCTTGCCATTTTCACTGTGTTGTGACAGCACAAGCCTTGGTGTTCTTGTCAGTGTCAATGTGTTGTGACACAACCTAAGCCGTGGTGTTCTTGTCAGTGTCAGTGTGTTGTGACACAACCTAAGCCATTGTGTGCTTGCCGG
>JABMCL010000308.1:202500-215000 GCA_018857735.1 Alviniconcha marisindica
AGAAAGAAAAACAAAACGAGAGAAAGAGAGAATGTGTGTGCATGTGTGTGTGCATGTATGTGTGTGTGAGTGTGTGTGTGTGTGTGTGTGTGTGTGTGTGTGTGTGTGTGTGTGTGTGTGTGTGTGTGATGTGTGTGTGTGTGTGTGTTGTGTGTGTGTGAGAGAGAAGGAGAGAGAGGAGAGAGAGAGAGAGAGAGAGAGAGAGAGAGAGAGAGTGCGTATGTGCATGTGTGTGTGTGTGTGCGCGCGCGCACGTGTGTGTGTGTGTGTGTGTGTGTGTGTGTGTGTGTGTGTGTGTGTGTGTGTGTGTGAAAGAATGTGTGTGCTGTCAGTCTGTCTATCAGTCTATCTGTGTGTGAGAGAGAGGGCAGGCTCCAGACAGGCAGACAGAGAGACAGAGAGAGACAGGCAGACAGACAGACAGAGACAGACACACAGAGACAGACAAACAGACACACAGAGACAGAGACATAGAGCTCCACATGATCGTAAAGATTCTTTGACAACTAAGACCGGCTTTCTTTCAGTGCAGTAAGACACGCTTTTGGATCGACAGGGTGGATGGAGTGGTTCATTCAGCGCATGCACCGGAACACTCACCAGGGCACTGGGTACCGACACTGGAAGCACCCAAATCGACGACTGCGGCAACACTTCTGTCTGCCAGGGCAGTCGCTGTCCCTCCGGCATGTCGATCGGCAGGTAATGTGGCGGCGGCCTGGACCGTAGGGGCCGATGAAGCGACGGGGACACCTGCCAGGTTCTGCAACAGGAAAGATTCAAATGTGTTGTACGAGGGTGTGTTTTTTGGTTAAAATCTCAAACGGAACGAGCCCCAGAGCGCTCGTGCGGAATCAACACACAAGGGAGTTAATTACGCTCAAAAGATGTCACATAAACACAGCAACAAACACCTGGTCGCCTACGGTAAGTCTCACGTGGCATGCGTGTAAATGTAAGGTAGCCTACATAAACTCCTCCAGAGGTACATTCGCTAGAGTAGAGCTACCGTGGGTGGCTCTGGTCTTTGTCGCTGTGTTTGTGTGACGTCGTTTCGGCGTTAATTAACTCCCTTGTGTGTTGGTTTTCGAAAGAAAAAATATTAAACTATAAAAAGAGAAACTATAAACACACACACACACACACACACACACACACACACACACACACACACACACACACACACACACACACACACACACACACACACACACACACACACACACACTAGCCAAACAAGTGAAGGTAGCTGTACAGACAATATGTATGCATGCACCAGTAACGTGAACCTGGTAAAGCGATATACTCTCTCTGCACCAGTAACGTGAACCTGGTAAAGCGATATACTCTCTCTGCACCAGTAACGTGAACCTGGTAAAGCGATATACTCTCTCTGCACCAGTAACGTGAACCTGGTAAAGCGATATACTCTCTCTGCACCAGTAACGTGAACCTGGTAAAGCGATATACTCTCTCTGCACCAGTAACGTGAACCTGGTAAAGCGATATACTCTCTCTGCACCAGTAACGTGAACCTGGTAAAGCGATATACTCTCTCTGCACCAGTAACGTGAACCTGGTAAAGCGATATACTCTCTCTGCACCAGTAACGTGAACCTGGTAAAGCGATATACTCTCTCTGCCCCAATAACGTAAGTAAGCAAGTAAACATGGTGCTTAACGTCCACAGAAAGCATATGGCATATTAGGGACGAGGAGAAGGGGGGGGATGGGTATGGAGGTGGGGCAAAGGGAGATTATATACCTATCGCTATACTGTCACTACCAGAATGAGGCAGGCAGCGATGAGAGCCATTTTAATGTTTCATTAATTGTGAGGGACAAAGTCACAAGACGGTGTCCACAGACCACAACTTTTGAAGAGAAAGGAGAGCCGAAGCGGATTTGAATCGAGGTCCTTCTGCTTACCAGCCTAACGCCTTACCGCTAGGCCAAACCGGCTCACACCAATAACGTGAACCTGGTAAAGCGATAATACTCTCTCTGCACCAGTAACGTGAACCAGGTAAAGCGGTATACTCACTCTCGAAGCGCCACGGGATACAGACGGGTCGAGGGAACCCTCCTCCCCAGTTTCTCAGCACGCACCTGTGTCCGGGTGGACAACGCTGCACACGCAAAAAGCAAAGTCTCATTTTTGTTTTGTGTTTCATTTGTTTGTTTGTTTGTTCGTTCATTCGTTTGTTGTTTTGTCCTTCTGTCTCTCTCTCTCCTCTCTCTCTCTCTCTCTCTCTCTCTCTCTCCCCTTCTCCTCTCCTTCTCTCTCTCTCTCTCTCCTCTCTCTCTCTCTCTCTCTCTCTCTCTCTCTCTCTCTCTCTCCCACCTACCCCCCCCCCCCTCCGCATTTTTTTCTGGGATTGGAGTTGGGGGTGCTGGTTATAGTATATACGTCTTTTTCTCCTGAACATCAGGGTCCATGTTACGTATAAATGCAAAATAACCCCCTTAATCGCGTTTATAGCCTAAACGGTGACGAAATTAATTGAAAAAAACAAATATTTGTGGAACACAAAAATTAATAGGATTATTCAGCCGACCTAAACGCGTTTAAAGTAGCAGGCTTGTTTTACTACGTCTCAGCAGCCTAACCGCCGCATCAGAACAGCTGTCGATGCTGCCGATGCCGACAAAGGCTACTGTTGAAGAGGAAGCGATCACCTGTTCGCACCGACATAACCAATGAAGACCACAAATTATTCAGCAACGCATCAAGACACAGACAACGAAGAGAGGGACAGTCAAATATCAAATGGGAAGGGGTTATTGGGTTTCAGTAACGCATCTGGGTTTTCTCTTCATCCTCTTCTTCTTCTTTTTCTTCTTACTTCACTCCTTTCAAGAACAACAACAACAAAAATCTTCATCCTCTTCTTCTTCTTTTTCTTCTCCTCTCCCTCCCTCAACCGCCCTCCCCGCCTCTCAAAAGAAAAAGAAAAAGGGGTGGGGGTGGGGGTGGAAGCTCTTCTTCCTCCTCCTCTTCTTTTTCTTCTTCTCTTCTTCAACCCTCTCCCCACTTCCCTCCTCTCAGAAAAAAATCTCTTTTTCTTATTCTCCACCTCCCTCACCCGCCCCTTCCCCCCCCCCCCCCCCCTCCCCACCCTCCTCAAAAATCAAACAAAACAAAACAAAACTTCTTCTTCTTCTTCTTCTCCCCTCCCTCAACTCCCCTCCCCCCCCCCCACTAAAAACAATCAAACAAAACAAAACAAAAACTTTCTTTCTTTCTTCTTCTTCTTCTTCTTCTCTCCCCTCAACCCCCCCCCCCTTCTCTCCTCTCAAAAAATCAAACAAACATAAACTCTTTTCTTTCTTCTTCTTCTCCCCTCCCTCAACCCCCCCCAAAAAAAATCAAACAAAACAAAACAAAAACTTCTTCTTCTTCTTCTTCTTCTTCTTCTCCTTCTCCCTCTCCCTCAATGCACTTCCTTCCTCTCAAAAATCAAATCTTCCTCTTCTTCTTTTCGTCCTTCTCCCCTTCCCTCAACCCCTTCCCTCCTCTCAAAAAACAACAACACCGAAAAACAAAAACAAACTAATCTTCTTCCTCTTCTTCTTTTTCTTCTTCTCTCCCTCCCTCAACCGCCCTTGCCTCCTCTCAAAAAAACAAACGAAAAACAAAAACAAACAAATCTTCTTCCTCTTCTTCTTTTTCTTCTTCTCTCCCTCCCTCAGCCGCCCTTCCCTCCTCTCAAAAGTTTTCCTCTTCTCTTTCTTCTTTTTTCCCTCCCTCAACCGCCCTTCCCTCCTCTCAAAAATGTTTTCCTCGTCTTCTTCTTCTTATTCTTTTTCTTCTTCTCTCCCTCCCTCAACCACCCTTCCCTCTTCTCAAAAAAAATAATTCTTCCTCTTCTTCTTTTTGTTCTTCTCCCCTTCCCTCAATCCCACCCCTGCTAACCAAAAACAAAACAAAAAACACACACTTCCTTCTTCTTTTTCTTTTTCTTTCTCTCCCCTACCTACCCCCCCCCCCTCCCCCACCCACCTCTCAAACAAACAAACAAACGAACAAACAACAAAGCCTGATGCACTCACAATGTTGCGGCAAGACCGGAACTGTAAGATGGGGCGTTGGCAGGTTCTACGGCCGCATCTGTCAATGCAGCACTTCCGGTTCCCTGGGCAGTCCCTGTCCGTGATGCATCGCCTCACCCACGGCCGACGCCTGCAGTGGATGGGTCGCCTTCCTCCGATGGGGCCTATCTGGCCTATCTGGCCTATCTGGCCTCCCCGCCGGCCGCCCCGGCCTCTCCATGCCCCACCGCCCAATTGCCACGGCCTAATGTATGGACACCGGCCTGGTTTCTGAAAGCCTGCATGGACACGGTCATACAGTGGTGGTGGTGGTGGTGTTCATCCCACACACATAGTCACACATAGACAAACACACACACACACACACACACACACACACACACACACACACACACACACACACACACACACACACACACACACACACACACACACACACACACACACACACACACACACACACACACACACACACACACACACACACACACACACAACACATACACAACACACACACACACACACCACACAACACACACACACACACACACACACACACACACAGCACACACACACACATCACACAACACACACACACACACACACATACACACACACACACACACACACAACACACACACACACACACACACACACACACACACACGACAGTCACGTACACAGCCGAGACATATACACACGTACAGTACACTACACGCACATCACACACACACACAACACACGCACGCAACCACCACGCGCAACACACACACACACACACACACACACACACACACACCACAACACACACACACACACACACACAAACACACACACACAACACACACACACACACACACACACACACACACACACACACACACACACACACACACACACACACACACACACACACACACACACACACACACACACGTTATACAACAACAAACAGAATATATAAATCTTTATAATTAAAAGAATCATGAAGATGACAATAGCTCAAACCACTCACCAAATCGAACACACCGGGGTCGGGGAAAGATGCCTCCTCCGTAATACCTCTGGCGGCAAATGTACCCCGGTGGACACCTCTGCACACACACACACACACACACCACACACACACACACACACACACACACACACACACACAACACACACACACACACACACACCCACACACACACACACAACACACACACACACACACACACAAAACACACACACACACACACACACACACACACACACACACACACACACACACACACACACACACACACACACACACACACACACACACACACACACACACACACACACACACACACACACACAGATGCTTTCATTATGTGTGTGGAAGGCGGCGTGATGGGTGGGGGCTTGGGTTTTCTTTTGCGGGAAGTTTAGGTGTGTATTTCCGTAAGATCGATCAAGATATAACACTGGTACATTGCATATCCAGTTTTTCCTCAATTCTTGTTCAATGCATACCTTCCCTTCCCTACTCCTGCCCCTCAGTTACACACACACACACACACACACACACACACACACACACACACACACACACACACCACACACACACACACACACACACACACACACACACACACACACACACACACACACACACACACACACACAACACACACACACACACACACACACACACACACACACCACACACACACACACACACACACACACACACACACACACACACACACACACACACCACACACACACACCCACACAACACACACACACACAACACACACCACACACACACACACACAACCACACACACCCCAAACACACACCCAAAACCCCACCACACACACATCACTTAGCTCAGTAGCGCATACACACACATACACGCCTGCACTCCAACACACACGCGCACTTGAACACACGCACGCGCACACATACACACACATACATACGAACGCGCACGGATTCAAAAACAATTACACGTTTTCATGCCGAAAATTCCCTCGCTGTGTAGGCCCTCTGAAGAATCAGCTAAAAGCAGGCTAAACTCGGTTTAAAATGAGTCAACACACAAGGGAGTTAATTAGCGCTCGAAAGACGTCACACAAGCACAAACAACAAAGACCTGTGTCGCCTACGGTAACTCTCACCTGGCATGCGTGTAAATACAAGGTACATAAACTCCACCAGAGGTACATCCTCTAATTGGTTCCAAATGTTTAATTCACTCACCAAGGGGCATGGGCGGGGGAGAATAGGCAAAGGAAAAAGGCCTTGGTCGTGATCCGCCGAAGCAAGGGTCGCCTGCAACAAATGTTCAAATAATTATACAAATGGAGAAGAAGAAAAAAATCAGTCAGTAAAAATATAGACAGACTCCTATTGAACGGCTTAGAGTATTCGTAGACCTACCTAATGCAGTTGTAAACAACAGCAATACAACGCCAGAGAGTGTCAGCACAGACAAATACTGGATTTTAATACTGGATTTTAACGTCGTTTCATCCACACCCGGTGGTCAAAGCTGGGAAGTGAGGGGGTGGGGGAGGGGTGGGGGTGCTGGTGGCGTGGTGGTGGGGGTGGAGGGGAGAGGGCTCAGATAATGATCCTACCGGAACATTCTCGTAAATTCAGGGCTCCCATTACCTCACAAATATGCGTCCTTTACGTACTAGAACTCAAACGGACGCACTAAGCGTACCCTTGGAGGGTCCCAGGGGACGGACAAGATATTGCCAGTTTAACTTCTTCTTTTCTTTTATGATGTTGGTGTTGTTTGTTGTAGGTTTTTTCTTTCTTCTTCTTCTTCTTTTTTTGGGGGGTGAGGGGGGTTCTGAGTCCAGGCCTGCTTTTCCGGACTAATATAATAGGGTACTCAGCGAAGAAGTTTGTCACTGTTCGTTTGAGTTCGGTGAGGTTTGCAAGAAGCTGCCCTGCACGCTACGCCTGCACGTTTTGTACCGTTTCCTTTGTCTCAAGACCAGATGCTTTACGCTGACTTTGGTATTAACACGCACACGTTCTCCCAAACCTCAAGAAAAGTAGAGGACTACACACATTAGTTCACATCAGTGAGACACAGATACAGGAAGTACACAGTTCATAGCAAGTTAACAACCATGTCACGTCAGCGCTATAATTATAAACCTTACATTGTAAGACGCTTTCGTCTTCTGGTTCTGAAACGTTAAGTGTCAATTGTCATGTAAAGAAACTGAGGATTAAATGGAGATCTTTTCCCAGACTGTCAGTCTAAGGGCTTGGAAATAAAATGTATTTATTTCCAATTTTCAGCTCTCTCGAAAAAGGAAAAATTTAGTTTCTTGAACAAAATTGTAAAAAAATTATAAAATTAATGCCACCTTTGAAATGAAGGGAAGCAAGTTTTGTATGGTGGTTTATAGAATGACAAACAGAAGAGAGAGAGAGACAGAGACACACACAGAGACGGACAGAGACAAAGAGACAGAGATAGAAGAACACACACACACACACACACACACACACACACACACACACACACACACACACACACACACACACACACACACACACACACACACACACACACACACACACACACACACACACACACACACACACACACACACACACACAACACACACACACACACACACACACACACAACACACAACAAGAGAGACACAAAACACACAGACACACAGACCAACACACACACACACACAAACACACACACACACACACACACACACACACACACAACACACAACACACACACACACACACACACACACACACACACACACACACACACACACACACACACACACACACACACACACACACACACACACACACACACACACACACAGAAAGAGAGAGACAGAGACAGAAACGGAGAGACAGCCACTAACACACACAAAAACAGAGAATCTTACAAAGGTGCAAATGACGGCCGCGATGATAGTGATGGTCGTCATCCTGCCTCCTCTTCTGTACAAGTCAATACAATGTTAACAGCACACTGTACACTGACTTGAGCTGCTCACCTTGCGCCGAAAGATCCGGCTACCGAATGCGGAGAAAAGATCCTCCGACTGTCTTTTATACGCTCAGTGACTGTCCAGGTCGGAATAATTAGTGCCATGCGTGAACACTGATTTATAGTGTAATGAATAATTGATGGTACTAGTCGTACGCATACCTCCTAAAAATAGATGTGGAAAGGAAACATTTCCTGGCGAGTGAGAAACGTCTTTGAAGAAACTGTGGCAGAAATTAATTGTAATGGACATTATAGTCCATTTGGCGAAGATTATAATTATAATCTATTCAAGTTTGTGTAGACTAAATTGTTTTGAAAATGGCTGATTAATTAACTGTTTTGAAATGATTTTCGACCGCTGAGTGAATATTAATTACACCAGTCCTTTTTCGTCAACGATGCAGGTATTTGAAGAGGGAACTGATGCCACGAGTCTCATGGTTCAGGAGCTGTGTGAGAGTCGAGGTGGTCGTCCTGAGCTGTCCGTCCTAACGAGCCTTCTGGTTTTTGTGGACGTAAAGAATTATTGAACCGTGCTTCGGCATTGGTCACAACTTGTCCCTAATATGTCAACTGACATCTGAGGACATTAAGCATCACTTCATCATCATCAC
Organism: Alviniconcha marisindica; assembly: GCA_018857735.1. Classification (NCBI taxonomy): domain Eukaryota; kingdom Metazoa; phylum Mollusca; class Gastropoda; family Provannidae; genus Alviniconcha; species Alviniconcha marisindica. The sequence goes on from JABMCL010000308.1 coordinate 211,192, forward strand.
CACGAGTCTCATGGTTCAGGAGCTGTGTGAGAGTCGAGGTGGACGTCCTGGACTGTCCGTCCTAACGAGCCTTCTGGTTTCCGTGGACGTAAAGAATTATTGCATCGTGCTTCGGCATTGGTCACAACTTGTCCCTAATATGTCAACTGACATCTGAGGACATTAAGCATCACTTCATCATCATCACCACGAGTCTCATGGTTCAGGAGCTGTGTGAGAGTCGAGGTGGACGTCCTGGACTGTCCGTCCTAACGAGCCTTCTGGTTTCCGTGGACGTAAAGAATTATTGCACCGTGCTTCGGCATTGGTCACAACTTGTCCCTAATATGTCAACTGACATCTGAGGACATTAAGCATCACTTCATCATCATCACCACGAGTCTCATGGTTCAGGAGCTGTGTGAGAGTCGAGGTGACGTCCTGGACTGTCCGTCCTAACGAGCCTTCTGGTTTCCGTGGACGTAAAGAATTATTGCATCGTGCTTCGGCATTGGTCACAACTTGTCCCTAATATGTCAACTGACATCTGAGGACATTAAGCATCACTTCATCATCATCATCATCACGAGCCTGCGAGCTGGTTTGGCCTAGCGGTAAGGCATTAGGCTGGTAAGCAGAAGGACCTCTGTTGGAATCCGCTTCGGCTCTCCTTTCTCTTCAAAGGTTGTGGCCTGTGGACACTGTCTTGTGACTTTGTCCCTCGCAATTAAAAAAAAACTTTAAAATGGCTCTCATCACTGCCCACCTTAATGCAGGAGTCATTCTGGTGGTGACAGTGTAGCGATAGGTATAGATTCTTCCCTCTTCCAGCCCTATCCCCCCCCCCCCCCTCCCCGTCCCTTAGCCGTCCTTAATACGCCTTATGGTTTCTGTGGACGTTAAGCAACATTTTACTTACTTTCTTCACGAGCCATACATCATGTAGTAGTAGTAGGAGGAGGAGGAGCAAGTAAGTATAAAGTGGCCACAAAACATACTGGCTGGCAGCCCGTCCCTAATAAGCCGTACGGTTTCTGTGGACGTTAAGCACCATGTTTACTTACTGGCTGGCAACACATCAGCTCATTAAGGTTTTTGTATCAAATATTATCACCATCATTATTCATGTAACGCTTGTGTATGATGTAACCAATACATATTATGTTATACACAAGACAGAAGAAAAAAGAGTCATCTTCTGTTTACGCAGCTGCATTTCAACTGCTCAGTTACATTCATATTTTGCATAATTCGGCTACAGTGCTGAAAAGGAGAAGAAGAAAAACAACAAAAAGCTAAATATCAGCTTGAGATTCATGTTCGAAATGAAGTTTTGAAGGATAGGATAATGGTAATTAACTCCTTCAATATTGCCGGAAATTGGCTTGGTTGAAGGGAGGAAAATCTGAACTAGAATGACTGCTAGCGTTCTAAAACAAGACCCAAACACAAAAAGGTTCAAACGAACGCTTATTTATTTGGACTTATTTTGCATACAATACATAAACGTGTCACAATACATGAGCGTTCGTTTGAACCTTTTTGTGTTTGGATCTTGGCTGAAGGGGTTGTGATAGTATACACTATAATGTCTTTGTCTCTCTGACCGTTTGGCTGTCTGTCTTTTGGCTTCTTGTCTTCAACTCTGTCTCTGTCTGTTTACCTGTGCCCATCTGTGTGTGTGTGTGTGTGTGTGTGTGTGTGTGTGTGTGTGTGTGTGCGTGCGTGCGTGCGTGCGTGCGTGCGTGCGTGCGTGCGTGCATGTGTGTGTGTGTGTGTGTCTCTCTCTCTCTTCTCTCTCTCTCTCTCTCTCTCTCTCTCTCTCTCTTCTTCTCGTCTCTCTCTCTCTCTCTCTCTCTCTCTTCTCTCTCTCTCTCTCTCTCTCCCAATGTGACGTGCAGTTACAGAATACTTCCTTATCAGCTGACATATACCCTGAGATAGTTACACTATTCAGAAACCTGCCGTGCGAGCCCTACCAACAATATCACTTCATTACTGAATAATTCATTATAGGCCTTGCATAAAGAAATGAACATTATTCTGTTCCATTCTCCTTTTGATCTATTTGAACACAAAGCATAATAAAAAGCATGATAAATGTTTATTAATGAAATGACATCATTATTATACGTATCTGTAGACCTTTTAGGCCTGCTGATAGCGGGAATATACCAAATCTGAATTTGATATAAGATTTTCTGAAACAATAAAAATGAAACAAGTGTCAGCAGATTTTGACTGAGGAGAAATGGCTCTGCAAATACTGTCAACTACTTACGGCAATGTGAACGAATGAACGCAGAAGAAATACAGGGCACGGAAGATGTGACGTAACTGGTTTGTGGATTCGTGAACGACTCAAGGAGTAAATCAAATAAACCCCAAGATTTTGTACAAAAACACGACAACAGGCTACAGAATAACTTCCTTCGGATACTATAGACCGAGGTTTATGTAATGCTAAAAAGAAAATTCGATGTTGCTTTACGTCCACAGAAACCATAAGGACTATTAGGTACGGGAAGTCCAGGACGTCCACCTCGACTTTCACACAGCTCCTGAGCCCTGTCAAAAACATATATTATCATCATCGATCGCTTTTATATAATGTGCTCGGGTTCTTTGTTTGAAATATGTGATTTCTTTTTGTGTGCTTTGTTCTTTCTGTCTTTTTTCTTTTTTTGTGCTTCTTTTTTATTCTTTAATGTTCATTGCCTTTTTTCTCACTTTAATTAAGAATACTCTTCAGTGTGTGTGTGTGTGTGTGCGTGTGTGTGTGTGTGGCGTGCGTGCGTGCGTGCGTGCGTGCGTGCGTGTGTGTGTGTGTGTGTGTGAATGTGTGTGAGTGTGCATGTGCATGTGTAGGTGTGCGTGCGTGTGTGTGCGCGCGTGTGTGTGTGTGTGTGTGTGTGTGTGTGTGTGTGTGTGTGTGGTGTGTGTGTGTGTGTGTGTGTGTGTGTGTGTGTGTGTGTGTGTGTGTGTGTGTGTGTGTGTGTGTGTGGTGTGTGTGTGTGTGTGTGTGTGTGTGTGTGTGTGTGTGGTGTGTGTGTGGTGTGTGTGTGTGTGTGTGGTGTGTGTGTGTGGTGTGTGTGGTGTGTGTGTGGTGTGTGTGTGTGTGTGTGTGTGTGGGTGTGTGTGTGGGGCGGGTTCTTGTGTGTGTGTGTGTGTGTGTGTGTGTGTGTTGTGTGTGTGTGTGTGTGTGTGTGTGTGTGTGTGTGTGCGTGCGTGTGTGTGTTTGCGCGCGCGCGCTCGCGCGTGCGAGCTCTGCGAGCTCTGCGCTGCACAAATCCTATTTATTATTGCTATCAACACCACCTTGATAAATAGCAAACCAAGCGCAGCAACAGCGGACGCTAGAGGTCGTTCAACTAACGCCCTTGGGCCACCTCATCCTTTTCACGCAAACATCTGGACAACCAGCTCTGTCCCCGAAGCGAACTGCCTCAGGTGTCAGCACCAGCGAATCTCTCAGTCAGCACTCGGAATCACTCGACCGTCATGGATGACAGGTTTTTCCGTCTCCCAGACTGAACCAGGAAGCCGAAGGAATGGGGATGACATTTGGAACATCAAGTACCAAAAGTGACTCATAAATTCAGCTCCTGCTCCGCGTTGTGGAAATTTGGCGAAGATCTAATTGCTTCGTGTCTCTGTTAGTTCGTCATGAGGTGCCATTGTGGGGTTTAAAGGACGTTAAAATCTAATCAGTACCTAACATTAACTAACACCCCTTCCGCCCCCTCCACCCCTCACCGCTTTATTAGTCGTCGGTCGCCCTGATATGACCTATGGGGTGACGTTAAAATCCAGCTACTACCTAACTATAA
>JABMCL010000308.1:225000-235000 GCA_018857735.1 Alviniconcha marisindica
CGCCTGTGAATCTGACACTGAACCTCGTAAAGCGAGCTGTTTCCACCCTGGGTGTTTCACATACAGTGTTATAAAAATCCACTTTCTGTTGTGTCATACGGTGCAAGAGAAATCCACTTTTTGTGTGACATACGGTGCGAAAGAAATCCACTTTTTGTGTGACATACCATGCTCGAGAAATCCATGCTCTGTGCGAAATACCGTGTTCGAAAAACGACCCATTTGTTTGTGTCAGTTACATACCGTGACATTCAGTGTGACATACGGTGCTATGCAAATCCATTTTATGTATGACATAGGTCTACCGACTCTGTAGAAATCCAGTTTGTGTGTGAGTTACGCTGCTACACAAGTCCAGTTTTTGTGTCACATACTATGTTGTACAGATCCTCTTTCTGTGTGACGTGCTGTGCTATGCAAACCCGTTTTTGTGTGCGACATACCTCGCTGTGCAGATCCGCTTTCTGTGTGACAAACCGTGCTGTCCAACTCCATTTTCTGTGTGACATATTGTGCTGTCCATATCCATTTTCTGTTTGACATACCGTGCTGTCCAGATCCATTTTTGTGTGTGACATACCGTGCTGTCCAACTCCATTTTCTGTGTGACAAACCGTGCTGTCCAACTCCATTTTCTGTGTGACATATTGTGCTGTCCATATCGATTTTCTGTTTGACATACCGTGCTGTCCAGATCCATTTTCTGTGTGACATACCGTGCTGTCCAGATCCATTTTCTGTGTGACATACCGTGCTGTCCAGATCCATTTTCTGTGTGACATACCGTGCTGTCCAGTCCATTTTTGTTTGACATACCGTGCTGTCCAGGTCCATTTTCTGTTTGACATACCGTGCTGTCCAGGTCCATTTTCTGTTTGACATACCGTGCTGTCCAGATCCATTTTCTGTATGACTTATCGTTCTGTCCATATCCGTTTTCTGTGTGAAATATTTTTTCGTCCATATCCATTTTCTGTGTGACATATCGTTTTGTCCATATCCATTTTCTGTGTGACATACCGTGCTGTCCAGATCCATTTTCTGTGTGACATACCGTGTTGTCCAGGTCCTTTTCTGTTTGACATACCGTGTTGTCCAGGTCCATTTCTGTTTGACATACCATGCTGTCCAGGTCCATTTTCTGTGTCACATACCGTGTTCAAGTAATCGACTTCCTGTGTGACATACCGTGCTGTCCAGATCCATTTTCTGTGTGACATACCGTGCTGTACAAATCCACTTTCTGTGTGACATACTGTGCTGTCCAGATCCCTTTTCTGTGTGACATACCGTGCTCGAGAAATCGACTTCCTGGCTAACATACCGTGCTGCCGAAATACATATTTTTTCTTTTTCCATTGAAGCCTGTTGTTAAATGTAAACCTTTTGGTGATCTATCGAAATGCATTCTTTTTTATATAAGATGTGTGACCAATATCCCGTCTTTGCTCTATTTGTTTTAGGTGGCATTGACGGCAGCAGACAATGATCCGGCGATCCTCCCTAACCTTTGGCTGATTCCTAGGGCTACCTGTGTTGGGGTTGTGAGTTGGTTAATTAAGATTTACAGAGAGCAAAGCGGTTATCCACACGCGCGCGAGCACGCGCACACACTTTCACGCGCACATGCGGGAACACACACACACACACACACACACACACACACACACACACACACACACACACACACACACACACACACGCACGCACGCACGCACGCACGCACGCACGCACGCACGCACGCACGCACGCACGCACGCACGCACGCACGCACACACACACAAACACACACACACAAACACACACACACACGCATGCGCGCAAGCACGCACGCACGCACACACACACACACAAACACACACACACAAACACACGCACACACGCACGCACGCGCACACACGCACGCACGCACGCACGCACACACACACATACATATCAATGTCATGTATTTCATCACACTCACATAGCATAAAAACTGAAATCAAATAAAGACTTCTGTCCACTGTCTTCTTGATGTTCCTTACATAAAATCATGATGAATATCGTCGAAATTTTCACCAACATGAGTTCCTCAAACGCCTTTACCTTTTGTAAATTAATGTCATCCACAAAGTGTCATCCACAAAGAGATGTAGTGTTTTAGCTTTGGCAAAATTGGTTAAAAGAAACTAAAATCATTTGAAATCATTAACGACGACAAAAGTATTTTTTAATTATCGAATTAATATTTGACTTCACTGTGAAAACCAAATTATTGTTTGTTAAAAGATAAATATACCTAGGTTATGTTTCTTGTTGTGTATTTTTACACCTGTTGTAAAATGTTACCGCAATGTTTATTTTTCATTGTTTACTGTTCTGTTGTGGGTTTGTTGTTAATGTGTGTGTGTTTTAAGTTGTTGTCTGTTGCTGTTGTTGTTGTTTTTTTTTGTTGTTTTTTTTTTTTGTTGCTTGTTTCTTTGTTTTGGGTTTTGTTGTTGTTGTTGTAGGTTGTTTGTTTGCTTGCTTGTTTTGCTTGCTTATTGTTGTTGATGCTTTGTTTGTTTGTTTGTTTGTTTTTATTGTTTTGTTCTTGTTGTTGTTTTGCCTGCTTGGTTGCTAGTTTGCTTTGTTTTCTTTCTTTCTTTTCCCCTCCATACCCATTTAGGGGTGAAATGGATAAGCATCCTTGAATCCTTGTAGATCTGACTTAAGTATAGTCTGAAACACGAGAAGGGTTGCTTTTATTCAATGTGTAAATTTGTATTTGTCACGGTGTTTGCTTGTTTCCTGCTGTGACCCTGTTTCCTGGACGTTAAAATCTAACCACTCGGTCACTTTGTTCAATGAATATTCAACGACATAATAATTATTGTGAATGCGTTGGCTTTTGTCCAGTAGAGGGAGAGTTCTGGGCTGAGCTGCAAGCCCCGCCTTCCAAAGGGTCAGCACGAATGAATATATAACGGGCAAAACGGTTGCATTATTGCATGGTCATTAGTGAAAGCTGAAAAACCGGTTGTGTGTGCTGTCGCTGTGCTCTGTTCTACTGGTTTTGTCTTGTCCTAATAAACAGATGATAATGAACTGATGCTTAATGTCCTCAGATGTCATTTGACATATTAGGGACAAGCTGTGACCAATGCCGAAGCATGGTTCAATATAGCTTTACGTCCACGGAAACCATGAGGCTCTTTAGGACGGACAGCCCAGGACGGCCACCTCGACTCTCACACAGCTCCTGAACTATCTAATAAACAGCGTTCTTTTGAACCTTTTATGTGTTTGGATTCTGTTCTGCTGCCGAGATCAAGCAGCGCCGATTCCAATAGAAGGAACCGAAGCGTGCTTTTTGCTTTCCACAGGGCAAAACAAAATGCTTTCTGTGCTTACAGAGATGTCCACGATGGCAAAAATGCGTGTTGAAGCATACTGGGGGTCGCCTCCGGCCGATCTGTATCCCTTGGCCACCTGGTAAGTAATATATATATAACTGATAAAAATCAAAGAAAAACAAAAAGTTGGCATAAAAGTTCCCAAATTTTTCGGCTGACGCCTTCCTCGGGGGTTTATTCTAAACAACTGAACATGGGTAAAAACACAGTTCACACAACGATTCTAAAATATCAGGTGACTAAAATTCTATGAATCAAAAAACAACGACTAAGACCGAACTAAATGTTCACAAAGAGTCCAACTCGGCTTGTGAGTCGTACCCCCCCCCCCCCCCCCCCCCCCAACTCCCCCCATCCCCCCAATGTTTTGCACTGACGCACACACACTACCCTCACCCACTCCCATTACCCCTTCCTCTGTCGTGCTATCCGTCTCTGCTCGCGCCACCCCCACACCCTTCCTTTATTGAGTCTTCCTATATATATACTCGCCTTACCGTAGTTTTTCAAAATGCACAATATGTAATAAACTTTAAAATGGAGTTAATTGGTGCTCGAAAGACGTCACATGAACACAGCAACAAAGACCCGAATTGCCTACGGTGACTCATTTTATCTCTTTTTCATCGTTTTTAACCACCGTGTAACTGTAAGTAAACATGGTGCTTAACGTCCACAGAAACCATAAGGCTTATTAGGGACGAGATACCGTGTAACTGTTCTTTAAGTGTCGTTTTGTAGCTTAACAAAGGGGAATACCCCGAAAATTTGCAGATTGAGTATCTGCGTCAAAATAAACAAGTGTTCTTTTTAACCTTTTATGTGTTTGGATCTTGCTTAATTAAACCAACCAAAGAAAGAACAGCACAAAGCACTGAGATGGTCGCTGGGTTTGTGTGTCTGTGTGCAGGCAGAAAGAGAGGCTACTGTCCGTTGTGGTGGCCGTGGTGGCCGTGGGGTTGGCGCCGCTCGGGAGGTAAGAGTGGGAGAATCTGCAGGCGTCCCTGGAGGCGCTGCTTCAGAGACAGGGACTGTCCAAGAAACCTCAAGTGCTGCCGTGACAGATGTGGTCGTAGAACGTGTCAACGTCCCATCTTCCCCTTCTCCAGTGAGTGTGTGTGTGTGAGTGTGTGTGTGTGTGTGTGTGTGTGTGTGTGTGTGTGTGTGTGTGTGTGTGTGTGTGTGTGTGTGTGTGTGTGTGTGTGTGTGTGTGTGTGTGTGTGTGTGTGTGTGGGGTGTGTGTGGTGTGTGTGTGTGTTGTGTGTGTGTGTGTGTGTGTGTGTGTGTGTGTGTGTGTGTGTGTGTGTGTGTGTGTGTGTGTGTGTGTGTGTTGTGTGTGTGTGTGTGTGTGAGTGTGTGTGTGTGTGTGTGTGTGTGTGTGTGTGTGTGTGTGTGTGTGTGTTGTGTGTGTGGGGTGGGTGGGTGTTGTGTGTGTGTGATGTGTGTGTGTGTGTGTGTGTGTGTGTGTGTGTGTGTGTGTGTGTTGTGTGTGTGGGGGGGTGTGGCATTGTGTGTGTGTGTGGTGTGTGTGTGTGTGTGTGTGTGTGTGTGTGTGTGTGTGTTGTGTGTGTGTGTGTGTGTGTGGTGTGTGTGTGTGTGTGTGGTGTGTGGTGGGGTGTGTGTGTGTGGTGTGTGTGTGTGTGTGGTGTTGTGTGTGTGTGTGGTGTGTGTGTGTGTGTGTGTGTGTGTGTGTGTGTGTGTGTGTGTGTGTGTGTGTGTGTGTGTGTGTGTGAGTGTGTGTGTGTGTGTGTATTTTAACGACCACTTGATTTTGCTTCCTTGCATTACGTGCAACCACTCTTGTGTTGTTGGATTATGCGAACACGGATGCACGAAATATCACCATCGAACTAATGGCTTCCTTAATTGATTTCGCCCTGATGTAACCGCCAAGGCCAACTGAGCGTTTAAAATCCATTTTCCTCCTCCTCCTCCTCCTCCTCCTCCTCCTCCTCTCTCTCTCTCTCTCTCTCTCTCTCTCTCTCTCTCTCTCTCTCTCTCTCTCTCTCTCTCTCTCTCTCTCTCTCTCTCTCTCTCTCTCTCTCTCTCTCTCTCTCTCTCCTCCTCTCTCTCTCTCTCTCTCTCCTTCCCCGTCCCTCCATCCCCCCTCTCTCTTCCTCCCTCCCTCCCTAGCTCTCTGCTATACCCGTCATGGGCTCTCTGCTATACCCGTCATGGGCTCTCTGCTATACCCGTCACGGGCTCTCTGCTGTACCCGTCACGGGCTCTCTGCTATACCCGTCATGGGCTGTCTGCTATACCCGTCAAAACCAAGTTCCATTCCATTCCTTACTGCTACAGAGCGCGGCAGATGTCCCCGTATCATCTTCCCGTTCAGCATTCTGAAGGCTGGACGTTCCCGTCGCCACCGTCGGTGCCAGTGCCGCTGGGACAGTGACTGCCCCGGCAGGCTCAAGTGTTGTCGCAGAAGTCGATTTGGCTGTTACACCTGCCAGGTTCCTGTGTGATGCGGTGAGTTCATTGTTGTGCAGTCAGTGACTTAATTAGGTGTCCCACGTGCGTGCGTTAAGAAGGATGAGTGCATTAATTGACGTGTCCCGCGTGTGTGTGTGTGTGTGTGTGTGTGTGTGTGTGTGTGTGTGTGTGTGTGTGTGTGTGTGTGTGTGTGTGTGTGTGTGTGTGTGTGTGTGTGTGTGTGTGTGTGTGTGTGTGTGTGTGTGTGTGTGTGTGTGTGTGTGTGTGTCTGTCTGTCTGTCTGTCTGTCTGTCTGTCTGTCTGTCTGTCTGTCTGTCTGTCTGTCTGTGAATGTATTGTGTGTTTGCATTTATATGTGTGTGTCTGAATGTGTTTGTGTATGTGTATATGTGTGTGTCTGAATGTGTTTGTGTATGTGTGTGTGTGTGTGTGCGTCGTGTGTCGTGTGTGTGTGTGTGTGAATGTGTGTGTGTGTGTGTTTGTCTGTGTGTGTGTCTGAATGTATTTGTGTGTGTGTGTTTGTGTGCGTTTGTGTGTGTGGTGTGTGTGTGTGTGTGTGTGTGTGTGTGTGTGTGTGTGTGTGGTTGTGTGTGGTGTGTGTGTGTGTGTGTGTGTGTGTGTGTGTGTGTGTGTGTGTTGTTTTGTGGGTGTGTGTGTGTGGTGTGGTGTGTGTGTGGTGTGTGTGTGTGTGTGTGTGGAGGTAGAGAGAGAGAGACGAGAGGAGAGAGAGAGAGAAGATAGAGAGAGAGAGAATGTATTTGTGTGTGTCAGAATGTATTTGTTTGTGTGTGTGTGTGTGTTTGTGTGTGTGTGTGTGTGTGTGTGTGTGTGTGTGTGTGTGTGTGTGTGTGTGTGTGTGTGTGTGTGTGTGTGTTGTGGTGTGTGTGTGTGTCGTGTGTGTGTGTGGTATGGTGGTGTAGTAGTGTGGTGTGTGTGTGTGTGTGTGTGTGTGTGTGTGTGTGTGTGGTGTGTGTGTGTGTGTGTGTGTGTGTGTGTGTGTGTGTGTTTTGTTTTGTGTGGTGTGTGTTGTGGTGTGTGTGTGTGTGTGTTGTGTGTGTGTGTGTGTGTGTGTGTGTGTGTGTGTGTGTGTGTTTCTGTATGTTTTTACCATCACTCGTATTACCTATTAATCTCTCCTTTTGTGTATGTACGTCTACATGTTTGTATTGTTCAGAGTTTGGAGCCTCACGTGTATGCGTTGGGGAATATTTCTTGAATTAATTTCTCTCTTATTATTACACTCGTCAGTAAATCATGTCCTATGTGTACGGACCTTGCTGTTGAACTCTTTAGTTAAAGTCCTCATATTGACAAGAAGAATGGCCAGACGACGAATACAGAGAGACAGACACAGGGGGAGAGACAGGGACAACGGGAGAGCTAGGGAGACAGACTGAGACAGAGAGAGGTAGGGAAAGACAGAGAGACAGGGAGACAGGAAGATAGAGACAGAGACATAGGGACAGAGATACAGAGGCAGAGGGACAGGGAGACACAGACAGAGATTTGGGGACAGAGACAGGAATATATGGAGACATAGACACAGAGATAAGGACAGAGACAAAGGGATATGGACAGAAAGAAACAACGAGATAGGGAGACATAGAAAGATAAAGAGAACGAGAGACAGACACAGACATAACGAGAGAGATGTGAAACACAGAGAAGGGAGAAAAATTAGAAGGGAAATATAAAAAGAACGAAAAAGACAGAAAAAAACAGAAAAAAAATAACAAAAAAGAAAAAGGGAAAACAAAAAAAGAAAGTTTAAAAAGAAAAAACCAAAAAGGAGGGACAAAACAAAAAAAAGACAAAAAAACGAAAAAATAGGGAAAAAAGAAAAAAATGGGGAAAAAAAATAAAGAGAACGAGAGACAGACACAGACATAACGAGATAGGGAGACATAGAAAGATAAAGAGAACGAGAGACAGACACAGACATAACGAGATAGGGAGACATAGAAAGATAAAGAGAACGAGAGACAGACACAGACATAACGAGATAGGGAGACATAGAAAGATAAAGAGAACGAGAGACAGACACAGACATAACGAGAGAGATGTGAAACACAGAGAGAGGGAGGAGGGGAGGATAAGGAAATTGTTTTGGAGGGGGGGGGGGGGGCATATATTTTAAAATTATGAGTTTATTGTTAACTGTTTCAGCGCCAGCCAAGTGCCCGGCATGTCCAGCTTGTGTGGAACATGCAATTGCTGCCACTCTGTCGATCGTTGCTCGGAGAAGGCTCCAGACGTTCGTGGTGAAGGAAGCATGCCGTGGCCCTACTACCAATTGTGGACGCCATTACGTCAGACATTTGGAGCAGAGGGTCATCCCATCAGCACAGCATCGTGAAAATATATCTCTCGCCGCAATAAAACGTGATAAACATATCTTTTTCTGGTGTTTCTTTGTGAAGGGAGGGAAGCAGAGCGAGCGAGAGAGAGAGAGAGAGAGAGAGAGAGAGAGAGAGAATGTGTGTGTGTGTGTTGTGTGTGTGTGTGTGTGTGTTTTGTGTGTGTGTGTGTGGGTGTGTTGTGTGTGTGTGTGTGTGTGTGTGTGTGTGTGTGTGTGAGGGAGAGACAGACAGACAGACAGACAGACAGAGGCGGAGACAGAGAGACAGAGACAGACAGACAGAGACAGAGACAGACCGAGAGAGAGAGAAAGACAGACAGACAGAGACACAGACAGACAGACACAGACACAGACAGACAGATAGAGACAGGCAGAGACAGGCAGGAACAGAGACAGAGATATAGGGACAAAGACACAGGGATAGAGAAACAGAAGAAAAAAAGGAAGCTGAAAGAGACAGGCAGACAGAGAGAGACACAGGGAGACAGAGAGAAACAGAGACAGAGATAGAAAAAGGGAGGTGAAAGAGAGAGGTGGGAGACGGAGAAAGAAATGGTTACTTGGACTGAATTATTCACTTTTACAAAGGTGACACGAAAGCTGATATTCCAAAATTCAGTTAGGTTCTCGCATAGAACATTTTACAATTAAGTACTCTACAATTACTCAGCCAGGCATATCGACTCCCCCACCAACCAAATTGTCACAACCAACCCAGCTGACTTCAAGTTAACCCCCTTGACCCCTATAAACGGAAATTAGCCCAAGCCGGCGTTTTAAAAAGAGAAAGGGTGTGGGGTGGGTGTTGGGGTTTGGGGGGGTTTGTGTGTTTTGGGGGTTTTTTGGGGTTTTTTGTTGTGTTTTTTTTGGTGTTTTTGTTTTGTTGGGGTTTGTGGTGGGTTTTTTTTTTTTTTTTTTTTTTGTTTTTTTGATGTTATTGTTTTTTGGGGTGTTGTGGTATTGTTTGTTGTGGTTTGTTTGTTGCGGTGGTGTTTTGTGTGAGTGTGTGTTGTGTGTGTGTGTGTGTGTGTTGTTGTGGTGTGTGGTGTGGTGTGTGGTGTGTGGTGTGTTGTGTGTGTGGTGTGTGTGTGTGTGTGTGTGTGTGTGTGTTGTTGGTCCTCTTTTCCCTCTTTTCTGTTGTTTCTGCCTCTCCTGTCGCTCTCTTCTCTGTTTTCCCCTCTCTTTCTCTCTGTCTATTTCCCTCCTCCTCCCTGCCCTTTCGCCTATTCTCACAAGCCATTCCAGACACAAACCTCTCTCCACACACACAGGCCTTTCAAAACATCTCCCCGGCCAGACAAACTCTTCAAACATAACTGACACACAATCTGTTAGCGGCACAGTTGCTGTTGCACTTTCAGATTGAGCGTCGTGCGAACTCAGAGCTACAGGTGTACCGTTAAAGTGACTACATGGTCTACAGGAGCGATGTTACGCGATAGAACAGCCCCAAAAGTTGATCGAAACGTAATGCGAGGTCGCTCCAAGATGGCGGCAGTTTTCCTGGTGATGGTAGCAGCGGGGCGTTCTCCAGTACGTTCTCGGGGTTCACTGGGTCACATTCTGCGCGTGTTGACACTGCTGTCGACTTCCATCCTGCAGTACTGCCACCACCTGCCCTGTAATGAAAGAGAAAAGGTGCTAGTTTCATCATTATCATAATAGTAGTAGCAGCAGCAGCAGTAGTAGTAGTAGTAGCAGCAGTAGTAGTAGTAGTAGCAGCAGCAGCAGTAGCAGTAGTAGCAGCAAGCAGTAGTAGCAGAGTTTAAGCCAGCAGCAAGAGTAGCAGCCAGCAGCAGCAGCAGTAGTAGAACAGCAGAGCAGCGGGAAG
>JABMCL010000308.1:245000-252500 GCA_018857735.1 Alviniconcha marisindica
TGTGTGTGTGTGTGTGTGTGTGTGTGTGTGTGTGTGTGTGTGCGTGTGTGTGTGTGTGTGAATGTATTTGTGTGTGTGTGTGAATGTATTTGTGTGTGTGTTTGTGTTTGTGTGTGTGCGCGCGCGCTTGTGTGTGTGCGCGCGCGCGTATGTGTGTTTCCATACAATACTTAATGTAAATCGTTTTGGTAGGACTGTGGTCTACATGTGTGTAGAATATCATATTTAGATTAATATGTATTATGTGAGCACTCAGGATGTTGATGAACGCATGATAAATGTACATTATTATTATTATTATCGTTATTATTACTATTATTATTATAAGAAACAGAGAGTTGCTTACAAGAGTCAAAACAACAGCTGAGATAAGCGTGATGGCCGTCATCCTGCCTCTCCTTCTCTCCCCAAGTCAATACAGCGTTTACAGCACACTGTACACTGACCTGCTGGGCAGAGGATTGGCTGCTGGAAGCGAAGGAATATCTGCTGTGTGGCTTTTTATACACTCACCGTACCTTATTTAATCTACGTGTCAGGAATACGTGACAGGTGACAGGGGAACTTTAAGAGGGAAGTCGCGTGGTGTGACGTATCTGTGAAAAGTTACCTGAACGCTCAATGGAGAGACACTACCATCATCACCTTGTCCTTTCATTCCTACAGATTTGTTTAGTACTTATATTTAATAGCCACGGTTAGGTGTTGTCTTTGTAGTTTGTGGTGTCGTTGTTTTCCTGTCACGTAATACAATCCAGTACGAATGCCACACAATACATTTAGCACAATATGCAATAGGTATATTACAAGAGCCACATACCGAAGGAATTTTAATGATGCAAACTAAATCCTGCTATATGAAATGGTAACAAATTAAACAGCATACACACTCACAGGCAGACAGACAGATAGACGGACACAGTGAGACAGAGACAGGCAAAAAAAGACGTTTAATTGCCACTTATGCCGTCCATGTTTATGACGTCACTGGTACAGACTGCTGGACACAAAATGGCAGAATTCAAAGTAATTTTGCGAGTTTCAAACGTCAGTTATTAACTAGCAGGAGGGAAAATCGAGGGAAAAACTGCTGTAAGTATTTGTTTTCTTCTCCACTCGATGGAAAAACTGCTGTATGTATTTGTTTTCTTCTCCACTCGATGCAAAAACTGCTGTATGTATTTGTTTTCTTCTCCACTCTGTTCCTATGGAGACGGCCCGCCGTGATTCGTCGGTTGGAAATTATAAGGTTTAGATGTGTTTTGTTGTTCCTGTTGTTTCATTCAGACGCTTTACTGTCGTCGCTGAACCTGTTTCTACAACTTAGGCTACATCCGTTTAATGAGTGAGCTCAAGGACTTGGTTAAAAGTGCTGCTACTGTATGTGCCTTGCCATCTTGCTTCGAAGTATGGTGATTTCTCATTGCGTGCTAACAGACGATTTCCGGAAACAAAAGGGGACGCAATTTAGAGGGCGTTTTCTTCACTGTGACAGAGTTGCGCCCTCTTGATCCCCTGATAGGTGGGTACAGTGACGTCGCTCTCGTTCCGTTGCTGTACTCTTACAAGAATGGTGACGGTCAGCGAAAAGACGAAGACATTTTCGAAATTATCCATCATGTGTGTGTGTGTGTGTGTGTGTGTGTGTGTGTGTGTGTGCGTGCGTGCGTGCGTGCGTGCGTGCGTGCGTGCGTGCGTGCGTGCGTGCGTGCGTGCGTGCGTGCGTGCGTGTGTGTGTGTGTGTGTGCGTGCGTGCGTACGTGCGTGCTTGCGTGCGTGCGTGCGTGCGTGCGTGCGTGCGTGTGGGCGCGCACGCGCGCATGTGAGTATCTTTGTGTGCCGCAGCGCGTCAGTGTGTGCCGCGCTAGAGTGCGTCAGTGTGTTCGCTAGCGTGCGTCAGTGTGTGCGCTAGCGTGTGTCAGTGTGTTCGGTAGCGTGTGTCAGTGTGTGCGCTAGCGTGCGTCAGTGTGTAGGCTAGTGTCTGTCAGTGTGTGGCTAGCGTGCGTCAGTGTGTGCGCTAGCGTGTGTCAGTGTGTGGCTAGCGTGAGTCAGTGTGTGCGCTAGCGTGTGTCAGTGTGTGCGCTAGCGTGTGTCAGTGTGTGCGCTAGCGTGTGTCAGTGTGTGCGCTAGCGTGTGTCAGTGTGTGCGCTAGCATGCGTCAGTGTGTGCGCTAGCGTGTGTCAGTGTGTGCGCTAGCGTGTGTCAGCGTGTGCCTATTCATCTTTCGGTCTTTGATACTTCTCCCCACCCCCCCCCTCCCCCTCCTGGCCCACCCCCCCCCCCCCACACGGTTGACAGGTATCTTGTGCTAACAGTATAAAAACACAAGCTCCACACATAAACCTCTCTCCACACACACACACACACAACTCTCCACACAAACCTCTCCGAAGCCACATACACACACACACAACTCTCCACACACAAACCTCTCCACACGCTCACAACTTTCCACACGCAACCCTCTCCACATACACACAATCTCTCCACACATAAACCTCTCTACACACACACAACTCTCCACACACAAACCTCTCCACACACACAAAACCTCTCCACACACAAACCTCTCCAAACGAACTCTTCAAGCATAATTAGCTGACACGAAACCCGTTAGCTGCACAGTTTTATTGGCCGCTTTTGCACTTTACAAATGGAGCGCCGTGGCGAATTTAAAGCTACAGATATTACCGTATGTCTACCAGAGCGATGTTACGCGATAGAACTGCCCCAAAAGTTGATCGAAATGTAATGCGAGGTCGCTCCAAGATGGCGGCAGTTTTCCTGGTGATGGTAGCAGCGGGGTGATCTCCAGTACGTTCTCGGGGTTCAGTGGGTCACATTCTGCGCGTGTTGACACTGCTGTCGACTTTCATCCTGCAGTACTGCCACCACCTGCCCTGTAATGAAAAAAGAGCTCATAGTTTCATCATCATCATAGTAGTAGTAGTAGGAGGAGGAGGAGGAGCAGCAGCAGCAGCAGTAGTAATGATAGTAGTAGTAGTAGTAGTAGTAGTAGTAGTAGTAGTAGTAGTAGTAGTAGTGGTGGTGGTGGTGGTGGTGGTGGTGGTGGTGGTGGTCCTCGTCGTGTGTTTTTTCTATAGTAGTAGTAGTGGTCGTCGTCGTCGTATTTCTATGTCTAGCTACACCCAGTGTACAACAGCGACGCAAACACAACAGAATCACAACACACCCAGCACACAATGACGATGTATTCACCACAGAATCACAACGCACAGCGAAACAATGACGATACATCGAGTCCCTCACCACAGCATTACAATGGAATCACAATACATTCAGCACACAATAACGATGTGTATAGTGCATATAATTATTGTTTGCTAGGTGATAATAGTACACTACAATATTTAAGGTTATGTTTGTTGAAGCGTGTGTTAGTGTGGTTTTGGTCATAAGATGTTTGTACAGCGCAGTGAGTTTAACTCTGGTTAGAGAACAGCGCTTTACAAGATTCATTATTCACCACAGAATCACAACGCACAGCGAACAGTGATGATATGTCGAGTTCCACAATAGCACACAATAACTATGTATTCACCACAAAATCAAAACGCACAGCGAACAGATGATATGACGAGTTCCACAATAGCACACAATAACTATGTATTCACCACAAAATCAAAACGCACAGCGAACAGTGATGATATGTCGAGTCCCACAATAGCACACAATAACTATGTATTCACCACAGAATCACAACGCACAGTGAACAGTGATGATATGTCGAGTTCCACAATAGCACACAATAACGATGTATTCACCACAGAATCACAACGCACAGCGAACAATGACGATATGTCGAGTTCCTCACCACAGCAGGACGATGGAATCACAATTAACACACCCGGCAGACGTCAACGAAGACGACGCATTCACAACAACGACGCATTCACTACATAATCACGAAACACTCAGCACAGATCCAAACGCTTATTTATTTTAACACGGACAACAGTATGCAAATTTTCGGGGAAATCCCCTTTATCAAGCCACAAAACGACACTTAAACAACAGATAAACGGTCAAAAACGATGAAAAATGAAAGAAAAAGACTTACCTTGTTTTGGTTTAGTTTTTACGGCTTGTTCGGTGTTTGGAAGATTGTTGATCATCAGCACATAGCAGCAGTATTAGCAATGCCGTCGCTCTTCAGAGCACTGTATCATGCACACCCGACTGCAATGTGTATATTATAATGACACTCACCTGCAGACTTGCAGCAGCAGTTAACGCCACCTGGGGAACTGGCACCTTCTGCGGCCACATCTGTCGCGGCAACACTTGAGGACTCCGGGGCAATCTCTGTCGCGGAAGCAGAACCTTCTCCTCCTTCGCCAACAGAAACGCCTTCTCCAGCGACCTCCCCTCAAGCCCCCTCTTCCAAACCGACCTCGTGGCCACCACGGCCGAAACCACGGGCACCTGCCGGGCTTAATGCCAATACCGACACCTGCAACAACAACAAAACAGTTGAAACCAACGCTGTTTCTCCTATTGTGCCCCGCATCGATGGAATTCTCTTCCTTCAATCCTCTCGTAGCTTTCAAAACTGCGTTAAAGACTAACTTCTGGTACGCACGTATTTCAGTATTTATTTGTTATATTGATGTTCTTCTTCGTGTTACTGGGGTATCCAAATTTGTTAAGTGCATCAGTTGTACTTTTTTACCACATTGCTATGGACTTTGTCTGAAGTAGGGGAGAGACAGACAGACAGACAGACAGACAGGCAGGCAGGCAGGCAGGCAGGCAGGCAGACAGACAGAGACAAGTTTTTATTTGTCTATAGGCCTGTGGCTCGTTACAAAGGTGATCAATACTAGTAAACAAGGAAAACATGATTAGCAGTATGTATTAATGACAACAAACTTAATTTCAAGTATCCATATGCACACAGAACACTTACAGACTGCAGTTCTTTACAAGAGAGAGGGAGGGAGGGAGGGAAGGAGAGAGAGAGAGAGCGGCTAACAGACAGACAGTCAGGCAGATATAGAGACAGACAGAAATCGATGTGTTGAAAAGAAGAAAAAGAAAAGAAAGACAAGAAAAGGAAAAACAGCAAGCGAATAATTTACTGTTGAGGCATTACATTTAGGTCCCTCGCACAAAGACACACACGCGCGCATTCACGCGCGCTCTTATGTAGCAAAAACTGTCATCATAACCACTGAAATCTCACCGAAAGGAATGCAGCGTTCCCTGCGAATACCTCGCCAGAAGGTCAGCTGGCACCTCCAGCCAACGGGACAGATCTGCACACGCAAAGCAAAGTCAGTGCTTTTATTTTATATACACTGATGATATTCATTGCATCACACCTATTACACGTCATTGTCATGCCTTCAATCTTCCTACAAACGACAACAGATCAGCCAAAGAAAGATCAGGTTTTTTTCTCATTTTTCATCGTTTTTAACCGTTTAACTGTTGTATAAGTGTCGTTTTGTGGCTTGACGAAGGGGATTTCCCCGAAAATGTGCATATTGTGTGTCCGTGTCATAATAAATAAGCGTTCTTTTGAACCTTTTTGTGTTTGGATCTTTTATTTCCTTTTACTTTCTCCTAGTAGGGATCGGTGTGAGGTGGTATGATGGTGGTTCACGTTCTGGCTCTTTAAATATGAAGACATTTAGAAGCAAGAAGAAGAAGACTGAATGTTATTGTAAGAAGAAGAAGATTGAATGCTTTCGTAAGAAGCAGAAGATTGAATGTTTTTGTTGCGGTTTCGCTGCACGAGCGGAGTTGTCTCGATGGTGCATACGTCCGCAAGACAGGCATTCAGTACCATAATCTGACAAAGCTCTGTGACAGAGGGAAGGTATTTCGAATTGAATTGTACTGTAGCTGCCACAGGCAGGCAGTCGAATTAGAACTAATTTGGGAGTGATATGATCTGATTTCGAATCTTTGTCAACCTTGCCGCTGTATTTTGGGCTCTTTGAAGTCTGTCCAGAAGGTACTGCGTTTCACCAGACATCGAAGCGTTACAGTAGTCCAGTCTGGAAAGTATGAAGGCATAAGAGAATGTCTTTGTGTTATCGACGGTTAGATACTAACTAATCGAAACGAACCTGTCCTGTGAATTATGCCGACACCTTCACAGAGGATGAACCGTCTTTCGGCACTTTGGAAGCTGCACTCACAGTTCTCTTCTTCTTTTTCTTTTTTCTTTTTTTCTTTTTTTTTTTGGGGGGGGTGGGGTGGGAGTGGAGAGGGGGAGGAAGGGAGTCTTTATTTAAAAGTTTTTCAATTTTTTCGCTTTTCAACGAGTTTCTGTGATTTGCGTGGTGTCAATTACTCTATCGAAATCCCGAGGTAAGTTATTTTATGACAAGGAGTTAGCACAGACTTAACTGGGTGGGTGAATCACAAACCCTAATTTTTTAAACATCGTTAAGAAAACTCTTCCACATTCCGGACACATTCTTCTTCTGTATCTCCCATGAGTAATGTGTCATTAATAAGGACCTGTTGACACAAAGCCCATGATACGATATCCGTATTGAGAATTCATCAGGCAGATATAGAGACAGACAGAAAGGGAAAAAAACGCGCTATAAAGCTAAGTCACTCATGTAGAACCACATGCGAGCGCAGTGAGTCTGCTCAAGAGAGCGGAGAATAGCGCTATATAAAAGCGATCATCAGTCAATCAAAACTCGTAGTCATTCCATCCTCACGAATGCGTAGAGAAAGACCTGAACGGGAAGGTGCCCAAATAAATATTTATAAATGCCTCAAAGTCTCGAAGAACAAGACTTTCCCGAAAGTCCCCTCGGGGATATTTATTTCAAAAATTTAAGATACTGTGTGAGCTCGATTTAATCTTTCATTCACTCACCCTGGTGCAGATTCTGCTACCTGCCCAAATAGGAAACGGCACAAACGGGTCATGATCTGCTGCCGTGAAGGCCACCTGAAAAATTAAAATTAAATAGATCAATACATGTTAAAAGAAAACACGACGAAGACCAGCTGAACTTTATTACGCAATGATAATAAGAAGAAGAGAGAGAAATGATGATGATGATGATGATGATGAAGGAGGACGAAGAAGAAATTTTATAAGAAGAAGAGGAAGAAGAAGAAGAAGAAGAAGAAAGAAGAAGAAGAAGAAGAACAACAACAACAACAACAACAACAACAACAACAACAACAACAACAACAACAGCAACAACAACAACAACAAATTATATTCTGTAGCCTATCCGGTGATGGATACAATGATATAACAACTGCCGCTGTGTGCTTCTCGTTACAACACATGTACACTATAACAATGTACCCGCTGTTAGCAACGTCGTTATAATCTACCTGTCCCACTGGGACGTGGGAGACAGAGAGAGAGGCAGACAGAGAAACAGAGACAGACAGACAGACAGAGAGGTAGGCAGAAAGAGAGACAGAAGGAAAAAGAGAGGCGCAGAGGGAGAGGTGCGAGGGAGGGAGGGCGAGGGAGAGAGAGAGAGAGAG
>JABMCL010000308.1:255000-260000 GCA_018857735.1 Alviniconcha marisindica
TTTAAGCTGAACACTTTCCACAAAGGCTGACGAATACTTCTTCCGGTTTGCTGGAAAGAGTTTTCTATTGGCTGAAAGTGTTTAAGAACTATTCAATTTGATAGAGGACCCAGGTTGTCCCGCTTCTTATCACCTTTCATTGCTTTCTCTCTTCTCACATTTTCTGTACTCTCTCTGTCTCTCACCGGTTGACTGGGCGTAAAACACCAGCTTACTTACTTACTCTGTCTCTGTCTCTGTCTTTGTCTCTGTCTGTCTGTCTGTCTGTCTCTGTCTGTCTGTCTGTCTGTCTGTCTGTCTGTCTGTCTGTCTCTCTCTCTCTCTCTCTCTCTCTCTCTCTCTCTCTCTCTCTCTCTCTCTCTCTCTCTCTCTCTCTCTCTCTCTCTCTCTCTCTCTCTCTCTCTCTCTCTCTCTCTCTCTCTCTCCTATTTACTTCTGCTTTTTCATTGACACTATTTGCCTAAAATGAGCGTTCCATGAACGAAATTCAGTTCAGATGCTTCTGCAAATATGTCTATTTGTAGGAAGTCTGTGTTACCGGATTACTCTGATGTTTATTCGTTCTTATCTGGGTTTGTAGTATAGTCGTGCTTATGTGGGTTTGTAGCATAGTCGTGCTTATAATTAAGGGTTTGTACGATAGTCGTCTTTATATAGGTTTGTAGCACAGTCGTGCTTATAATTATGGGGTTGTAGCATAGTCGTCTTTATCTGGGTTTTTAGCATAGTCGTGCTAATATGGGTTTGTAACATAGTCATTTTTATATGGGTTTGTAGCATAGTCGTGCTAGAGAATATGGGTTTGCAGCATAGAAGTGCTTTTATGGGGTTGTAGCATAGTCGTCTTTATGTGGGTTTGTAATATAGTCGTGCTAATATGGGCTTGTAGCATAGTCATCTTTATATGGGTTTGTAGCATAGTCGTACTATAATATGGCTTTGTAGTACAGTCGTGCTTATATGGGTTTGTAGCACAGTCATTTTTATATAGGTTTAGTATAGTCATGCTAATATGGGTTTGTAGCATAGTCGTGCTTACATGGGTTTGTAGCACATTCGTGCTGATTTGGGTTTGTAGCATAGTCGTCTTTATATGGGCTTGTAGCATAGTCGTGCTTATATGGGTTTGTAGCATAGTCGTCTTTATATGGGGTTGTAGCATAGTCGTCTTTATAATTATGGGTTTGTAGTATAGTCGTGCTTATATGTTTATACTACAAACCCATAATTACAAAGACGACTATCGCAAGGACTGGATGTTAGATAGGTCCAAATGGACCAGACGCTACTATCCTTGAGTATTAAAGTTTTCGAGTTTGAGTTCTTTCTCTGACATCTCTAGCCAAACTTCGCTCGGCCACGCCGCCACCTCAAAGGTTATACACCACTGTCGTAATTAAACCCAACGAAAAGAGGTTCCATACATCCGGACACTGTCACCCGCTACCGATAAATGACAGGGCGGAACTGTGATCCTATTGTTAGGAAACGACTGATTTTCTAGGATCTGACGTCCTGAGTAAGCAAGTAACTTTAGTGTTTTACGCTCAGTCAGCCAGTACGATTATCTCAAGGCGATATACGTGCTGAGGTGTCATACACACAAATGAGAGCATGTTCGTCAAAGGGTATGGTTCGTTCTCGTGTTAGCCAAGAGGTGACAAGCATAAATTATGTATTGGTGAATATTTAACTTCGTTCTAATATCTCCATCTTCCACGAAGCCTACGTGACAGCATTACTTCAGGAAGCAGTTTTTCGCTGCCTTCCTACCCTCATACTAATATCACCTTGCATAAAATAAATTAAACAGACCCTCATGAAATCCTTTTACGACATATGCAACCGCTCGATGGCCAACCTTGGCACATTTCCGAACGGGCACGAAAGACTTGACGGAACAGGAAAATACTTAGTAATGAATTAATCCAGAGGCAGAAAAGCAGTATTCCTGGTACTAGGCGAAGCATGATTGGCTATTTTCTGATACGGCTTTTTGTCTGACCTATTCCTGGTTTCAATAATAACAACAACAATAATAATAATATATTTTTGGAGCCATATCTCGTAAGAGCCCAGAGCGCTTACAAAGACAAAGACAAAGACACACACACACACACACACACACACACACACACACACACACACACACACACACACACACACACACACACACACACACACACACACACACACACACACACACACACACACCACACACACACACACACACACACACACACACACACACACACACACACACACACACACACACACACACACACACACACACACACACACACACACACACACACACACACACACACACACACACACACACACACACACACACACACCCACACACACACACACACACACACACACACACACACACACACACACACAACACACCACCACACACACACACACACACACACACACACACACACACACACACACACACACACACACACACACACACACACACACACACACACACACACACACACACACACACACACACACACACACACACACACACACACACACACACACACACACACACACACACACACTCACACACACAGCTTGTGTTTGTTGTGTTGTGTGTGTGTGTGTGTGTGTGTGTGTGTGTGTGTGTGTGTGTGTGTGTGTGTGTGTGTGTGTGTGTGTGTGTATATATACCCGAGCCTTTGATAACTCGGTGCTCTCCTGGGGGAGGTGGGGGGTCTTGATTGGGGGTGGGGAGGGGGTGCGGGGGGGATGTCTTGATTTCCGCGCCTTGGTACACCACTGTGGAATGAATTAACAGGGTTGATTCCGGAGGGAAGCGACTGAAGGGAAGGAACTCTTCCGTAAAATAGCTGACAGTAACTAGCCTTCTCAGATTTGGCAAGGGCAGTGGTGGCGGGGGGAGTGGGAGCCTTTTTTTTTCTTTTTCTTTTTTTTTCTTTTTTTTTTATACGATTGTTTCATTATTTTAGTCATGATTTGTCTGTTGCATTAATTAATTCCATCTGCAGGCTAATTTTACTCAAATATTGCCAATATTGGCTTCAATAATAACAATAATAATAAAATAAAATAAAAATCGAGCCTTATCTCGTAAGAGCTCGGAGCGCTTACAAGGTAGGTAGTGTTGCTTAATGTCCTCAGATGTCAGTTGACATATTAGGGACAAGCTGAGACCAATGCCGAAGCATGGTTCAATATAGCTTTACGTCCACGGAAACCAGAAGGCTCGTTAGGACGGACAGCCCAGAACGGCCACCTCGACTCTCACACAGCTCCTGAACTATGAGCGCTTACAAGTAAGTAAGTAAACATGGTGCTTAACGTCCACAGAAACCATAAGGCTTATTAGAGCGCTTACAAAGACAAAGACATGGAGCCGTTTATGAGTTAAAAATAGACTAGAGTGAAACCCAAAAGAACTCGTGGTTTGAAAAAAAATCTACAATGCTGCATTACGTCATGAAAAGTTCACTCCACAAAAAATAGAAACAATCGGTGACAAAATTATTGCAATCTACACGCATTTCTTCCGTGATCTGTACGCAAAATTGAGAGCTTCCTGGTCTTCGTCCGTGAAGCCAAAGAAATTTTGGTGACGTCAAAACGAAGCGCGGGAAAAGAGCGCATAACGCTGTAATGAGCCCGTGAAACAAATGTTAGTGATTTGTGGACACCACAAAGGTCCACAATGTTAGTGGACACCACAAAGGTCACCCTATAAAAATTATATGAAATCAACGGTACGTTCGAACGCAAAAACATTTCATGCGGATCATGTTCTTTGAATTTTAAAATATCAAATATGTGTTATTGTGTACTGTGATGTGGTTAATGTTCAGCCACGTTTTAATTTCTCTGATGAGATAATAAAGTAATCTTGAATCTTGAATCTTCCAGCTTGCTCCGATCACTGGAGAAGCTTAGCCCCCGAAAAATAGTTCCTTTAAAGACTCACGAACATAATACATTAGCTAAGTGGTTGCTTGATGGTCAGACGTTTATCAATTTCGGTCTTTCCGCTGATTCTAAGGGGATTCTGGAGCCTCGGTGTGGTCCTTTGCTGATGATTATGGGTGCCGACAGAAATTCACCTTCGCTGATGACGTGTGCGACAACCATTCTGCCGAGTCTGGGCTATCCAGACAATAATCATTGTTAGCCATAGATGTGTCTGCGCAGACCGCTTGTGAACACCCAAACCTGGCTACTGTTGTTGTTGATTGGTTGAACAGTCGTCAGTTTTGATTGGCCAGCCTTCGACTTCCTTTAGCTTCATCTAAAGGTCGTCCACAAGTCTGACGCATAGTTCAGGAGCTGTGTGAGAGTCGAGGTGGCCGTCCTGGGCTGTCCGTCCTAACGAGCCTTCTGGTTTCCGTGGACGTAAAGAATTATTGAACCGTGCTTCGGCATTGGTCACAACTTGTCCCTAATATGTCAGCTGACATCTGAGGACATTAAGCATCACTTCATCAAGTCTGACACTCATAGTTCAGGAGCGGTGTGAGAGTCGAGATGGCCGTCCTGGGCTGTCCGTCCTAACGAGCCTCGTGGTTTCCGTGGACGTAAAGCTATACTGAACCATGCTCACGCACTGGTCTCAGCTTGTCCCTAATATGTCAACCGACATCCGAGGACATTAAGCATCATCTGAAGGAGGAAGTCTGACACACCGAAAGGGGGAAGGAGAGGAGGGGTGTTTCTGTTCACTTATGGTTTACTATACCTTGTCCAGTGTTCGTCATCTTAACAGTCATAATCTCCACGAAGGAGAAGCATAATAGCAACAGGAGGAGAGTGGGGGTGGGGGGGGGGGGGGGGGTTACATGCGAGAACGACAGCTCAGCGAGTTCCACCTGCATGGCCAGGCTACGTGGAACTGATGTCGTGTGAAATTGTTGCAGTCATAGCATCAGATGCAGCCAGGTTTATTCGCGCAGGTGTGTGTGTGTGTGTGTGTGTGTGTGTGTGTGTGTGTGTGTGTGTGT
>JABMCL010000308.1:270000-272500 GCA_018857735.1 Alviniconcha marisindica
GCTGGGCATAATTATTTTGAGCTGTGCAATGCTCAAGCCATGGACCTATATATCCATGGCTCAAGCTAGCGAGGCCGCTCACTGAGTAGGGTCGAGGTCTTCCTGGTTTTAAGCATCGTTCGCCTCCTGTTTGTGCTTCCGTGTGGCTGAGACGAACTGTAAAATGTTTTAAGCAGCTTCGCTGTAAGCATTACTGTGTGTGAATATGTCTTTTGATCAAACACTGTAAAAAGACAGTTTGGCTGCCAGCGTTAAGGAAAAACATCAAAGTAGTTACAGAGAAAAAATCTGAAACAAGAACACAGTTTTTTTTACACAGATTCTCTCTCTCTCTCTCTCTCTCTCTCTCTCTCTCTCTCTCTCTCTCTCTCTCTCTCTCTCTCTCTCTCTCTCTCTCTCTTGTTGTTTAGTTAGGTCTTATTGTTGTAAACCCTAAAAGCTTCTAATAGAATTTTTTTTATCCAGGACTGAGTATTAAGGATCACCAAGTCAATCACTCTTACTCACCAGGTCGACATCTGCAGGTGGGACATCCCCTGGAGTCGAGAACATTGCCATACTTGCAGTAAATCTTGCACACCGGTCCGCACCTGGGCTCTAAAGGTATTCATTTGAGAGGCACCTTGGCACCAGGAGATAATTTTGAACAACCGCTTCTAGTATTATTATTATTATTACTGATTTTTTATATAGCGCTGTTATCTGCTCTCGGGAAGGCTCGGTGTGCTACATGTGCATGCGAGAGTGACTATAAATTGTTACAGGCCTCTCTTTTTTCTTTCTTTTTTTAATATCCACCGAAGTGGTGTACTGAGAGCACTATTTGGTTGTTACATGGCTTTTTGTGTGTTTGGATCTTTGGATCTTTGAACGCTAGTAGTCATTCTTGTTTCAGAGGGTTTTTTGTTTTGTTTTGTTTTTCGGCAAACCTGTCCTTGATACCATTACAAACACTTAAACAGTAAGATGAAGATGGGGAGAGACAGACAGACAGACAGACAGACAGACAGGCAGAGACAGAGAGACAGAGACAGAGAGAGACAGAGACAGAGAGACAGAGACAGAGAGACAGAGACAGACAGAAAGCAGACAAGCAGACAGACAGGACAGCGACACAGAGACAGACAGGCAGACAGACAGGCCGGCAGGCAGGTAGGCAGACATGAGACACACACACACACAGACAGAGGGAGACAGAGACATAGAGAGATACAAACAGAGAGAGGGAGACAGAGACATAGAGAGATACAAACAGAGAGAGGGAGACAGAGACATACAGAGAGAGAGACACACACACACACACAGACAGAGACAGAGAGAGATACAAAGAGAGGGAGACAGAGACATAGAGAGATACAGAGAGATGAGAAAGAGACATAGAGAGACACAGACAGAGAGAGGGAGACAGAGACATAGAGAGATACAGACAGACAGAGGGAGACAGAGACATAGAGAGAGAGAGAGAGAGAGAGAGAGAGAGAGAGAGAGAGACACACACACACACACACACACACACACACACACACACACACACACACACACACACACACACACACACACACACACACACACACACACACACACACACACACACACACACACACACACACACACACACACACACACACACACACAGGGAGACAGAGACATAGAGAGACACACATAGAGAGAGGGAGACAGAGACATAGAGAGATACAGACAGAGGGAGACACAGACACAGAGACAGAGAGAGGGAGACAGAGACATAGAGAGATACAGACAGAGAGAGGGGGACAGAGACATAGAGAGAGACACACACACACACAGAGGGAGACAGAGACATAGAGAGACATACACACACAGACGGAGACAGAGACATAGAGAGATACAGACAAAGAGAGGGAGACAGAGACATAGAGAGATACAGACAGAGACAGGGAGACAGAGACATAGAGAGACACAGACAGAGAGAGGGAGATAGAGACATAGAGAAATACAGACAGAGAGAGGGAGACAGAGACATAAAGACACACACACACACACACACACACACACACACACACACACACACACACACACACACACACACACACGCACGCACGCACGCACGCACGCACGCACGCACGCACACACACACACACAGGGAGACAGAGACATAGAGAGAGACACACACACACCGGGAGACAGAGACATAGAGAGATACACACACACAGAGGGAGACAGAGACATAGAGAGATACACACAGAGAGAGGGAGACAGAGACAAATAGAGAGACACACACACAGAGGGAAACAGAGACAAATAGAGACACACACAGAGAGATTAACTCACTAGATCGACACCGACAGGTGGGACATCCCCTGTAGTCGAGTACGTTACCGTACTTGCAGTAAATCGCGCACACTGGGCCACACCTGGGCCGCTCTGAAACAGTTCATGGCGAGAACAGCCCGCCTAGCAGCGATTCACCACAACTGACACAGTGGCTACGGTAATTATGAGTTGACAATACAGCTGAATC
>JABMCL010000308.1:277500-282500 GCA_018857735.1 Alviniconcha marisindica
CACACGCACGCACGCACGCACGCACACACGCAAATACACACACACACACATACCTGACTATTTCAACCCAACGAACAGCGTTTACGTTGACGATGTCGCGGCCCAAACCCATGAGTTACGACATAATTAGCTGCGGGAGACAGTGACATGCTCAAGGACTGACACATGATGGGATGTATCGCACGATGTACACTTATTACGCGCAAGCCATTGATCATTTCGTTCTCGGGGTGCCAAGGAAATGACACCGTTACCAAGTGAGTTGGTGACAAGCTGTTGTGTAATACATAAAGCAAATCTCAGTCTCCGTCTCCGTCTCTCTGTCTCTGTCTCTCTCTCTGTCTCTCTCTGTCTCTCTCTCTCTCTCGTCTGCTTCTCGCGTCTCTCTCTCTCTCTCTCTTCTCTCTCTCTCTTCTCTCTTTCTCTCTCCTTCTCCTCTCTCTCTCTCTCTCTTTCCCTCCCCTCTCTATATGTGGGTTCGATCCACTGGTATGCAGATTAATTTCTGTCCCCTTCCTTCTTTTTTTAATGAAATATGGGTTTTTATGTCTTGATCTGTCTTTTTCTTCTTTCAATTATTTTCCCAATATGTGTTTTGTTTTTTTCTTTTGTTGTTGTTGTTTGTTGTTGTCTGTCTGTCTGTTATTACTGTCGTTTTATGATTGGCGTGAATGTGTGACGAGTGTGTTGGCGTCAGAAAACAGCCCTGGTGCACTAACATTAACACTTGGCAATGACATTAACACTTGATTTAAACAAAACATTATTTCATATATTCGTGACAATACACTGAAAACGCAACAGTTGGGCCGTGCAACAAACAAAACAAAAACAAAAACAAAACTCGGCAATAATATTATGCTGTAATATCATGTATTGCCCCGTCTGTCTCCTTTTCCCGTCGTGCACGTTCTTTCTTCCAACATTTCGTGTTGATCGTCTCTTTTTCTCTCTCTGTCTCTCTGTGTCTGTCTGTCTGTCCGTCCGTCCGTCCGTCCGTCCGTCCGTCTGTCCGTCTGTCTGTCTGTCTGTCTGTCTGTCTGTCTGTCTGTCTGTCTGTCTGTCTCTCTCTCTGTCTCTCTCTCTCTCTCTCTCTCTCCTCTCTCTCTCTCTCTCTCTCTCTCTCTCTCTCTCTCTCTCTCTCTCTCTCTCTCTCTCTCTCTCTCTCTCTCTCTCTCTCTCTCTCTCTCTCTCTCTCTCTCTCTCTCTCTTTATTTATGACACATTTTTTGAATGTGCAATATATTTTTGTATTATGCTAGCAGTCCATTTCCTATGTCTGAGCAGAAAGAGAGAAAGAAAAGAAGAAAAGAAAAGAAAAAAAAAAAGGTGATTTAGGAGAGAAAGGACGATGGGGGAACGTTTCTAATTCTGTATTAGCTTTTGTGCAGTTTTTGTGTAACAAATATTTGGGTCTATGACAGAAACTTGGAACACTGATTAACGGAAGTCATCTGGCCGGGGGGGGGGGGGGGGGGGGGGGGGGGGGGAAGGGGGGAGGGGGGGGTCAGCTTGGCGAATGTAAAACAGGCAGATTACAGCAGATTATCGAACTCGATGGTTACGTTTGAAATGATACATCTTCATGGACTAAAACTGAGCTGTTCACAGCAGTTTCACGTGCTGTGTCTCGATGCAAGAGAGCTTTGGCCTTGTGTTTGCATGGCCTTGGTTGAGACAGTTTAGCGGTGTTGTGCACGCTGCGCTGTTTATCGCTTTCTCGCTCGAATATTTTCACGAATGCATCCCGTTCATATCATCGCTGGGGAGCGGGATAGCTCAGTGGTTAGAGCGCCGGGCTCGTGATTGAAAGGTCGCGGGTTCGAATCCCTGCAGGAGCGGCGGGAGAATTTTCTTCTCCATGGTCAACTTTCTGTGCTGACTCTTATTTCGGTATCCGTTACATCCCCGTGTTACCGCAGTAGCAAGTAAAAGATCCTGGTCATTCTGCCAAAAGTGCAGGTGGCAGGTTACAGCTAAACACGCATACACCTTACGTATGTGGCTTTTGCATGAAGTGATATGGTGCATGGTTGTATGGTGTACACAGAACTTGCGCCGAGACGGCAGCAGTTTCATGTGGCACCAGCCATGCCAACGCTGTGAGTACACACATTCGGTGGATATTCAAAAACGCGCTATAAAAAGCTATCACTCATGTAGAATCACATGCGAGCGCAGTGAGTCTGCCGAGAGCGGAGAATAGCGCTATTAAAAGCAATCATCATTATCATCAATAACCTTACGGAGAGACTGTGTGAACCATTGTTCGAGAGGGCCGTTCCTGGATTTAATCACGTCCGCATAAATCGTAGTATTTCCGTGGTAAAAGCTATATTGAACCATTGTTCGCATTGGTCTAGCTGTCCTAGATGTCACTGAATCTGAGGACATTAAGCAACATACCTACCTACCTACATATAAAACCGGACCGGAAGACTCGTTGCAACACATTGTTGAAGGAAAGTTTTTTTATATCTGAGTCTACAACGTATGTAATCACCGTTCAAAACAGAGACCTTGCCACAGCTCTAGACTGTCAGCGGAAGGGAAATTAACTTCCGCACGAGGAGCTCTACCATAGTAAAAGGGGGCGGGGGCGGGGAAGGGAAATTAATTTCTATACGTGATCTACCATAGTAAAAGGGGGCGGGGGCGGGGAAGGGAAATTAATTTCTATACGTGATCTACCATAGTAAAAGGGGGCGGGGCGGGGAAGGGAAATTAATTTCTATACGTGATCTACCATAGTAAAAGGGGGCGGGGGCGGGGAAGGGAAATTAATTTCTATACGTGATCTACCATAGTAAAAGGGGGCGGGGGCGGGGAAGGGAAATTAATTTCTATACGTGATCTACCATAGTAAAAGGGGGGGGCGGGGAAGGGAAATTAATTTCTATACGTGATCTACCATAGTAAAAGGGGGCGGGGGCGGGGAAGGGAAATTAATTTCTATACGTGATCTACCATAGTAAAAGGGGCGGGGCGGGGGCGGGAAGGGAAATTAATTTCTATACGTGATTTTACCATAGTAAAAGGGGGCGGGGAAGGGAAATTAATTTCTATACGTGATCTACCATAGAAAAAGGGGGGGCCGGGGAAGGGAAATTAATTTCTATACGTGATCTACCATAGTAAAAGGGGGCGAGGGCGGGAAAGGGGAAAATTTAAATTTCTATACGTGATCTACCATAGTAAAAGGGGGCGGGGGGGGGGCGGGGAAGGGAAATTAATTTCTATACGTGATCTACCATAGTAAAAGGGGGCGAGGGGCGTGGAAGGGAATTAATTTCTATACGTGGAGCTCTACCATAATAAAAAGGGGGCGGGGAAGGAAAATTAATTTCTATACCTGGAGCTCTACCATAATAAAAGGGGGCGGGGAAGGGACATTAATTTCTATACGTGGAGTTCTACCATAATAAAAGGGGGCGGGGAAGGGAAATTAATTTTATACGTGAGTCTACATAGTAAAAGGGCGGAGGGGGGGGGGAGTAGGAGAAGAAAGAAAACCAAAAAAGTTGAATAATAGTACGAAAAAATGCACGACAGAAATTTTAAAAACAAATACAGAAAAATGAGGTCAAAGGAGAGAGAAAACTGGAAAGCAAGTAAACAAGTAACTGGATTTGAACGCCCTGTTCTCCGCAAACGGTCACCCCAGGACAAAGAAAGAGAGAATGAAAAAACAAGAAAAAGATAATAATAATTATAATAAGAGATTATTTATGGGCCCAATTCGTAAGACCCGGGGCGCTTACCAAGACATAAGAATATTTCTATTTATCACACACACAAACACACACAACACACACAAAACACCACACAAAAACACACAGAACCACACACACACACACACACCCCACACACACACACACACACACACACACACACCACACACACACACACACACACACACACAACACACAACACACACACACACACTACACACACACACACACACACAACACACACCACACCACAACACACCACACACACACAACACACACACACACACACACACACACACAACACACACACACACACACACACACAACACATAACAACCAACACACACACACACACACACACACACACACACACCACACACCACACCACACCACACACACACACACACACACACACACACACACACACACACACACACACACACACAACACACACACACACACACACACACACACACACACACCACACACACACACACACACACCACAAAACACACACACAACACACACAAAACACACACACACCACACACACACACACACACACACACACACACACAACACACACACCACAACCACAACAGCACACACACTGCACTTCATCTGTAAAAGAAAGAAAGAAAGAAAAGAAAAGAAAGCTGCAAAAACAGTAAGACAAACAAAGAAACAAAGAAACTCACAACAGGTAAAAACTTACTGTGAAGCAAAAGACCACGGTCTGCAACATATTTATCAAACTGCTTCCTTTTCTGCTTTTTTGTTTCCTTTGTTACTCAACAAAATATTCAGCGTGACTCTTCTTCTTTCGTCTTCTTTATGATTGCAAAACAAAAAAAACTCGCTGAGTTTTTTCAGCCTTTAAAAACCTGTCAGCTAGAGCAGAAGACAAGAAAAAGAAGTTTTTTTTACTCAGCAAAATATTTAGCATGAGTCTTCTTCTTTCGTGAGTCTTCTTCTTTCGTCCTCTTTATGCAAACAGATCGCTGTCAATTAGAGCAGAATACAAGAAAAAGAAGTTTTTTTACTCAGCAAAATATTTAGCGTAACTCTTTTTCTTTCTTCCTCTCTCCGCAAACAAGTTGTTGTTAGCTAGAGCAGGACACACACACACAAAAAGAAGCTGTTGTTAACAAAGCAGACGATCGTTCCGTCAACCACTGTCGTACGCAGGCCTACAACAGTGTCTGATCCGATCGCTGAGGCGTGAGCAGGCTAAAATCGCAGTGTGCTGTCTTCGTAAAGATCCAGCATG
>JABMCL010000308.1:295000-309683 GCA_018857735.1 Alviniconcha marisindica
TTTCTTTCTTTGTTTCTTTCTTTCTTTCTTTCTTCTTTTTTTCTTTCTTTTTTTCTTTCTGGGGGTGGGGGGTGGGGGGGGGGCGTTGTTTGTTGTTCAGGTTTTTTATGCATATAAACGAGCGCGAGCCCTGTCAGTTATCACGTTATCATCCGCATGCGCCAGTCATGTGAAACTGGGTGTGAGCACCAGAGCTTCTTGAGACGGATGCTGGTGGCTCGCAGCGGGATCTGACTTTTAAATCAGCCCCTTCAGTCGAACAAAGGTTGTGTAGTTAGTTGTCACCTCTGTCTGGCCGGCCCCAGCCTGTGAGTTATGGGCTTGAGCGAAAGCTTTTTTATGATACCATTGATCTATAAATACAGCGGCAGGAGACAGTTTTCAAGGCCGCGCGTGACTGGCTGAGGTGTCACGTAACACAATAATTATGGCTACTGAACTTGCAAACCCGAGGGCATTTCGTGCTCGTCAACGACGTCAAAAAATGACGTATTTATATCAGTACTGTTGTTTTGTGTGAACGTTTGTTGTGTAAGTCCATCAACGCTTCCCTCCCCCCCCCCCCCCCCCCCCCCCCCCCCCCCCCTCCCCTCTCTCTCTCTCTCTCTCTCTCTCTCTCTCTCTCTCTCTCTCTCTCTCTCCAGGTTTTCACTCGCTGACCCCAAGAATGAAAGAACTTTTCAACCTGATCGCCCTCAAGTCACGATCAAAAAGAAGCCACCCAGCCAGGTACGGCTGTATATATGTTGGGTGGGGGTGGGGGGGGGGGAGGAGAGACTAAAATCAAGCAATATTCCTAAAAGTTACACGTATGAGTGAGACTCTTCCATGCCTTTATCCCTCCAGAAGTAAAAAAGAGACAGACAGATAGACAGACAGACAGAGACAGACAGATAGACAGAGACACAGACAGAGAGACAGAGACAGAGACGGAGAGAGACAGACAGACAGAGACAGAGAGAGACAGAGAGAGACAGAGACAGAGAAAGACAGACAGACACAGAAATTGGGCCTTGGCTTACTGGCGTGAGAGAGGGAGAGAAAGAGAGAGGGGTAAAGGGAGGGAGATAGAGAGGATTCAAGGATGTTTAATTCTTCTAGCGCCTTGTAGGGGTAATGCAGTAGCGGTAACTGATACACACCAGGCATGTCGATACAGAAAGAGAAAGAGAACAATTAACTCATAGATATATATATACACTTCACCCATAACTTACCTGGGTAAGGCTACAGCAGCCGCAAGAGCAGCGCTACCCATTCCTACCAGTGTGTTCAGTATTTCGCTGTGTCCAAACATAGATATACACTTCACCCATAACTTACCTGGGTAAGGCTACAGCAGCCGCAAGAGCAGCGCTACCCATTCCTATCCTGTGTGTTCAGTATTTCCCTGTGTCCAAACAGTGTTTGAGATTTGTAACGTGCGTACCGATCTTCATGCATGCGATTGCACACGGGGGCTGTACCGACACCGTAAGAGAGTCGGCACTGAAAGCTGACTCTGATTTTTAAAAAAAAATATATATATATATATATATATTTTTAAAAATCCCTGGCCGCACCGGGGACTCGAACCCGTGGCAATATTGCGACTGGCTTTTTGCTCCCACGCTGTACCAACTGATCTATTCCACACGTGGAATTTTCGTCTTCGGTCTTGTGACCCGCACTGATGTAGAGTTCGTCAAGAATCAAATTGTTTCTTAGCCAGGCCAAACGTGCCAGGTCAAGAGATCATTAATCATGAAGTCACAGCGGGTTGCAAAATCGAAAAGCGACTAGCTTGGGCATACTGTAACTGATCTGGAATCATTCTTAGTGAGCAACAGGGGGTCACAAATAGATTAAAGTGACTTCAGTCGGGTTGGATTGCCAGTTTAGCAACAATAAAAAATCGTTTTCGATTTCGATCTCGTTAACCGCCGTGTCCAGTATACAGTGGCCAGCCTCGCTTTCAATTTTGTGACCTGACGTGACCCTCGTGAATATTCTTGAGCAGAATGGTCCACGGTGCGCGGCTTTCAAGGTCAGTGGCGTCAGTATACTCGAATTGGAATTATGCATGTCTGTTAACTGAGGAATAAGTAGACGACAGACTCGTTTTAAAGCCATGCACCAATAAGGTCTACACTCACCCCGGCACAATAAGGAACAAAACCCAAGCAGATTTGTCTTTTGTACAAGTATTTTGAATTTCATCATACACACAAACGCACACGATACGCGCACGCGCGCGCGCGGCAAATTCAATGGATTACCGCCCCTGCATCCCAGACGGCTTCTCGTAAAATCAGTTGTTATTCTATGAACCTACAATGAGGTTCCACAATACAGCCGCTGTTGTCTACTGAGCATTTCGAAGCAGTACATCTCACTCACCATGACTTCAATTGGCACAGTCTAGTTTTCTAATATTATCATTTGGACCTATGATGAATATTAAAATCATCATCATCATCATCTAATTAAGTGATCCAGTCAATCGAGAGAAGAAAAATCACAATCTAGGCAAAATCTCGATTCACATGCAGTGCGATTCCCGATTTTACCTTCTTCATTTTTATCACGGCGTTCGCAATGAAGCGCCGTCAGCGACAACTGCGAAACGCTACCCGAACGTTCGGGACCAAAACGTTAAAAAGAAAGGGGGGAAAATGAGGACGTACCTCTGGTAGAGTTTATGTACCTTGTATTTACACGCATGCCAGGTGAGAGTTACCGTAGTCGACTGAGGTCTTTGTTGTTGTGTTTGTGTTACGTATTTCGAGCGCTAATTAACTCCCTTGTGTGATGATATTAAAAAGACTGAAAAAGGTGTTTGTCAGAATTCTAAATTTCTCCTTTTTTTCTTCATTTTTTCTTTAATAACATTTTTAACATTAGAAATAAACATTATTTGTACGCAGGTTTTGGCAATATGTATTATACCCACAGTTCATGGTGGCATTCGCTCAAGGTCAAAGGTACAGAGAGAAAAAAAATTAAAAAATTATCGTGGTATTTAAAAATAAAAATAAAATTCCAGTGACTGGTACTAAGCTCCCAGAGAAACATTGTCCTGAAAATTAAGCTGCTAAACTTTAAACTAAAGTTTTGAAACTAGTGCGCTTTTTCTGGAGAAAAGGATAAAATAACTCGAACTCGAAGACTTTATTTTACAAGGATTGTAGTACAGGTTTAGTTAAAAATCTGTCTAAGGTACTGATGAATAAAAAATTAAAATTAATTTTAAATTAAATTTTTTTTAATCAAGACATCGTTAATATACACATATATATTTATTATATATCAAGCATGAATGAATAAGTGAAAATTGTATGCACTAAGCGTAAAATACATAAAAGACAGACAGACAGACAGACAGAGACAGACAGAGAGCGCGCAAACATAATCATTATACCCGTAAGGGATAGTGAAGTGATTTATAAAATAAAATTAAAGAAGAATCTTTAAACAACAACAAAATCAAAAACACTAAAGCAATGGAAAATCATTACTAAAAACTAAAGAGAATTTCACAAGAAAATCTACACGAATCAGGAAAGAACGTTCTCTTAGGACAATGGTTGTTGAAGGGGAGGGGGCGGCGAGTCGAAACAAAATGAAGATGAAAGGAACAAAATGAAGATGAAAGGAAATGACAATGTCAAAACTGACGAAGAAGCACGGTTTAAAAAGAAAGAAAGAAAAGGAGGTGGAGGGAGGGAAGTCTTGAAGGGGGCGGTGAAGTTTGGGGGGGGGGGGGGAATAAAAGTAAAAATAATAACAATTCAGAGGTTCAAGAAAGACGAGAAAAAGGAAAGAAAAGAAAAAAATCTGAAAAATTACCACGGCGAACAAAATGGCTGTCTTCAACATCGTTGTCGAACTACTGCCCGTCTTTCGTTCCAAGTCCGATCCAGTCTTTAGTGACCAAGCTGGAGACCCACTTCCTGTGAGTTCTGTTTCCCTGCACCAAGATGAGCTGCAGATGACAGCAAAATTTAAAGGTGCACCGTGTGGCTTTTATACGGGCCAAGAACTTTCATACTTATTAAAGAGGCCCATCACAGGTCTGATTCAAAAACATGAGATACCCCCAGGCCTACCATACGTCGATGTGTGTGTGTGTGGGCGTGGCGGCGTGAGTGTGTGTGTGTGTGTGTGTGTGTGTGTGTGTGTGTGTGTGTGTGTGTGTGTGTGTTTAAAAAGGCGGTGGTGTAAATTCATCCGGCATAGACTATGAAAACCTAATCCACCTGGTGACACAGACAATAATAATAATAATAATAATAATAATAATAATAACTCTTTTGAGCGGTATACCGCGTGGGGAAAGGGGGGAAAAGATAGCCTACTTAGAGCAACACTCAAACATCCACAAAAACAACAACAGCAACAAAAGCCGATGCAATTATTAATTTTGTCAACCAAACTGTTTGAAAGTGGCTGATCAGCTTTCTGCAACTGGTATGAATTTCATACACCGCAATGAAATTCTGGTCAGCGGCGATGCTGTGGGGCCACTTTAACGCCGGAAGTCACGTGTTCCGATCGTCTGATGATTGCTGATGATCGATGCTCATGTCCCCCCCCCCCAAACCCACCACCCCACCACCCACCCACACACAAACTCCTGCCCCCCACCCCCCCCACCCCCCACCCACCCCCACCCCTCCCCGCACCCACCGCTTCCTTACTAACACTATACGTCCTCTTCTTTATAACTTGACTATAAGTATTAATCGGTCTTTTGTACCGTCAGTGACGCTGACGTCAATACTTCAAAATGATTGAAAAGTTGTCCCGCTCGCAGTCACCACTATGAGACACTTGTCGACTTAGAATGGCACGTTTCTGCTTCACAGTCTGCAAACGGTTCATGCTGGGTATGTATTTATATTACATACCTGCATTGCCAGTCTTGGACAGTCAAACTGATGAGAATTAATGCTCATCAATAATGAATGTTCCGAAAATTGACGAGCTCCTGCCAAGCCGTCAAAACTAAACTCAGTGCGTGGCGGGGTCAAGGCCGCGGTTGTTTTGTACGTGGTGCTCACGGCCATTTTGATGATGAAATCGGCGTTTGGTTTTCCTCTTGTTGTCGTTTTTGTTTTTTGTTTTTTCCATTTTAACACAGCCACAATGCAACCGTAAGATGCAACATTGGCCAGGATAGGTAAAAACACTGCAGTACAACTTGAACAACATTAAACTCTGACTCAGACTGTGTGATGAACAACTGAGAAACAAGTATGTATATGTTGTGTGTGTGTGTGTGTGTGTGTGTGTGTGTGTGTGTGTGTGTACATACAGGAACCTTATACATAACTTAGAATCAAACAGACAAAGGAAATTAAGAAGGTAAAACCGACAACTGCTTGTCGCTTGACTCTCTCTCTCTCTCTCTCTCTCTCTCTCTCTCTCTCTCTCTCTCTCTCTCTCTCTCTCTCTCTCTCTCTCTCTCTCACTCACTCAGCGCTCTCTCTCTCCTGCGGTTCAAGTTCGACATGCATTTGCATTTTGATAGACTGGCAAAAGTAAGTCGTGTTCAATACCGAACAAAATCAAGCTTACGTAGGCCTAGCGTTGGCCCAAGACTGAGGTTTTTTTCCCCCGTTGTTGACGGTATTGCTCGTTGAGTGAGTGCGTGCGTGCGTGCATGCGTGCGTGCGTGCGTACGTGCGTGCGTGTGTATGTGTGTGAGAGAGAGACTGAGAATGAGAGAAGAGAGAGAGACTGAGAGAGAGAGACTGACTCAGTGAATGTGTGTGTGTGTGTGTGTGTGTGTGTGTGTGTGTGTGTGTGTGTGTGTGTGTGTGTGTGTGTGTGTGGTGTGTGTGTGTGTGTGTGTAGGTGTGGTGTGTGCCCGCGCGTGCGGGGTGTGTGTGTGTGTGTGTGTGTGTGTGTGTGTGTGTGTGTGTGTGTGTGTGTGTGTGTGTGTGTGTGATGTTTATTTCATTTTTAAATCGGGACAGTCTGTGTCAGTGAAATAATTTCGCTTTCCTAACCTTTTCATGGGGAACAGCATAAAAAATCAAAAAAAATCCCTTGTCGTTTGTGCGTGTACAAAACGTCGTGCTGGAGTTTGTGCCTTTTCGGTGTGATTTAGTTCACCTCATACGAACACCGTGCACTGCAACCAAACAACACAAGTTAGTCACAGTCAATAACTGGATTTTAATGTCCTTGGGCTTCAGAGCTCAGGCCAGCTGTGTGAAAGTGGAGGTGGCCGTCCTGGGCTCCCCGTCCCTAATAAAACCTTATGGTTTCTGTGGAATGACATAACTGGTGGTTACGGTGGATAATCAAAACGCGCTATAAAAAGCGACAGTCACTCATTTCAATAGGTCATAGTTCAGGAGCTGTGTGAGAGTCGAGGTGGCCGTCCTGGGCTGTCCGTCCTAAACTGAAGAGCCTTCTGGTTTCCGTGGACGTAAAGCTATATCGAACCATGCTTCGGCATTGGTCTCAGATTGTCCCTAATATGTCAACTGAGATCTGAGGACATTAAGCATCACTTCATCATCATCATCATCATCATCATCATCATTTCAATAGGATCACATTCGACAAAAGCCGCGCCGCAGTGAGTCTGCTCGAGAGCGCAGAACAGAGCCGCTATATGTACAAGCGACCATCATCATCACCACCATCAGCAACCACCGTTACAGTCGTGACTGGCTACAGAAGAGAGACTGAACATGACTCATCGCCGACGACGCCGACATCAGCCACAAGATTCAGTGATAGCAGAGGCGGCCGCCGCAGCAGCACCACCACCTACACGACTGTGACCTCTACCACCACCACCAACAACAACAACACCAGAAGCAACAACAGGGCCTGCAGTGAAGTGGAGGCTGGGGGATTACGACGAGCCAGGCCAACCCCTCTTCCGTCACAATTGTACGGAGAGATGTCTTCAGCCCCGACGTCTCGATCCATCCAATCTGGGAGCATCGCACCACCGTCACATACAGCTGCAGCGTCATTGCGGCGTCAGTTCGGGTACACGCAAAGTAAGTAAACATGGTGCTTAACGTCCACAGAAACCATAAGGCTTACTAGTTAGGGACGGAGAATGGGGGGAAGGGGGTATGGAGGTGGGGGAAGAGAGAGAGTATATACTTATCGGCTACACTGTCACCACCAGAATGACCTGCATTCAGATGGGCAGCGATGAGAGCCATTTTAATGTTTCATTAACTGTGAGGGACAGAGTCACAAGACGGTGTCCACACGGACCACAACTTTTGAAGAGAAAGGAGAGCCGAAGCGGTATCGCCGAACCGAGGTCCTTCCGCTTACCAGCCTACCGCCTTACCGCTAGGCCAAACCGGCGGGTCCAAGACACAAATACTGCCAGTGCTACACAATGAACAGACAAACAACACAGCGACCCATCGTGCAGCTGACAGGCGATCAGAGTCCAGCACGTGCAAGCAGTCTCAACAGCCAACACTAGTCGACCAATCGGAGACTCGCCAAGTCAGTGACCTCGGCCCCCCTCCCCTCGAGTTGACCGGTAGGCCTAGCTGAGGCAGAAAACAACACGTGCACGGTCACATTCAATTCGGACAGCGAAGCCCGAGAGGTAGTCAGGTGTTGTAGTGACTAGAGACACGTGTTCACCTGAGAATTCGGGTTCAACCCCTGTGGAAGGAGATATGAACATGAACTTTGACTATGCCGTCGGTAAGCATTGACTATGCTTTCATTCAGTGGTGCCGTCGGTATAATCACGCGGACAGTGACTGAGACACTTGAGGACGCTGTGGGCTGACACTGTGGCAAGTGTGGAGACCAAGGCGACAGAGACAGAAGGTGAAACTGAAACAGGACCCAGCTGTTTCAGGCTTTTCAAGAGGCCGGCCCGGAGGTGAGTACACAGCTAAAAGGAAAGACTGAAACAATCGTGAATCAGAATGTGGAATGCTTTACGCACGCCGTCCCACACATAAGCTCCTTTCGTCTCGATTTGAACACGCTTAGATAGGCCTATGTCAGCGCCTAGAAGCTGTTTTCGCCGCGAAGTGTTTGTAGAATTACTAAATAATTATTTCTGTCGCTGTAAACTTTCAGGTACAGTAAATAACTTAAAAAAAAAAAAGGCTAGCCATTTATCTCATGGAAACGTGCATGTTTGGTTCGCGGCCCTCACTAGATGGCATGAGAATGTGTGCGTCAGTGCGTGCCGCGTGCGAGCGTGCGTGCGTGTGTGTGTGCGACTGAGCGTGCGTGTGTGTGTGTGCACTGGCATAGTACGGAATGAACTGATACGTGGACATACCAATGTTACAGTAGTGGACACTAATTCAAGTTTATTCCGTACACACGCGCGTGCGCACGCGCTCTCGTTCGCACGCACGCATTTTCATACCACACACACACACCCCACACACACACACACACACACACACACACACCACACACACCACCACACCAGCCCCAACCACAACACCCACCCCAAAACACACACACACACACACACAAACAGCACAACCACCATTACACCACACACACACACACGGGTATCATACACCGCGCAAAAACACAAAACAAACACAACACAACACCACACCACACTGATTTTTGCTCACTTCTATTGCATGGAGTCAGACTGTGATGTCAGTGTGTGGTGTGTGGGTGTGTGTGTTGTGGTGTGGTGTGTGTGTGGTGTGTGTGTGTGTGTGCGGCCCGCGCGCGCGCTTTACATTTGTATGGTGTAGCTCCTTTGCCGGCTGTGACTACAGTTGATAGCATCGCGGGCCGAGTCTATCGGTGGGAATGGACTACTACTACTGTTACTGCTACTGCCTGTGCTGCTACTGCTACTGCTGCGGGTTTTTGTAGCAGACGATAAGTCATATATGATAATAAACAGTAACTGTAGAAATGCGCAAAAACTGAAAACGGTAACTTTGACCGGCCATACTTTGTGCAGACTGTGTATGTTCGTGCGCTTCTCACTGAAGTTGCCAGCGAGGAGTGGAATAAGCCCGCATACAGTGTTCGGCTAAAGTGTGTGGCGTTTGATGAGTGGATCTGTACACTTGACACAAGACAGGACACTACAGATGGCGACGAGCGAGAAACCTGGTGAAACTGGCAGAACATTTCACAGTGTGTGTAGGGAACTGCTTGTATAGGCCTGCTACTAGGCGTGGCGAAAGATGGGCGTGAACATTCCTGTGTGGAAAAGTTTG
This sequence comes from Alviniconcha marisindica, assembly GCA_018857735.1. Lineage (NCBI taxonomy): Eukaryota > Metazoa > Mollusca > Gastropoda > Provannidae > Alviniconcha > Alviniconcha marisindica. Next base: position 304,192 of record JABMCL010000308.1, read on the forward strand.
ATCCCAGCCGTGAACCTTCGGTGGTCGATGCAAAATGGGACAGACAAAAAAAATTTTTTTGGGGGAGAAAACTGTGTGAACCCAAAGGGAAGGAAGCGCAGGGATGAGGTGAAAACTCAACCGGTCCCCCCCAGTGCCCCAAACCGAAAGGGCCAAAAACTTTTAAACCCGCGCGCGCGAACTGTGAACCGAGTTCACGGAGTCAGTTCACAACTCACTGACAAAAAATTTGCAGACTAAATGGTAGAGATTGTCAAGCCTGCGTTTTTGGTTTGTAAAGTATCAGAAAAATGAAATATGCCCAAGTCGAAAACCTAGCAGTTTATGAGGAGTGGGCCAACTCTGAGGCACTGGGCTGGACAAGCTTCACGGGGGCGGAAAATTTTAAAATTTTTCTGGTCGTGTTTTAAAATTTTGGGAAAAAAAAAACAGTTTTTGACATGATTTTGCATATGTGTTAGATCTGGGCTTTCCATCAAAATGTGTTGTCAGCAATGAGACCTGGTGGGTGATGTTCAGTTGCATTTTGAATATTTTGACCATCCAGTGACAGTCTCAGTGACAAGTCTGAGAGCTGGTGCTTTTGCCCTGATTAATTAGCATTGACTTTTTTTTTACAGGATTAATTAGCATGTGATTAGCATTGTATCACATTCAAATGTGGTCAAGACAAAGCTGTTTGATTTTTGAATTTGCATGATGCTTTTTAAACTTTTACCTGTTGCATGAAGTTTTGTGTCATATGCAGCATATGACATTCTGCAGAGTTTGGTGGTATATGTAGAGGTAGGTCATTAATATAGATGCAGAACAGTACAGGTCCCAAGACTGACCCTTTTGGTACACCATATTTAACAGTTCCTTCAGAAGAGTAGGAACCTCAAATAAAAACACTTTGTACTCTATTTTTAAGGTATGAACAGAAAAATGAGTTCAAATTGTATAAATAACAGAAAGCTTTGAGAGTAAGATTTGGTGATCAACAAGATCAAACGCTTTTTTTTTTAAGTCCCAAAAAGACATCTCTGGAGAGGTCTGATCTATTTATAACTGAAAACCACAAGTCTGTCAGTTGTGCAAGTAGGGCACTGCAAGAGTGTTACAGCAGAAGCCCAACTGAAGTGGATGAAAAAGGTCTTGTGTCTCCAGACTGTGAGGATGCGGTATCCATTCAGCTTGTGGTGGTCTTTCCGTGGTTTGGGAATAGGTCTCAAGAAGCTGTCTGTCCAGTCTTTGGGAATATAGCCTTTGTCAAAGCTTTCTTGGTAAATAGTGTACAGCTCAGCCCTGTCCTCTTCTGTTAGGTTCTTGATATCCCAGTATTGAATCCTATCGGACCAGGTGCTGTATCCTTCCTGCTTCTTCTAAGGACTTTGTTGAATCCTCCCTTTTGAGTTCATGACACCAAACTTTTGACAACTGTCTTTGGTTTTTCACAAGTTTACTGAAATATAATTTCCTTGTATTTCATTTCTGACAAGATTTAAAAAAATGCTTTCTGTATTCCATGAACAGTAAGTTTTGTCATAGCCAGCAGGTTTTGACAAACTAGCTACAACAAAACTTATGCGGCAAATGTTTCGCAGTTTGCAGTAAATGATGAAGCAAATGCATCGTGTGAGCTGTTTATTACAAGTACGTACATTGTGGTATGGATCCAGCTTTGAGCATTAAATAACAAAACTGCCAGCTTCATTGACAGCCTTTTTACGCTGTGCAGCTGAATGCGCACGATAAAGAAGTACAGTCCCATATTCAGTGCAGTCACCGTCAGTGTCTTTTCTTAATTTTTATTGACACAGACAAACAAGAAACAAAGAACAGACTTAGCTAACAGCGTGTACAGAAAGTGAAGGAGGAAGAATTACATATGTTCTGTGTGGTGTATCTGTAGGCTTACTGACAAACAATAAGAAGTCGGCCAACAACACATGTAAACGAACAGCAAAAAACTTCTGAAACAGTAGTCTTGTAACACAGTCTGTGCTAATATTCATTAATCTCCAAACGACTTATGTTGCTTTGGTTATCATGTTTATTCAGTTTTTACAGAACAAGAAAAGAGAAGGTACACTCTGATTATAAAAAAGTGGATGTTGCCCATGCCTACTGGTGCATACAAAACAACACATTTGAGGTCTTTACTTGCACCGCTGATCTGTTTGTTTTTTCTTTATTGATCAATTTTTAATATTTTTATTGTCAGGTTTGTTTTTTCTTTTCTTTTCTTTGGGGGCTGCCATTGATTACTTAATTCAGATATTTTTCGTTAGTTTACATTTCTTGTATGACAAGGGGCTTCTACTGCCAAGTAGTATGCAGTCAGCTTTTAAATGATTGTCAGTTCTGTTTGTTTTGGACCCCGGTCTTTTCTACAAGAATTAGTTTGCAAATTGTAGTAAGCAGTTTGGATTTAAAACCTGCAACATTCTGAACGTGCTCTTTGTCTACAAGCCCTTCATTTGGAATATTGTAAAAATGAAGTGCATGGTGAGAAATGAAAGAAAAAGTTGTCTAGCTGCATTTGCATTGATTCAAGTCAAGTCATTGTCCTTGTCATTTTTCCCTTGGGGTGTGTCTGAGCGTGTATGTCATTTACTTTTGAATTTGGTGTAGCATGCTGAGTTCTATTTTTATGTTAGAGGTTTGCGCTTTATAACCATTTCATTACCATGACTATGATTATGATGGTTATTATTATCAAATATTTCTTTATTCCATTTAAAGGAAAAGTGGGTGCCACACATGGATAATAATAATAATGTAAAACAAAATACATGTATAAAAGACTAAGTTTTAAGAGTGCGCAACAACACCCCAGGCAAGATTAATACCGCAGCATTATTAAACAGAATATATATTACTTATGGAAGTGCACTGTAAATTAAAGAGTATCACTCAATATGACTGATGTATAATAGGCACAAGTATGATTATCACTATCCTCATCCTATCTACAGGATGTTAAAATCCAGTTACTAACTAACTCACCTATCCCTTATGCCCACATTCACATCCATACAATCCCACACCCCTTTCCCCCACATGCACACTTTCAACTCCGAAATTGACCACTTGCAGACAAAACTATCCTCTGGAACCTGTGGTGGGTATTATACCCATTTTACCTTTGCCTGTCTTAAGCACTTTCTAGATCAGAGGATGTTGGAGTGTTAGTTATTAATTGATTCATTGTTTGGGCTCTAGTTCCTTAGTTATTGGAAAGATGGTTTAACAGAAAGGCATTCCATGATTGTACTTATTTCAGAACCTATTGCTGGAGGCCCAGATGTCACCTTGTGGAGCCTGTGATGGGACCTTGGCCTCTACATTGGACAGCATAATCACCCAGTTATGTAAATTTTTTCACTTTTAGAGTTCTCTCACACACACACACGCACGCACGCACGCACACACACACACACACAGAGTTATGTTAATGTTTTTCACTTTTAGAGTTCTCACACACACACACCACACACACACACACACACACCAAAACACACACACGTAAACACACACACACAAACACACACACACACACACACACTTACTTTTAGTTTTCATGGCTTTCTTTTCTCTTTTAAGAAGAAATTCCACACAGAAAGGCACCAGCATGAGATGTGTAAGAGAATTTAAAACCTTTTTATTTATTATTTATTTTCTTTTTCAAAGAAAGATTTTTTAGATTTTTTTTAGATTTTTTAAAATTTATTTTTTGATAAGCAATTGGTATGGTAAGCACATCCATAGGATGTGTAAGAGAAAATCCCAATATAAAGCAGCCACCAGCCTCCAGGGAACATGTAAGGGAAACTCCCCACATCAAGAAGCCAGCATGTAATGTGTAAGAGAAACTCCCCACATTATACAGCCAGCATGGGACATGTAAGAGAAACTCCCCACATTATACAGCCAGCATAGGATGTGTAAGAAAAACTACCAACATAAAGAAGCTAGCATGGAAATGTAAGAGAAATACCCCACATAAAGCGGCCAGCATGGAATGTGTAATAGAAATTCTCCACATGAAGAAAGTAGCACAGTACATGTAAGAGAAACTCCCCACACAAAGAAGCCAGCACAGGATGTGTAAGAGAAACTCCCCACACAAAGAAGCCAGCACAGGATGTGTAAGAGAAACTCCCCACACAAAGAAGCCAGCAGAGGATGTGTAAGAGAAACTCCCCACACAAAGAAGCCAGCAGAGGATGTGTAAGAGAAACTCCCCACATAAGGAAGCCAGCACATGATGTGTAAGAGAAAATCCCAACATGAACAAGCCAGCATGGGACATGTATGGAAAAACTTCCACATAAAGAAGCCAGCACCAGATGTGTAAGAGAAACTCCCCACATTAAGAAGCCAGCATGAGATGTGTGCGACAAACTCCCCACATAAAAAGAAGCCAGCATGGGATGTGTTAGAGAAACTCCCCAAATAAACAACTGTCTGTCCTTAATGACTGTGTATTTTAAAGGTTTTGTTGTTTTTAACCACTTTTGTAGGACTCCTTCGTGTCAGAGTGTTTATTTTCTTTTGGGTGATCATTTTTCACTTAGTTCTTGTTCAGTGTTGTTCTGTTCTGTTCAGTTCAGGGTGTTGGAGGGCTCCCTTCTCTCTTCTGAGTGAGCCCTTTTCAAGCTTTTTTCCAAGCTGTTTGTCCTTAGTAACTGTGTTGATTTTTTTCGGTCCTTTGTGATAGAGTGTTTCTTTTCTTCTGTTTTATTTTCTGTGGCCTTTTTTTGACTCAGTTCTTCTTTGATGTTGTCTGTTCTGTTCTGTTTAGGGTGTTGTAGGGCTCCTTTCTCTAATCTGAGTGCGATTTTTTTACGATTTTTCCCAAGCCTGTCCTTAGTTAACGGTGTTGATTTTCCTGTTAGAGTGTTTTCTTTCTTCCCTTTTCTTTATGCCCCCACGGAGCCGGTTTCTCATGCCGGGGGTGTTTAAACTAAGCTCTTTCACCCCTTTTACTCATTTCTAGTGTCTAGTTTCTGTCTACCAGCCCTTTTACCTATATCTAATTCCAAAAATTCTCCCCATGATACCTCTGTTTTCAGCTCCTTTCTTGCAGCTGATCTCTAACCAGTCATTCTCCTGCATTTTTCTGCCTGATGAATTGATGCTTTATGTCCTCAGATGTCAGTTGACATATTAGGGACAAGTTGTGACCAATGCCGAAGCACAGTGCAGTAAATCTTTACGTCCACGGAAACCAGAAGGCTCGTTAGGACGGACAGTCCAGGACGTCCACCTCGACTCTCACACAGCTCCTGAACCATGATTTTCTGCATCACAGCTCTTTTTTTATATAGTACATCTCTCACTCTGTCCGAGCCCTGATATAACCGTTCTGGTTGACTGGGCATAAAACTCCAACTTCCTCCCTTATTTCCTGTTGGCCATTTTTTCCTGTTTTTTGTTTGATGTGATTTGTTTCGGGTTTTGTTTTAGGGCATTATAGGTTCCCATACCTTTTTAGCTTTGTCACT
>JABMCL010001738.1:0-45000 GCA_018857735.1 Alviniconcha marisindica
AACAATGAAAAGAGAAAGGAGCCCTACTATGTGTCTACAATAGAACCACAAAGAAGAAGGCCTAAAAAAAGAGCCTGAAAAGAAGAATCCAACAGAAAAAGCAGCCCCTGCAAGTGCTAAAAAGAAGAGAACCACCAAAAAGAAAAGCTATGGGGACAAAGTCAAAGGCCTAAAACAAAACTGAAAATACACCCATCGCAGACAAAGATCGAGCCAATCTAAGTGCTAACAGAAACAGAACCGCCAAGCAGAGACCCTGGGGGATCTTGAGCCTGTTTACCAGTGATTCAATCACCCTGCCACAGGCTGTGACCCATGTCGCCTATGTCCGGAAAAGCAAATGTGAAAAAGAACAAAACCACTCACAAGAAGAGCTGGATAGAAGAAGACGTAAAAGAAGAGAGAAAAAGAAGCACTCAGAACAAATAAAGAACCATACTAAGTACTAAATTGAACAGTACCACTATGAAGAGAACCTGGGTAGAATGGAACGCCCCACGGAAAGTCCAAGAGAAAACGATGACAAGAGAAAGGAGCCCTGTGACATGCCTACAGCAGCAATAATTATATACTATTAAGAAGACGGCCTAAGAAAGAGCCTTAAATATAGTTAAAAGAAGCATCCAACAGAAAAAACAGCCCTTACGAGTGCTGAAAAGAAGGGAACCGTGAAGAACAGCTCGCTGATATACCTATTTATCAATCTTCCTGACCCATCTGTAGACTTCTTGAGGGAACTAGACAAAATTTTTTTTTGAATTTCTATGGTACATTAAAGTAAAATTAGTACTGTACTGTACTGAATTTTCCCCCTGATTTTAGTATGATGAAAATTTGATGAATTCATTCAATGATAAACAAATAAGCTTTACTTTGTGACTATCTCAATGATGTATCACAACAAATGTGCCGTACCCCCTTCTGAGTTAAATAGCAAACATCTGAAACAAAAATGACACACAATGTTTCGAGAGAAAAAAACTTTTCATCTTTTGTGTTTACTCTTTAAATTAGCCAACTTCAATTAAGAACTGACTTTCTGCTTTATTTCTAATGCCAATGTACGGTCGTAATGGTGCAAGCATCAAGGCTGACACAGTGGAAAAACCTCCAATAATTAGTGACTACACTAGATATTTTTCAAACCGGTATGGCATCTATAAGGTGGCAAAAGTGGTTCACGGAAACTGGTCAGATAATCACTGTAACCGGTCAGACACACAGTTGTCCATAATACTACTAGCGCTATACTAGAAAACACCCAGCTCAGTTCCCTGCCTAGAACACGCACACACACACAAACACATGTGACACACACACACAAATGCATGGGCACACACACACGTGTACACACACACACAAATGCATGTGTACACTCTCTCTCTCTCTCTCTCTCTCTCTCTCTCTCACACACACACACACACACACACACACACACACACACACACGCATTCTGACCAAAAAAATCAGTCCACCTTCAAGCTATATTATTATCAATCATTCAACCTAACATCTACAGGACACACGACTGATCACTTGGTCTCAATAATTTATAATCATATTTGACACAGCTGACAGAGCTACTGGCAGCAGCAGCTTTGTAGTCTAATCAAAGCAATACTGAATTTCAGTTTAACACTGATTGACGTATGGATAATAAAACACAACACACACTCAGACACATGCACATGCGCCCGCTCCTTCCCCCTCTCCCTCTCCACACACACACACATATGCATGAAGTATGCACGCACATGCATGCACACACACACACACACACACATCATGGGAAGAGGAAAACAGATTATAATGGTGCTGGCGAAGGAAAGACAAATCATGCAGCAAGTAAACCTTTTGGCACAATTTGTCACTACATAGTGACAAAACCAGGGTAATAAAACATGCAGGTTGTGTATCAAATTGGACAGCTTTTTCTCCTTGGTGACAAAACATGCCGCAACACACCCTACCCGAGTTATATATATATATATATATATATATGTATAAACCAGAGCTCATGCACCGACTGTCTCCACACACAGATAACACCTCCAGTGGCAGTTAGCTGTCACTGGCACAAGACTGGCCTTCTAGCTACAGGGGCGTCATACTTAATACACACACTGAGGACTCCTGGCTCCTCTCTGTCAGCGCCCCCCCCCCTCCCCCCACCTCTCCAGAGAGGCCAGAATTAATGTCTCCCCCCCCCCCCCCCCCCCCATCTTGTCTGGAATTTGAGGGTTGTCATTTGATTCCTCTTATACAGTTCCTCTCTTGTTTTTCTGCCTAGTCCTCTTACTCTTTCTTTCTTGTCATTGTCTTCTTTTTTTCCTTCTTCTTTTTTCAATGGTTCATTCTCCTGATTTCACCCCAGAAAGTTCTCAAACATTTTTTATCAAGAATTAGGGGGTGTTGTAATGTCTCTCTGGTGTTTGTGTATGTTTCGTATTTGTGTAAGACTGACTGGTTTTGTGGATGAATTTGTGCAATGGTTGTACATGAGAAGAGCCTGTTTAGAAGTGTGCATTTGCTTCTGACAGGAATGTGATCGTCCTGATGTCACCCTGTGCGGTTGACAGGACGTGAAACTCCAGTTACTCAGTAACTAACTAGCGTATGTGGCTTTGCATGAAGTGACGTGACGCAGAACGAGCTGACTGACGGCAGCAGTTTCACGTGGCACCAGCCATGTAGCCTAACAACCAAACAGCGTTGCGGTATGTACACCACTTCGGTGGATATTCAACAACTAGGCTACTAGCTAGTTATTCAGAACCACATGCGACATGAGCCCACTCCGAGCATCGCTTTCCGGCACCTTCCTCCAAACTCTGCCAGATTTAGTTACGCCACTAAAGGGGCACTCCTTATCTCCGCGCAGCTGTCCAACGATGCGGTCAGCGCCCTCCGAAAGGTTCGGGTACTAATATGACTGTAGAAGCAACCTAGCGACACATAGTTCAGGAGCTGTGTGAGAGTCGAGGTGGCCGTCCTGGGCTGTCCGTACTAACGAGCCTTCTGGTTTCCGTGGACGTAAAGCTATACTGAACCATGCTTCGGCATTGGTCTCAGCTTGTCCCTAATACGTCAACTGACATCTGAGGACATTAAGCAACACTGCCTACCTGCCTACCCAACCTAGCGCCAAAGCACGCACGTAACACGAGACGCATCCACACGGGTAAAAGAAAAAGAAAAGAAAAAAAGAGTCCCGACCGTCTCGATTCAAACGATAGTGGTTTTATTTGTGCTGGTGTAAACTTTGTTGACACGCCTTGTTTTATTTGAGTTGTTTGTAACAAACTTACTACTGTCTGAACACCAACAAAAAAGTGCTCGTTAGCTGCTGACAGTTTTCTGGACCCTATGGCGTAACTAAATCGCAGTGGTTGAAGGAAAGATGTCGTAAACCATTGCTTGGAGTTTGGAGCGCACTGTGCCTGCTCGAAAGCGGAGAATAGCGCTAGTGTAAAATCAATCAACAACAACAACATGACTAACCTTTTCTGTCGGCTACAGAAAACTGCCTCCTCCTCGGCGAAGCAGGTTTGGGGGGAGTGAGACCCACGCCGCACCCGTAGAAGTCCCGTCTGTGAACAACCGCGTCCAGCGAAGCTCGTCAAAATCGAAGCAGAACTCGTACACACAGCTGCCCGGCTAACGGACATCTCATCCTGCAGAAAATTAATTTCCGTGTTTCACACACCGGGTACAAAAGCGCCACACACCACACCAGCATTACATGTCACAAGTTACCAAAATGACTTTCAGATACATAAATGAACACGTGGCATGTTGACTAAAACGGCCCACTTCGTCCACCGGTTAGAGAGAGATTTTTTTTTTTTTTTTAATGGAGTTCTGAAGGCCCAGCAACTGTCCTTTCAACAACGGTACACGCTCAGTGTGCAAAATGCGTGCTTCTCGTGGACTTCCCGGCACGAGAATTTCACTTGTCGCGTCTCTGCTAACATTGCGCTTTTGACAGACAGGCGCCGGTTGGTCACACTCGGGTTAGGAACAAGTGAGGATTTGTCGACACAGTAAGTAATTAACACATACTACTTATCAACATGAACTTTTTGTTATTATTATTACACTTAATTAACCTAATTAAACCAATAAGCAAAGGCAAGATGGGCTAATTTTTGAAATGCATCATTCTATTCAAGTTTCAACTATCCGTACACGTTGATGTATTTATATTCGCATCGATCTATCATTCTATGCATCTATCTGTGCATCTATGTAGGCGTCAGGCTGCAATAATGCTAATTACCAGACCTATTGTGTTTTTCTTAACCACAACAAGAGAATAACAGAACCAGACCAGAAAAAGAAAGACCAAAAGAAACCAAAAAACAATAGGCCGTCAAAATTGAAGCAGAACTCATACACACAACTCTCTCTCTCTCTCTCTCTCTCTCTCTCTCTTTGTTCTTCGGGTGTGTGTGTATGTGCTGTTCGTGTGTGTGTGTGTGTGGGGGGGGGGGGTGGGTGTGGGGTGTGGGTGTGTTGTGGGGGGGGGGGGGGGCGCGTGCGTGTGTATGAACACGTTGCCACCAAAGGCTGTCGACGCCCCATCCCTGCAAGCTTTTAAGAGCAGGCCGGACTCCATTTGACAAGACAAGAAATAATTATGTTTTCACTGAGTTTTTTCCACCCACGCAATGACCTCAGTGTTGAAAGCTAGGATAGAATAGTTTAGGCTGGCAAAGACCAGAAAAAGGCTTTTAGCCTAAGAAAATCTGATCACCATATCAACAACAAACAACAGCAACAACAAGACGAGAAACAAAACCCTGGGATAGAGGTCCTGCCAAGGGTAAAACGGTTAACAATCTAAATAATAATTTAACTATCTAACGCCGGTCAGCCGCGATAAAAGCAAAACAAACACACACACAGATAACAACAAACACACACACACACACAACAACAACAACAAAAAAGAAACAAAAAGAGGAAGAAAAGAAAGGAAGCGATACTCACCAGTTCAAGGTACATCACCATAGCCACGCCGACAGAGCTGAGCGAGAAGAATGGACACGTTCTAAGAAGTCTCGGAGCTTGCAGAAGTGTGAGGTCAGACTTTCAGAGACTCTTTGCACTGTACAAAGTAATGATCTGGCACCGAACGTGGATACAAACTAGGAATCCACACTAAATAAAATTGCTGGAGTTGCTGGAAACCGCCCACAAGTCCCCGTCGCAGTCGGCCCCAAGGCGGGGAACTGGCAAAATCCGAACAGTGTTCATGCTCGTGCACGGTTGTTGCTTGTTTTGTTTTTCTTTTCTCCAACATTGCCGTGTTCAAGTCCAGCCAACCAATGAAACATTGTGACTCATTGTTGCTACGGTAGATGTTTCCAATCAGCGTCCTTCTTTCTGCCAATCTTTCTGTGTTTGTGAGAGGTTTCTTGGGTCGTGTAGTTACACACAGTTCCCAGCCCTTCTGGCATGTGCTGTAATCTGTAAGTGTGTGTATGTGTGTATGTGTGTGTGTGTGTGTGTGTGTGTGTGTGTGTGTGTGTGTGTGTGTGTGACTGAGTGTGCGTGTGTGGCATGCGTGTGTATGTGTGTGTGTGTGTGTGTGTGTGTGTGTGTGAACAGTGCCTTAAATTTAAGCTTTATCTTTTCATCTTCCCTTTTTTTAAATGTAATTTTGAACGTTGGTGCGTCTCTACATTGTTTCGTCGTTGTCTCTTATTTATGTAGAGAGAGACCTTTCTTGACTTTGGTGCATTTCTGTCTAGACATCTATCGATATACCTGTCTGTGTGTGTATCTATTTATTTATCTGTCTTGGTACTTTCTCACGGGAATTCCTTTCCTCCATGCTGAGAGAGGTGATCGAGATGTCATCACATTGGCCGAACCCACAGGTATTGACAAATAGGGTCGCGCGCGCCCGCGCACGTGTGTGTATGTGTGTTTGCGCGTGCGTGCGTGAATGCTTAAGTTTTTGTGTTTTTGTGCTTGTGTGCGTGACTGCTTAAGTTTTTGTGTTTTTGTGCTTGTGTGCGTGACTGCGTGCTGCGTGAAGTTGTGTGTGTGTGTGTGTGTGTGTGTGTGTGTGTGTGTGTGTTGTGTGTGTGTATGTGTGTGCGTGTGAGCTTGCGTGAATGTGTGAGTGTGCGTATGTGTGCGTGTGCGTGACTGTGTGACTGTGCATGCGTGACTGCGTGAAAGTGTGTGAGTGTGCGCGCGCGCGCGTGCGTGTTTTTATGTCTCAGTGTAAGATTCACTGAAATTGATCAAGCTGCACAAGACAGCGGCTGATTACTTTTTCCACCATGGTTGCCCTTTGTCAAAAGTAGCGGGGAAAAAATGACTGTCCAATGGCCCGTCATTTTGACGGCAAGTTCACCAGCATTATAATCGATTTTTCCAGGATGCGCTGCTGCCATTGGTCCCTGAAAGCCGAAGCGGCCTCTTCAGAACAGTGCGTGCTTTCAGAGACTGTCTGGTGGCTATGCTGTGATGGGAATTCAGGTAATGAGTGTTGTGAACTATGCAGAAGGTATAGAACACATTTTTTTAAATTTATTTTTTAAAGTTTAAAAAAAGAGTTTTAGACGAATAAAACAGAGGATGTTTTTGGAACAGACACTTTTGTCCTGGCAACGGACAAACGGTTATGGTACAAAAAACAAAGAAAACAATGAGACATATTTTTGTAGTAGGTTGAGTTTTTGCTAAATGATGACGGCGTTCAAATGCTGACGGCGTTCTCTCTCTCTTTCTCTCTCTCTCTCTCTCTCTCTCTCTCTCTCTCTCTCTCTCTCTGCGTCTCTCTCTCTCTCTTTCAGTTAAACATGGCAAACTGAATGGCATTATTTTGACAGCAAACCTCTTGCATCAGATTTTGAGATAAGCGTGGTTCAGTTATTGTTGTTGTTTCTGCTTGCTTGCGTTAATTGACCTTTCTCCTGATCTGTTGATTTTTAATTAATTTGTTTGTTTGCTTGCTTACTTTCTGTTGTTCTTTTTTGTTTGTTTGCTTTTGCTGTTAATCTCTGCTTTCAAAACAGACGTTTGTCAAAATGAAAATATCAAAATGAACAGTTAGGATCATGAACGGGTACACCTGTGGGCATGTACACGAGCGGCAGTTGTGGTGACATGTAGGTGTTTGTGGTTAGACAAAAAAGAAGCATCAAGATAAACAGGTAGATTTATTTTCGGGTAGGTCTAGATGTACGTAGACCAGTAGACGAGTTGAAAGGTAATTGTGTATGTCATGCCGGTAAGTAAGAAATCCACTGAACAGGTATATTGATGAATGGGTAAATCTGTGGATATGTTAGAGCAGTATAAATGTGGATGTGTAGATCTTAGCGGTTAGTTGGAACGAGAGTATCAAAATGAACAAGTATGTTGATGAACTGGTGAATCTATGGGCATGTCAAGGCGTAGTAGAGTCAAGAAGTAGGTCTTTGTGGTAGGGTAGCCTGAAATGAAACAAAGTAAACAGGTAGTGTTTTTTTTTCTCTCTTTTTTTCTTTTCTTTTGGGCGGGGGGGGGGGGGGGGGGGGGGGGGTACGTAGAGCATCAAAATAAACGGGTATGTTGAACGGGTGCATCTGTGGACATGTAGACTAGTAGTTGAGGGAACAGGTAAAACTCTCAAAACTCATAGTTCAGGAGCTGTGTGAGAGTCGAGGTGGCCGTCCTGGGCTGTCCGTCCTAACGAGCCTTCTGGTTTCCGTGGACGTAAAGCTTTATTGAACCATGCTTCGGCATTGGTCTGCTTGTCCCTAATATGTCAACTGACATCTGAGGACATTAAGCAACACTACCTACCTACCTACCTCTCCAAACTCATAATACGTCATACAGACCAACAAAAAATAAGGACCAGTAAGTGCATCACAGTAATTTTTATTGACAGATTGCATAGAACAAAGCAGATATGACAAGGTAAAAATAAGCAATTTTTACCTCGCGGCGGTAATGTTACACAGTGCTACAGAGAGGCTGGACCTACCTAATAATAGGTAGACGTATGTAAACTATGATACAAAATATAATGATGTCACTGAATGAAACGAGAAGAAAATTAACTAATAAAACAATACACTCTCTCTCTCTCTCTCTCTCTCTCTCTCTCTCTCTCTCTCTCTCTCTCTCTCTCTCTCTCCTCAAGCAATGAAAATAAACTGATCAAATTTACACATTCTTTACCAAAAAACATATTTTAATCATGATAAAAAATTAAAAAAAGAGTACATAATACAAAAATAATAGTTCCCTTTCCCTTAAACATCAACAACAATAACAACAACTTTTTCTTCTAACATAACAGCCTTTGACTTGTGTCATAATGTAGTATCGCTTTATTGAACTCATCCGTGAAGAGGACATGTTGCGGCACGTTTTGTCACTACGGCACGTTTTGTAACGAGTCAAATTTGATGCACTGCAGCCTGCACGTTTTGTCACTCCGGAAAATTTTGTCACTGCGTGGTGACAAAACGTGCCGAAAGGTCCACTCGCTGAAGGTTTTGTCACTCCTTCGCTAGTAACACTGTAATCTGTCTTTCCCGTGTGTGTGTGTGTGTGTGTGTGTGTGTGTGTGTGTGTGTGTGTGTGTGTGTGTGTGTGTGTGAATGTGTGCGTGCGTGCGTGCGTGCGTGCGTGTGTGTGAATGTGTGCGTGCGTGCGTGCGTGTGTGTGTGTGTGGAAGCGCGTGCGCGCCCGCGAATGTGTTGTGGTGTATTGTGTTTTATTATCCCCGCCTCAATCAGTGCGAAACTGAAATTCTATATTGCTTTGAGTAGACTACGAGACTACTGCTGCCCGTAGCTCTGTGAGCTGTGTGAAATATATGACTATAACGATTGGGAATGAGTGAAAATGTGGTTTGATTGTGTGTTGTGGATGTCCCTTAGGTATAATATCATTCTTTGATTGAGTGGCTGGTATTTGTTGATGAAATAGAAGGTAAACATGGACTGACTTTGGGTAGGATGTTTCATTCCATTTTGTAGCATAATATGTGCCTAACATGTTTTTTTCTTTCTCGCTTTCTCTCCATCTCTCTATCTGACTTTGACTTATTTTTTTTTTTTTTTTGTCTGTCTGTCTGTCTGTCTGTCTGTCTGGCTCTCTCTCTCTCTCTCTCTCTCTCTCTCTCTCTCTCTCTCTCTCACTTACACTCGCTAGCGCTCTGTCTGTCTGTCTGTCTGTTTCTCTTTTCTCCTTCTGTCTTTCGTTCTTCACTATGTGTGTCTCGCCCCCTCTCTCTCTCTCTCTCTCTCACACACACACACACACTCACACAAGTGACACACACAACATCACGTCTACTGGGGGGAAAAGCTACAATGCCCGCACGATTTGTCACTGTCACCTTAGTGACAAAACGTGCCGCAGTGACAAAACGTGCCGCAGTGACAGAACGTGCCGCAACAGGACATTCTGTGGAACGCGTCACCCGGAGCATAAAAAGCCTCAGCAAATTGACTCTGGCAAGAATGGAACATAGTTTTCAAGGTTCATAACACCCAAACGGATATTTTTAACTATTTTTAACTCAGTCGTGGGGATGTACGCGGAATTTTGGATGAATTTTCAGGCAAAGACGAACAAATTCAAGGTAAAGAACTCTGGACAGATTATGTCAGTTACTGTGTAAAAAGAAGGTAGTCTCCCTTGTTCCGTGGCATCACAACAGAACCGATGATTTTAAAATAAAGTTACCTTAAATGTTTTATTTAGCTTTAATACATACATTTTTTAATGAAAAAAAAAAGAGATAAAAAAGTCTCGGTCCTGGAGTCGCAATATTAAATTAAAAATAACGATATATATACTTTTTTTAATGTCGTACAGCACCATGTAATGTCAGTGTGTGTGTGTGTGTGTGTGTGTGTGTGTGTGTGTGTGTGTGTGTGTGTGCGTGAGTGCGTGTGTGCAGAAGATGTGATGAAAAAGATACGAAATCTGTTAACACAATGTGTGCAGAAGAAGATGTGCAGAAAAAGATACGAAATCTGTTAACACAATGTGTGCAGAAGAAGATGTGAAGAAAAAGATACGAAATCTGTTAACACAATGTGTGCAGAAGAAGATGTGAAGAAAAAGATACGGAATCTGTTGACACAATGCAGACGGGGGGATCCGGGATGGGAGGAGGGAGGCGGGTAAGACAGCATTACCAGCGGCAAGGAAGTTAATGACATTCACAGTCCAGCGTGGAAAGTCTATCACCTGAAAGACTCTTTATACAAGGCACATACTGAGTCGAGAATTTGTATAGATTACATCCTTGTTGTTTTCCTTAGTTGTTGGATGTTAACGTTCCATCAACTGCACAGTAGTTAGTTGGTGCTTTGAGCCCAGTCAACCACATAGGGTTATATCGGGGCTAAACAACATAGAGAATTCGTCTATTAATAAATTAGTAGCCTACTACATCAAATCACTAAATTACTAAATTACATGGTGACAAACTATCAGTGTATTTCCCAAATTACATTTTGTGGGGAAAGTGATACTTTACTAGCACTCCAACCCCCAAAATATGAGAAGAATAAAACCAGGACATACATGTTCACAAGTCAATTCCATTTCAATCACAGAAAAGGAGAAGGAGGGAGGGAGGGAGAATGTGGGGGAGTGGGGGGGTGGGGGTGATCTAGTACACATGCAAACTCATACTTTTTCTTATGAAATAATACATTTTTGATCATCCTCATTAAGCAATTATTCGTAAAATTAATATACAAAGACATAGGAGGAAAAAGAAAGAAAGTTGAAGACAATATTACCAGCGGCAAGGGAGTTAACGACATTCACAGTCCAACCTGGAAGTTTTAATTACCACCTCATAGTCTCTTTCTACAAGGCATGATTACAGAGCTGTGAACAAGTCGGAACAACATGGTAAATATCAGGACACTTGGGATGTAGACTCAGTTGTTGAGTATTTAGCTGAATGGGCAGAAGTGTGCAAACTTGGTTTGAAATATTTAACACAGACTGGTTATGCTTTTTCCCTCATTGTCAGGACAGAGGGGTCAGACACTTCACATTTTAAAAGTAGACGTGAAAATGGGGGATAACAAAATTTAATGTACAACTGTTTACAGTTCAGTTTTGAAACAGTCTAAGCCAGGCAAGCATTTCTGACCACTAGATCTGATGGGATTTGAAAACAAAAAACTGTGCGTTGTGACTCACTTAAAGTTAGTTGGTGCTTTGAACCCAGCCAACCACATAGGGTTATATCAGGGCTAATAAACTTAAAAGAATATTTAGAAGAAAGAAAAAAAAAATGAGGAAAGGGAAAGAACTCGACAGAAAACATTCACAAAATTTTACTGTAAACCTGTCAGTACCAAGAACCTAAATCAGTCAGTGTTAGACCAAAACTGATTGAAGGGTTCAAGAGAGTGTACCGCTCGCGACTTTTTCTCTCTAAATTCTCATGTGACAGCGCATGACCAGTCGCTATGCGATAATAATTAGGAAATTAAACGAGACATAATTATCTGGAAGGTGAAGTTTAACTGGAACTATTTCGAGTATAGTGGTGGGAAGGAACTTTCACATGCCCGCCCATCAAGACTCCTAATGATTCCATGCTTCCCTCCCCATGGTAGTCTCTTATAAAGAAAGCGGCCACTCGCATCTAAATACTGGCCTGTTTCCTGCTCATCGCATTTCACGTGAAACCTCCTTCCCATTACTATACTCGAAATAATTCCACTTAAATAAATTCGCCTTCCTGGCAAGTCTCGTCTAATTTCCTAACGATATTTTTTTAATTATACGGTACCATGTAATGTGTGTGTGTGTGTGTGTGTGTGTGTGTGTGTGTGTGTGTGTGTGTGTGTGTGTGTGTGTGCACGCGCAGAAGAAGCTAGTTGGTGCTTTGGCCCCAGTCAACCACATAGGGTTATACCAAGAATTGAAGAAAAAGATCAGAAATCTTTTAACACAATACTGAAGACGGTAAAAAGAAGAAGGAAAAAAACGAATAAGAGAAAAGAGAGAAGAAAGCTGAAGACAGCTTTACCTGCGGCAAGGGAGTTAGTTAGTTGGTGCTTTGAACCCAGTCAACCACATAGTTATATCAGGGCTAAGTGCAGAAGAAGATGTGAAGAAAAAGATCAGAAATCGTTTAACACAATACAGAAAGGGAAGAAGAAAAAGACAGTTGAAGACAGCATTACCAGCGGCAAGGGAGTTAATGACATTCACGGTCCAACCTGGACGTTTTACCACCTGACAGACTCTTTCTACAAGGCACATACTGAGCTGAGGAAGAGTCGAAAACAGCATGGTAACTTTTGTATATGTTTCATCCGTCTTATTTTCCTTCGTTGTTGGACGTTAACTTTCCATCAACCGCAAAGCAGGCCTATGAATCACACATTAAGAATTCATCAACAGAAGTACCAGATCAAGTCACTGAATGACAAGGTGGCAAAACTATCTGCGCATTTCTTAAATTACATTTTATGGGGAAAATGAATTTTATTATCACTCCAACTCCCCCAAAAATAAGAAAATTAAAACCAGGACGCATGTATAGAAGTCAATCGGTTCCGATCACAGAGAAAGAAAGAGAGAGAAAGGTGTGTGTGTGTGTATGTGTGTGGGGGGGGGGACTAGAGACGTACACATGCAAACTCATACTTTTCTTTTTCTTTTTAAATTAAGTGTTGATCAACCTCGTCAATCACCTATTCGTTAATCTTGTTAATCTTGGCATACCACGGATCCAATACAAACAACTGTCTCGCTCAATGCACAAAAACACCCATGTGACGCCATTTCGGGCACCATGTATTTTATTACATTATCTTGTAACTTCGGTTAATAGTTCTTCATTTATATATATCATTATCATGTAGAAATTAGTTTCCGTCTCTTGTACAAATCTCTTATTTGTGTACCATCCACTTTGGTTGCCTAACTTTACACACCCCAAAGAAGGGGCCATCATTCCAAGGGGCGCGTGTGTGTGTGTGTGTGGAGGGGGGGGGGGGGGTGGGGTTGCCGCACCAAGTGACATACTTTGTTTCGATTTTAAACGTTTGATTTTAATCCGTGTTAATCGGTTATTCATTAATCTTGGCATACTATCCAATCATAGACAAATGCATACGTGTTTTCTCCACAAACAATGCAAGAAATTTAACGCCAATTCTGACGTCATATATTTCTGATATCACCTTCCCCTTTCTCATCAATAAATACAGTTGCTGTTTTTTTAAATATATTTTATTATTGCTGTCTATTGCACACATTTCTTGTTTGTGTACCATCGAGTTTCATTGACAAAATTTACACACACCAAAGAAGTGAACGGAAGTTCTGTTCTGGGCTAGGTTTCTGTAAATATTTCCCAATATTTATCTCTTGGCCTGGCAGTATTTCTCTTTCAGTTATTTTGCCTTTATTTTCCGTCCTTCGCCCATTTTGATAACTTGATCTGATCTTTTATCTTGGACTGTTTAAACTGATCTGATCTGTGGATACACTGAAGATCGAATCATAAGTGCATCCCTGGTCGAGAAAATGAAAAATGCTGCGGGAATGGTTCTTCTCTTGCATGCAGTAGAAACATCCGGACTTCTCCAACCCTGAATACACAACACAAAAACTCAAAAAGAGGAGAAAACTAGATACGTTTGGTACAAAGATAAAGTTTGGACGCAGTAAAACGGTTAGCAACTACAATACGCAGTTGCTGGGGGTTTTGTCATGTTTTTCCGTAAATTTGTTGTTGTTTTTTCCGCTGACCGAGTTAAATGAAAACTAAAATTATTATTGCGTTTACAGGTACTGTGGAGGTGCGCACACCAGTCCAAACCAGCCCTGCTGGGCGAGGATGGAAGTTTCAACAAGAGAAAGAGATGGACACTGACTGGTGTCAGGGAGGCATTTTGCCTGCAGAACTCATTGACATCATTTGTGACGATCCACTGCAACCAGAAGAGGCAGACGACGATGACACTGAGCTCGCCAACCTCTCCGACTCCGTGCAGGAAGAGGCCTCTTCCGAGGATGCAGTTCAGGAATAGACATTCAACAAGGCCGATCAGTCTGCACAACTACGGTTGGCTGTTGTTGATTTTCTTGTGGATCTACTCGCTGTTGTGTGAGAACAACCGAGATAGGTCCAGCCGGGAATTCACTTACAGAACACATTCTGAAACTAACCGCAGTGAAAGCCAGGCTCAGATATGTTAATTTGTACATGTATATCTGTGCGAAACAGGTGTTTAAACCAAACAAAAACACCCTTAGTATCTCCCAGAACGGTTTGCACAAAATGTCATTAAAATCGGTTCAGCTATCTTTCTGTTACGGGGATATCAATAATTTGTACCCTGACCTTGACCTTCACATTGGGCAAGGTCATCATGCTTAAATGTGTGCCTCAGATACGTTAATTCATACATGTATATGTATGTACGCGCAAACGAAAAGGTGTTTATAAGCCAGACCAAAACATCCGTATGGTCTCCCAGAGCAATTTGTACAAAATGTCATTAAAATCGATTCAGCCATGTTTGTGTTAAGGGCATATCAATCTGTTAAACCTTGACCTTCACATTTAGCTCAATATATGTGATCAATCTATTGCTTCTTTCGAAATTTCATTAAACTAAACCCAACCATCCGGAGACGAACAGTAACGTGGGTTTTGAAAGACACTATGCTTGAATCAATGAGAGGGTCACCTTAAACCGGAAGTAGACACATTTAGGCAGAACTGAACGAAACAAATGCCACTTATATATAAGGGACGATCTCAATCCAACCATATGATAACCATTCTGGTTGTATATATTGCATGTGGCAGGCTTGACGGCCTTTTTGTCCAACTTACCCCCTATTCCAATAAGGTCTGAGGGTAGGTATACGTCTCTATTAGTCCTATGTTTCCTTTGCAACTGATGTATTTGAAATGAAGCACATGCAAATTATATTTTATCCCATAGACATCGTTTATTATTATTATTACAGTCACCTTTATTTTGACTGGGAGTTTTCATCTTGTTGAAATATAATAAACCAGTCACCAGGACACGCCCACTGCTCGAATATTTTGACGTATTTATAATTAGGAAGCTAGGATCGATCTAGCCTATGTGATGATCTTTCGATTTGCCGTATCAAACAACACTAAGGCCACCGAGAGTCAACTTGGCCAGACCTGACAGTAACGATCAACAGGTATTCAACGTCACTACCAGCAGAAAACCATGGCTAGCAAGATTTAGCAGTGACTATGGCAGTGAAGGATATGACTTGTGGTGGCGACATCAGTTGATCAAAGATGGACGATCAGCTGGAAAAGAAAAACGTGTGCCAAGTACTGGTCTTCAGTCTTATCAACGAATCCGCAACAATGCCTAAGCGGCATTGCAAATATAAAGGAACGTAAAGGCAGAAAGTGAATAACGTAGGCCTACAGTCCGCGCGTCTTCTTTTTGACGACAGTTTGAGACAACCGTTTTGAAACAACAAGACGTTGTGCAGCTAAACGTTTTCACAGCATCTTCTGGCGTTTGATATGTGTTGGTTCAGAAAATCTATTTTCGTCTGCCGTGACTGTAGGGAAATTAAGCTATGGTAGCTTGTTTCATACGTACTATCGTGACAGCTGGAACAGTGGCCGTGTTGTGTCCGCGGCGATCGGTACGATGTTCTCGAGAACATCGCATCTAGGCTAATCCTGCCCGGAAGGTATTTGAACCAGAAAAGCTGAATTTAGCACAACTGACTTTGTAAGCTTACAAGAACTCTCCTTCGGAGGCTCAACTTCTCTTCTGCTTAGAATAGGTTATACGAAGATGATCCGCGTTAAAGGTTTTGTGACTGAACGTACCGGTTTTCCCATTCAACCCATGGCATGCTTGGAGCTAATTGGAAGCTTTCTTCCTTTTCCAAGGTCGCAATGATGAATCCATATTCCAAAGCTCAGCTCTCTCTCTCTCTCTCTCTCTCTCTCTCTCTCTCTCTCTCTCTCTCTCTCTAAATCAAAAATCTTGCGCCTCCGTATCTTAAACAGCTTTTTATCTGTTCCAACACTCGCGCCACATCTCGATTCATAACTGCCCAAACCTAGAATAGACCTTTTTAAAACTAGCTTCTCATTTTCAGGCGCATCCCTATGGAATACTATTCCAATTCAAATAAGTCATGCAATTCATTTATCAGCTTCAAAACACAGCTCCACAAACGGTTCAGAAGCAGTTTGTTGTAAATAACCACACAGGACAGGTTGCCCGACAGGCATTCGTACCTAAACCTTTATCTTTGCGTAATTAAATTACACACCAAAAAAAATCAGTTTCTTGGTTTCTAATGTGTATATACACGCATGTATAATCTCCCAGTGTTATTATGAACTGATTTATTACTGTTTTGTATTAGTCATAATTATCGATTGACATTGATTTTTCTCCCATGATCATATGTCTATACATATATGTGTTTAAATGTTTGTAACTGTTTCAAGGACAGATTGCCCGACAGGCATTCGTGCATAAACCTTTATCTTTGCGTAATTAAAGTTCAATCAACCAATTAATCTCTCTCTCGTCTGCACCTCATAAATAATGGGGTAAAAGTAAAGCGCATACAGTGTTGTATGGATGTGACAAAGTGAACATCGCTTAGTGCCTTCCTTGGGTTAGAATTGCTACGGTCACTGCATAACCTTTAAATTTGAAAACAGTGGCCGTTGTAATTATGACTCTGCGCGGCCACCATGTCTCCTTTTCCTTTGTTTTTATCGGAACCGGAAGCGACCCCAGACAAGTTTGCCAGCGCGCTCGTTTAATTTGGAGCCGTTTTCGTCTAAATACTGATAAGTGCTGCTTATTATCGTCATGTTTTGGCTGATTTAGCAGTTGAAATAGATACCTGCTACTCACAGATAACAGATGTTGCTTGTTTTTGCCCTGTGTAGCCTAATCGGCATTAAAGTCAAGATGACCCCGCAGGATTGACCTGACTCGGCTGTAGACGATTTTTTATGGGGAGCTGCCTGAAGGTGTGTCAGGTCCGCGTGCGCTAACTGGATAATTACTATTGTCATACATTGGCGACTCGTTAATTACAGGTGCTGCTGGCATGCATGGTCCCATCTACTAAAAGGCACAGTGGCAGTTGTTATGAAGCATAGGTGCCAGTCCTGGGCTTTGTGCATTCAGTTTTGATGAGGACACATTGGATTGCCCTGTTTCATGCTCAGGGAGTTACTGCAATGATCATGGCCGAGCATTCCGTCATATTTAACGCTGCGCTTTCCCACTTGAGAGGATAGCCATGGACGTCGTGGGACCTTTACCTAGAACGAACAATGGGAACGAGTACATAATAGTTGTAACAGACTATTTCACCAAGTGGGCAGAAGTGTACGCCTTACCAGACCATATAGCACAAACGGTAGCTGGCAAGCTGCTGAACGAGTTTATCTGTCGGTTTGGTGTTCCTCAATGCATACACACCGACCAAGGGCGTGAGTTAAAAAGTCATTTGTTCACTCACGTTTCCAAAGCACTGGAAATAGAGAGTAAGTAAGTAACTTGGTGTTTTACGCCCAGTCAACCAGTACGGTTATATCAGGGCGATTCAAACAGAGAAGACAAGGACTACGCCTTACTGGCCACAGAGGGATGGATTGGTGGAAAAAAGGTTGCGTAAGACCCTGCAACAGATGCTCTTTATTTTTGTCAATGAACAACGGTCTGATTGGGACGATTACCTCCCATTTTTGTTAATAACATAAATTATAGGATCTCCCGGCAGCAATCAACACAATGGAACCCAAACTTGTTAATGTCCGGGAGAAGTTATGCTACCACTCATCATCATAGTGGGGATGCCCCCGGGAGAGTCACGGACCGAGTGTCCAAGTGAATAATATGTTGAGTGGGTCAGGAACAGTCTAGAAGATTACTTCGAGTTTGCCAGAGAAAACTTGAAGAAACGTTTCCTCAGACAAAAGTGGGCGTATGATAAGAACGACAAACACAGGGATTACCCCGTGGGGTCTTGGGTCTGGAGATAGTATCCCCCTAAAGCGTCTCAAAACTGGGAGTAGGTTGACAGGCCCTTATTGAGTAATGGAACGAGGAGGGGAGACATCCAAGGAATGAGTGAACAACTGCTGGTGAGTTATTTGACGACGTCGTTTTAAATCTACGTTTAGATCCTTAACATAGTTTTATTTCAGCTCCTTGTCTATCTTCTTCTTTACTTCCTTCTTCTTTTATTATGTTCTGTCTCTCTTCTTACACCCGACGAAGACTATGTGTCGAAAGCGCTTGTGTTTTTAATTGTTCTTTGGGTGTCGTCGTATAGGTGAGTACATTTCTCTAGAGCTGTTCTATGAGGAGGGGGGACGTTAGTCCTAATCCAGAAGGATCAAGGGCCCTGCCCGCTGAGGGTGTATCAGGATGACCTGAAACCCTACAGGTCCCCCACACCACCTGAACCCTGGATCTAATTTATCACATAGACTTGTGTTACAGAATGGCATTAATCGAAACAAGCCCCGACCTGACAATGGACGCTGACGCCGGGCCGACTCTCGCCCCCCCCCCCCCCCAGCAGCGTCCCCTCTCCCCCTCCATAGCGCCCTGGGCCAACGACACTATACTCATGCCACCAGTGTGTTGCGACCTTCGCGGCCCGTGCCAGTTACAAGACACTGACGGCGGCATCGGTCACAGTGGCGCAAAGTGGAGCAGCTGCAACTACAAAATATAGAAGCGCTCCAGGACTCCGGTTACGGGAGTGTATCCGGAACTCATGAGGCTGTCTTGGGGTCCCTAGAGTGGTAGCCTTTGCGTAGGAAGCGGGTGACGTACGCCTCCCTCCTCCACCAAGCTGGCCGTCGCCACCCAGACGGCGTTAATCCCCTCCTCTACCTACCGAAGGAGCTCCCCTCGACGCTCGCTCGCCCTGGCAGAGGAGTGGGAGCGGAGGCTCGCTGAGGTCATCGAGAGGGCTATACGCAGGCGCGCAACCTCGTACGTCGCCGCGTCAACCTCATGCGGGCGACACACACCAAGTTCTACGACCAGGCCAAGCAGGTCTAGCCAGAGAGGCAAGCAGCTGAGGAATAAGCCGCGACCGCGCGGTTAGCCGGTATGAAGAACGATGCGGTTTCCCCCTCCTTGAGGCAGGCTACGGGCGTCAAAGGGCTTCAGTGCGCCGATCCACTCCTGCCAACAATCTATGCGGTGATACTTCACCGATGTCTTCATGCTGAGGGCCTCACCCATGACCTTCGCTCCAGACGTTGTTGCCTGGATTCTCCTACAGGGATTTCGTTTTCGAAGTGCTTCACCGAAGCTGTCGTCAAAGCTGACAATGACTGCCGATGTGCCTCAAGTTCCACGCATCACGAGTACAACTTGTCAAACGCAGTGAGTCGCAATTTTAAAATACAATCTCTTGATTCTGATGTCCGCTGAAACGGTTCCGTGCGGTTGTAACTGTAACTTTGATCCAATGATGTGACACTCATGCGTGATATGAAAAGAAGAAACTAACTCTGACCGAGAAAACAAAAGGAAAGGCTCGTGCGGTTGGAGCTTATCAAATTAACTGTAACTCGTTAACAGCTTTGCGCGGTTGGAGCTGAACAAATTATTTTATTGATGGACAGCTTCGAGCGGTTGGAGATGAACAAATTATTTCATTCATCAACAGCTTTGTACGGTTGGATCTTCAAAAAACTTGCAGGAACAATATGGAAAAGCAAACGTTTAACAGCTTTGCGATACGTACACACGTGCCAGTTGTGTCGTCGAATCTCGCGTGAATTGCTGGGCACGGATTCCGTACGTTAAAGTAACATCTGTGGTAAACTTCTCTAATAAAAGACATTGTATCACTGGTGACGTACTGAAGTGAACGAGCGGAGTAATGTACCCTGATCGTTTACCGAAGAGTCCCAGCTTAACCGCGAACCATTTTGATGGTGAAGACGCCATATTGTGCTGCGATCAATTGTTCTATAAAGGACACTAAAGAGGTCAGACGGAAAGACTACACCTTCCCATCGGTATATCAAGTGGTGGTGGTTTGTTCCAGTTATGTCTTAATCTAATGTTGACAACATACGATATTTATCACGATGTCACAAATGAAACCGGACAATTACAATTTTATTTTTGACCGTTTAGTTGTTTTGTCGCTTGAAAAAGGGGCTTACGACAATTTGCACCACCAGTTTGTATTGTCATATTAAAGGAACTCTCCTTCGGTAATGTTATCGTGTACTCGGAGCAGGTTAAACGAACACGATTCGCAGAAACAATTGTGTGACTGAATGTGCCGTTGATTTTATTACGATTTTATCAGAGGACTTTGCCAGGCACATAATTAATCACCATTTTTTCACGAGCTCTTCCATGCGTTTTGGTATGACATCATCTCAGTTTTGCGTAGACCTCACGTTTTTTATGTGGACAGTGCATTTGAAATAATTTCGGGCACAGATTTTATGTCTTCGAGACATGCAAACCAAACGTCATAGAACTATGCGCACGCATCCGAGAGCCGTACGTATTGTACGAGAGAGTTACCTTCCATTGCGCGCCAGAACGCGCGTGAAGAGCTACTTAAGCAAAGTAGGTAATGCCAAAGGTAAAAAAACTATACTAGATACTAATATACTACATACTAAATATTCACTCTTACATAATTACGAACTAACATAGTTAAATGACTATATAACTACAGAATGAGCGATTACACTAGAAGAAGCAAGTGGCATCGAAAGGTGCGCAGTGCGTGGATGTGTATTAGATTAAGGTAAACATTGTTGGAAATGGAAGGGTGGGGCAGGAGGCACTTAACACTTTGTTTAGGTAAGAGCTCTGTGTCAACTTCTTAACACTTAGTCTCTATTTTTGTATGAAGTTTCCTGTATTAATTCCCTAGTAGTAGCAGCAGCAGCAGGAGTAGTAGTAGTAGTAGTAGAAGTAGTAGTAGTAGTTTCAGGAGAGAAAAAAAATCTAAATTGCTTAACCTTCGTTATTTCCTCAGACTAGCCTAGACGTCACAGTTCATTTCAGGAAACTCCTGTTTATTAGCATTAAGGTGCACACATGGTTGCTCATGATTAAGGTTAGCGCATAAAAATCTGACCGTTTAACTGGTTCAAGGTTTGTAAGTAGGCGTGTGTGCACATTAACATTAATGTACACACACACACACACACACACCACACGGGGGGGGGGGGGAAGAGTTTAGTGGTGGATTCATTTCCCTGGCGTGAGTGTGGGAGCATGTTGATTTTATTTATGTTGACCCAAGGCATAAAGGCTTGAAATTTGGACGCACATACAGTATACACTTACGCCATGACTGCAACCAGGCGGCAATCATGTTGAAATTTCCTACTGAAACATCTCGGCTGCTTCTCTAAGAACACTGGGGGTGAGAGTACGCGTCCTGGCCAAGCGCGTAGGTTTTAACGACTTTGCATCTAAGGGCAATACAACCGTCGCCCAATCAACAAAGAGAAAGAAAGGAAGGAAGGAAGGTTAAAAGGTCAAGGGCCCAAGAAAGACAATGCATTCGGTCGGACAAGAATAATTTTCAATTGAAATTGTAGTCAAACTGAGTAAGTAAGTAAATTGGTGTTTTACGCCCAGTCAACCAGTGCGGTTATATCAGGGCGATTCAAACAGATAATGAAAAGAAAAAGAAAAGTAGAAACAATAACATGCATTTCCATTTCCAGATGCCTCTCCACCTGACTGCATAGATTTTAGTCTGGGGGTTGGGCAGTAGTTTCTTGTTTCCCATTCCCTTTTCTTCTCAGCCATCTTGTGGGTCTCCATTAAATGCCGTGTGCAGAACATGTATCTTATCTGTTTTATGCCCACAGGGCTCATTATTTTCATGCTTAGGCAGTTAAAGCTTGAGGTCCAGCTCATAGATTTTATGCCTCCATTTTGTGGGAGGCACCAGCATAGGACATACTCACAGGTCATCATCATGGCATCTCATGTATTGACTCTTTTTCTTCTTCTTTTTTTTTCTTTAATTTTTTTGGGTAGTAGATATGATTATGTCCTGTCACACCATGGGTCACCTCAGAACAGTCAAACTCAGGTCATAAGCAAATAACATTTCAAACTCTTCTCTATTATCACCCTCTGTCAAGTCAATTACAAAACCAATCACTTGCAAAATAAGCCATCAACACACATCACACATCAAACAGCAAACTTCAGTTCGAAGACATAAGGCTAGACATGCTGGTATCTCGACCATTCCTCTAATTATATACATTAAAAATATTTAAAAGGAATGACAACATAAAAAATTTATTAACAAATGTCAAATACCAGTGCCATATGGCAGCGAGCTACATACACCTACAACTATTATCTCCTAGCTCCAACAATCTCCTTCAGTAACCCCGTAAGACACATAAGGCTAGGACATGCTGGTATCGTCGACCATTCCGTCTAATTTATCGATACCAGGTTAAAGAAAAATATTTAAAAAAAGGAATGAACAGACATTATATTAAAAAATGTTATATAAATGCATAATGTCAAATACCAGTGCCATATGGCAGCGAGCTGCATATACCACCTACCAACTATTATCTCCTAGCTGCTCAGCAAGAGCCACACAAAAAAGGCTAACCCCTAACGAAAAATATTTGAGCGTTTTCTGTGGAAAAAATCTGGAGAAAAATGACAAGACAGAAAGAGCAAGAGGACTAGGCAGAAAAAAACAAGAGAGGAGATAGGAAAGGGGAATCAAATGACAGCCCTGGGATTCCAGACAGGGGGGAAAGACATCAGACATCCCCGGCCTCCCTTCAGTTAGTGTTTTGTTGTTGTTGTTTTTTTTTGTTTTGTTTTTTTGTTTTTTTGGGGGGTGGAGGGTGAGGGGGGTGATGGGTGCACACGCTCACCCAATAACAAACATATCACAAAAAGTAGCTGTTTTGTATGTTTCAGGGCCAACATTTATAAGTGGTATTATAACGGAAGAGTTCAGGGCAAATTTTATGCGCCTAGCAACGCACACACCATTGATTTTTTTTCGAATGAGTAGGTGCTTTTAATTATGAAGAATAACAACAGAATGATTTTGAGAATAAAAATAATTTCCATATTCCTAACCAGCATAAAAAAAGAAGGAAATAAACTGATATTGTCTGAAATTGCTAAGACTAACAATGAAATGATGTGCTAATAAACAGAAAGAACATTTTATGTGTTTGGATCAATGAAATGATGGCAAAATCATTTTGACGTCATTACGATATTAATAATTCAGAAATTTACGTTTAGATTCTGAAAATTGTTTTGCTTAAACTTCTTGTCTGTCTTTTCTTTTCTTCCTTCTTTTATTGTTTTCTATCCTCTTCTGACACCAGACGAAGACCAAAGGTCGAAAGCGGTCGTGTTTTTCATTTTCTTTATGTGTCGTCGTCGTATAGGTGAGTACTTTTCTCTGGAGCTGTTCTGTAATAATTTGACGTCAAGATTATAGAAAGGAGAAAGAAGATTCGAAAGAAGATTCGAAGGAACCAATGGCTCTAGAAGTAGTTACTGATGGTAAGAATGACAAAATTGAAAAGAATGACTAAGAACGTGTACACAACAAGAGAACACGGGACGGGACATGTGCTTTGTTTTGTGTGCCGCCTTCTTTTGTATTAATAGATAATAAATCCATTCTTTCATATGCTATTATGTGGAAAAATAGCCCACTGAACGATAGCAACGAAGAACTAAGAATGGAACTGGTGTTTATATTTTCATAGTTCTTTTCCGTTTTTTCAAGATCATGCAATCAAAGCAGAGATCTATTTTGAGTTATTACCATTTATCTTCGGAGGACCAAAATAAATAACTTTTAGCTCGATTGGCAAGAGACCAACAACGTAAATACAGGTCGCGGCTGGTCAACCTGGATGACCAGGCGGAGAGGTGGAGAGAGCTGTGCACAAGGCTAGACGTTTGCGATAGGAAACTGGCAAAGCTGTTACTGGACAAAGAAAAGGAAAGGTTCCAGATACTCTCTTTTTTATTCATAGGAGTAATATACCCCAAAACCATATATTTAGATATTCTGCCACTACCTGTTTGCGTAACGTGTGTGTTTCTGGCGTGCCACCGGCCAACAGGTTTCATTATTATTATTATCAAATGGTGTCTGAAATATTTCCTGTAGTAAGTAGCATTGGGTCAAAACGCTGAGAAAAATTCGTCACCCAACACCTTGCGTCTCGGTCCATCGCCGAGCATTATTAGTAAACGGCAGCTACCGGTCTCATCCACTATCATGAGGTACACACTGCACGATTAGGAGATTTATCTAAAGAAAAATATATAATTATTCACAAAATCTTCAGGTAAGTCACCCAACAAATTATTAGACCTGAGCAGATTACGTGCCTGAGACGACGCCATTGTCAATTGTTTGCAGGCCGTGTCTACAAAAACCTACATAACAACAACAAAATGTAATGACATAATACGCATTCCGTAAATAGCTGCACCGCGTGGGGAGATCTCCAATCTATTTTTAGTCCACTGCAGTTAGTCTAAAAGGGCCAAAGCAGACATTAATGGTACAGAAAAATCGTACCTGAAACAATAAAAATTCATGCCAAAAATTGTTTTTTTAGCCAAATCTGCGTGGGCTAGTCCCTTTAAAGACTAGCCCGCGTGCCTTTTTTATTTATTTTTTATATTTTTATATATATTTTTTTATTGAATAGAATTGAAGAGCTACCTATAATAATACCGAATTTCAAACCCGAACATTGAACTCGCCCTAGTTCTCAATATCGGCCATGAAATATTGAAATTTTCACCCGTAATCAACGTAACTGCAACTTCCAGTTCGATTTGTGATTTCCCGGCTTGTTACGTCACTTTGTATCACTTGAAACATGGCGAAGCGAAGACGGTCACTGCACTTATCTTGCGAAAGCAACGACTTTGAAGCTGATTAAACACTACCAGAAGATGCAAGCAAACAATATGTCCTACAGCCGTATCAGTTTGAACCATACGCTTAGGTCACAGGGTGCATCTGGGGGCGTACGTACTGTCGTACTGACTTCGAAAAATTTCCATCCGACGCCATTGCCAGCAGTTGGGCCATTGTTTATTTCCCCCTTGTCATTCCATCTATCTCGAGCCTTGCTAGGTGCATGGCGTTTCGGTCTTTTGTTGTTGTTGTGTTTGCCATAGCTTTCACAACAGACTAGACCTCATCAGGGAGGCTGCCTTTTATTGGGCGTTTTATTTTTTCCCGCAGCATTTCCTTGTTTGTTTCATCATTATATAAAGATGAACAAGTTTTGTTCGTTTTAGTTCAACAGACTAGCGATTTCGTGGCCTCCCTGGGTTAGGGTTTGGGGTTGGGCTTTTGCCATTCCCTTTTTTGTTTTTTTGTTTTTTTATTTCGTATGGGTTTTTGAGGTGGTTTCAGTTGTTCTGTTTCTTTCGTACGCGTTTCGTGTCAGCTGTTTGCTCGCCTGATTAGGGCAACCATTTTTTGTTTGCCACAGGCGTTTGTGGTCTGTTCTTTATTTGCCACAGACATTTGTGTACAGTTTCTTTCTTTTGCGGCCTTTCCTGCCGTAGGCATTCGTGTTAGACTTTCTGTCTGCTGTGTTAGCGCACATTCGCGTGGCATTTTCGTTGAACTGGTGGAACATGAAACGCACCGCATTCGCCATTCGCCTCAGCTCCTGAATCACGAATCTCGGTCGAAATTCGAGATTAAAACTAGCTGACGAAATTCCGCCTGATCGGTATGCATTTCTTCCTTCCTAAACATACATGGCAGTGACATTTTGTTAGATTTAAAAGGTCGTGTTATGCACAATACTTTCATAACTGGGTCGATTTTCCACGTTCCAAAGTACCCCAAAACTGCCTTTCTGGGCCCTTTAAAAGAGGGTGCACTGCATTTCTATCAACAGTTATCTCTGGAGGTACAGAGAAGTTATGTAAGCTTTAAAGAAAAGATTCACAGTCAATAATTTGAAACTGTTTATAATGAAAGTAACAGTAA
This sequence comes from Alviniconcha marisindica, assembly GCA_018857735.1. Lineage (NCBI taxonomy): Eukaryota > Metazoa > Mollusca > Gastropoda > Provannidae > Alviniconcha > Alviniconcha marisindica. The sequence goes on from JABMCL010001738.1 coordinate 26,050, forward strand.
CTTGTATTCTACGCCCAGTCAAAAACATGACGGTTATACCAGGGCGAATTATAAAGAGAGATAATGCAAGCGCGCCTACCGAGGGAAAGAACAAGATCTAGTTTTGCTAAGCTTGTTTCTCCATGGGACGGAGGACACTGGCCCATCAAACAGCACATCACCTGTACCAACCCCAACACCGTCTACACTGTAATGTGTGACATCCACAATGAATGGTATGTAGGGTCAACAACAGACTTAAAGGCCCGCTGGAAGAATCACAAATCCGACGTGGGTGGCTGACCACGCGGCAGTTTCCGCACTCTGATGACCCCCAGCTTAGATATCTTACAATCGTGGCAGTAGAAGCCGCCGTAAAGGAAATTGACTGCGTAAAAAATACTGCATGTGCAATCTGGGCTCCATCTTTAAGGGTATGAACACAGAATACCAATACGGGAAATTACAGTGTCAACTCGCACATAGACAGCACATAAAAGCAGTAACAATAACAACCAGCCAAACGAAACAAAAAATAAAGGAAAGACTTGAGCACGGCACTCAACAGCAGCTCCAGATCCTCGAGGAATTAACGAGTCACCAAAGTATGACTGACATTAGCGATTAGCCAATCAGCGCACACAAACCTAACTGGCAATCCTTCGGCAAACAAAGGAAGCTATAGGCCGCTTCAAAGTGTGGACAAACAAGCACAATTTAGACGACTAGGATGGACTTTTTATCGAAACGCGGGGAAAACTTTCGACCAGGCAAAACTTCTTGAAGTTGACGGCCATTGTGTGTGTTTACATGTAACCTTGTTTCACGCAGAAAAGCAGAAGAATAGTAAATATTTCATATAATATAGTTGTTTGGGGGCGTACGTACTGACGTAAAATAAAAATTGTAGTTTATTGCTAAATATTTCCTCAGACAACTATGACAAAATCACAGATAAAAACGACTTTCATTTTTGCAGAGTTACATGGATGACTTCGTTGAGACGAACGGTCTTTTCAAAGAGAGAAAAAAAATCGTTGTTGATTTGTTTTTTCTGAATAATTGGCTTTTGATTTATCAAGAGTAAGGAATTGGGTTTAAAGGATGATAGTAGTTTAGTGATAAGAAGAATTATTATGATTTATATATATATTGTTGTTGTTGTTGAATAACAAAGAAACCACGATGCGTTCAAAAGACACGTGTTGATTATTTTGATCTGTAGTCCATACATGAAATAAAACTGATCTATTAATTTAATATTTTTCTTTCATTTTCATTGAATAAAATCAGATGTTGTTTTCGTCTGTATTTATATTCTTGTCTAAACATGTGCATCTGACCTGGATAGTACTTTCATTTGTGGAGAATGGATATCGAATTAATTTAGATCCGTTGATCGAGGTGGTTAGTTCGTGGGTAAATGACAATTTTCACTCTGTTTTTGGAGTGACCTCGTTCGGTTTGAGTTAAACCACCCCTGACCTCGTTCGGTTTGAGTTAAACCACCCCTGTACAGAGCGGCTAGAGTATAAAGAGAACTTACTGTTGTGAGTGATCAAGTATTCTATTTCTTTTTTTCTTGAGAGTACTGTTTCCTTGAGAGTGGTCGAAGGGTTTCATTCAGCTGTGCTGTTGACAGAGAGAGAGAGAGGGGGGAAACAGGCAGCTAGCAGTAGCACATGAAATCAGGTTTAGAATCAAGTAAAAAGTGTAAAAGTGTACAACAGGAACACGAAAAATAATTTGAATAATATCAATAATATTGTTTACTTTTTCTTTTCAGCCTTGCGCGTAGCCATCGCATCACCGCATCAGTCAGATCATCAAACAGCTGAGCACATCGTCATCATCTACATATCATCATTGACATTTTTTATTTGATCATCAGTCACCCGTTCATTTACTCGTCATGTGATAGACTAACATCACCAAAAGGTATGTAAGAGGCTCTCTCTATTTGTATATATATTTGTTTGTTTGTTTGTTGTTGTTATAACTGTATGTTGAGAGACACCGTGTCATGTCTGGACAGAAAAAGGTGCGCAGGCTAGATGTGGCTGAAAATTCGGAAGGCTAAGATCCTTCAAAATCTCTCGGGTTCAGTTGAAAGCAAAAGATAACCGGGAGATATCGCAGCCAAATAATGCAACAAGCAGATCAAGTGCAAGGAAATTGAAGAACCTGGAAAATATGGCAGTGCTCCAACTGATGAGGCAGCGGATGCAACATTGTCAGCTGACAAATCTTCTTGGGGAAGCCTGTTTTTCAGACCTTGATTATCCAATGTTTAAAAACAGAGCTGCCACTTTACATCACCACAGCACACTGAACATGGGGAAAAGAAATTGCCCAGTCGAAAAAGTCTGCAGATGAACAGTCAAGACTGCTGTCCCAAGCTCAAAAATCTTGACCACAAATGCGCCAGGCATCAAAGCAGAAGCAGCTGGCTGTGCTGGAAGAAATACAGGAGTCACTGGCAGAACAGCAGAGGGGAAAACGAACGAGGGAACAAAAGCAACTGCAGCAAGTGAAGAGGAACCTGGCAGATGAGATCCACACCCAAGGAGGAGCCTGCAAGTCCAGGAATGATGTTGAAAACCTGCTGGAACGCTGTACTTCAAAAACAGAAAAACTCCAAGCACTCGAGACTCAGACACGATATTACAGACTGTTCTTTGATGCAAAACATCTGCCACTGTCCAATATGTCGGTACAACAGCTTGCCGAAAATCTCAGCACCTATCTGGAGGACAACTTTTCTGAACAAGATGCAGGACAGGAAGATCAGACACACGAAGAAGATGCTATTCAAGAAGACAACAATTCTGTTGACCCACCAGCACCATTCCAGTTCACCACCCAGGGACAAACTGTGGTAGTGTGTTGCGATGATCGTTTCTACATCGGTCAGGTCCTCCTACCCATCAGACCAAATCTGGCTGAAATCACTTTTATGGAACAAAGGGGAATGGCAAACACCTTCAAATGGCCAGGATCCGATGTTACTGAAGAGGTGAACTGCAAATTTGTATTCTACTGGGACTTCACCTTCATCCCAAAGAACAGTGTGGATTGTAAAAGACGAAGACTGGGCGATATTGAAACGGAAGTGGCAACAATTGCAGAAACTAGCAGAGCATGCTCACCAGGAAGTAGAATAATAATGGCTATTTATTCTTTTTCAATGAGTATTATTTTTGTCACAAATGACACAAGAAATTAATCAAACTTCTAATGTGAACATGTGACCATGGATGCAAGTCTGCGTCAATTCATCAGCAATTTTTAACTTTTTTTTCTCATTCAAACAAGTCTACATATATCTAGAGTTTGCCTAAATTTCCTTATGCTGTGCATTTATTTCCATTCTCTGATTAATGCTGAAGCTGCAGATACCAGAACCACGGCTGTATCTCTTTCGATTCCAAAGTCTGATTTGCTTTAATGCTATTACCATCAAAGATTCGCGGGATATTTGCACCCTTTTTTCTCATGGAAACTTGCCTCTGTTGGTAAGATTTGGCTTGCACTTCTTTAGACTTGTGAATTTATATGTGTAATTAATGCTGAAACAGCAGATACCAGAATTATGTTTGAACCTCTTTCCATTCCCATGTTATGTTTGATCTTGTAACGGTACCATCAAAGATTGGCGATCGGACAATGTCAAAATTAGTGATTTTTCCATTTTTGGCACTCTGTATCTCCAATATTTGAGTAAGGATGACTACTGGAAAAATTGTGTTTAGTCTATATAGCGCACACTGTGTAAAACAAGTTGAATGGATGTGTGACCAATAATTTGTATGCTAGAGCCATACAAAAATGGCATTTTGTAAAATATGCGTAAAACGCCTAAAATTACGACTATTTGATGGGTGATATCTCAAAAAATATTATAGATAAATTAATTAAATTTGGCTTTATCACATATTAATGGATTGCATTGCTTGCTTTTCAAAATTTGGCTGGACCAACCTACACCGTCATTCACCACAAAGAATAAATTTAACATCTTCCGGCTGATACAGGTTTCAAAAATACAAATGCTCTAACTCTACCTTGTTACCGGCCAGATAACCAAGTAACCAGTGACATCATCTCTGAAGCAACTTATCCAGTGTAGCAATCAAAAGTGCAAAGTAATCTTCAGAACAACAAGAAGACTTGTTACATGAATTTTCTTTAAATAAACACACCTACCAAATCCTCATTATGGCGCAACAGCTACTATTATAAACAAAATATAATTACCTTGAAAGCTGGGTTCAAGAGCTTGCCCGCGTTTCATCACACCGGATCCACCAGCCTGGTCGGAGGTCCAGGGGGTTGTTCGATTTGGGAGAGGACCATTGAGGTCTCAATATGAGCACGTCCCAGAATGGGACTTCTGAAGAATCGAATACGAGGGGGCTAAACGGGTCGAGCGAGGCTACTATGAAGGGCCACCAGCTGAGCGAGTTCCTCAGGGTTTTCGCTCACCACCAGGGTTCGAAGGAACAGCGCCGGCTAAAGGAGGCTCTATCATGAGAAGCCCTCGGCTGCCTGGAGCTTCCGGTTCTTTTCCGAGCCCGACCGACCTGCAGAAACAGCTGCAGGATACTAAGGAGAATCCACTTCTAGGAGCGTTCTCGGAACTAATTTACCAGAACAACCCGCTAGGGGCGCAGAGGATCCGTCATAAACACCGGGGATGATAATTAAGGCATGCGTCTCACGAACGGAGCCGAATGAGGAGATTATATGCTTGAACAGCGCGCTCCAGCTCGACGAGAGCTGTTGTCTAGTCAATGTGGAAAAAAACATTTTAAAGAAAAAGCTAAGAACGACGCTAAATCTAGTGTCATTTACTTCACAATAGTGTGCTTATTATCACATATAAAATAGGATAGCCAAAGCCTAGTAGAACATGTATAATTTTCGCTTTGAAGCTTCCAAGAATTCACCTCAAAATATTCAGACTATTTTGGCCTGCATAACTCTCCGAACGTGGGGTTCAAAGCAAGAGAAAGTGAGAGAGCCACGAGTCTTGCGTTTGTATTCTTGGATTTTCAGCATGCGGGTGTCAGAAGAAGAGCGTAGTGTACGAAACGGGGTGTAGCCATGTAGCAATTTAGAGAGGTACCAGAACCGTTTATAGCACTGGATCACAAGCGATTTTTTTTTCTTAAATGGGAAGCTAATGCGGGTGTTTTTGTTTTTGTTTTTCCAGGAGAGGTGTAGAATGCGGGTGACAGGGTGTTAGATGATGCCGTCACAGTTACTGTAACGTCAACATATTAAAACGGAACTTAAAGACAAAGAGAGACTAAGGCACCGAACCAGGAGCACAGCACTTCCCTTCGTTCGATAAATTCTAAATATGACTACGCGTCAGCAAGTCTTCTCAAATCTCAAATCTCAAATCCGACTTCGCGTCTTTTCTGTGGGCTACCATCTAAAGATGACCGGAAGACAAGGAAATGCTGCGATCTACCAAATCAGTACGTTCAACTGTCAGGAAAAACTTGCATAAGCATGCTCACTACAATGGCCACACCACAGAGAGTGCTAACCATGGGCAAAGTGCCTAGTACGGCTTGGGGGGATTCCACACAGAAATGAGCTTTCTTGGATACATGGGACGACTGATGACAGGATCGGGCCTTCAGCAATTCTGTCACACACATGCTAACTGGCAAGGCCATCGCCAGAGCAGTTGGAGGACAGTTTCTTGGAGATGCTGTTCTGAATTCTGAGGTCGATAGAGCGCGAGTAGCCACTAAGTGTAAGTACTGACTGATTATGCGAGTTTTTGATGCAAAACCTGCCGAGTGTTTTTTATTTCTAGGATCGTATTGCGTGAAATCGTGATTTTGAAAATCATTTCACACAAAGCATGTTCTAAGCTTTCCAACGAGGTGCTACATGACTATCTTTGGAATAGCTTGGCACACACACACACATATTTAAAAAAAAACAAACACGGTCATTTGATTACGACATAACAGGGAAAACGAACACCCTGCGACATCTCTGTGTATTTTTTGGATCTGTTGATAATGGACTTTTCCCGATGTTTTTCACACAAAATCGTTTCTTTTGCTTTTATTTCCTTGCTTTGCCTTTTTATTTTGTGCCCAGCTTAGGCAATAACATTTTGAAAGCATACTGGCCTAGATCTGTGCATTTTGTAGATTATCCAGAAGAAAACAGCAGAATTGTCAATGCTTGAACAGTGTCGATTCTGCTGTCGCCGGAAAGGTCCGTGGAGTCAGCTCTGTTTATGCACCGAGACGGAATACGAGTTTTGTTTCACACAGCCGAGCAGCCAAAGTATGCCTTAATACTGCTGACATCAAGAAAACGCACTTGCGGTTTTCTGCACGGTTTCCCCACGCTGGCTTCCTGCCACACCGACTTAAGTGTGATAATGTATACGTACGCCTACATGGTGTTTTTGCTTATGGCAGCAGGCTACAACATCCGCGTTTTTAATTTTAGTCTGCTGCTAGCGTTACTAAACCTAACGACAGAATCAAAGAGGGGAAGTAAATGATGTACTGCAGAGAGGTTATATTTCATTGAAACAAAGACGTCATGAAACAGCTAGAAGTTCTCGCAGGGTTTGGTTCCGCGTTTTACTATTAGTAGTTACTATTGGAACGGTACACAGCCCCAAGGAACCATACTTGCAAAACTTCCGAGGCTACCGAGATCGCATAACCAGGATGAGTGCGTCATCTTTGTAAGTGGCAGGCGACCCTTGTTCATTTACCGACAGGCTGTAGAAGACGATTATTGTTGCACGAGCAGAATGTTTATCTTTTAATTTGCTTTAAAAAATATAAAAGTAATACCCCCACAAAAAACTAAACAAAACAAAAAACAAAACAAAATCTTGTAACTGCAATAAAGACGTCCTTCACGAAAGAAAGAAAAAGAAACCAAAACAAAAAACATTTTACTCACAATGTTTACAAAGTTGGCTGCTCTGTTGCGGGAAAGTAGTGAAGGGTTCCACACTGAGCTCTAAGCCCCACCTCTCTCATCGCAAACTTTCCGTCTGACCATCATACGGTACAATACTGACTGGTGAAATGCATCATCATTCGAGTCTGATGAATGTAATTTCATTTGATCGCATTCCGATTAAAGTTGTTAGCATTTAAATAAATGTTATTTGCTTAATTTGATTGCAGCTGCAGATGTCTCTCGTCGTCAATAGGCGTGCGTCATCAATTATTTTGACGGTTTTTTGTTGTTGTTGTTGTTGTTTTATTTTGTTTTTTTTATCTCTCTACAAAATCCAACTGTCTTTCGTTCCGTTGCTCAGCTTAAGTGTGTGGAGCAAACAAGGGAGTTTTTCTTGAGCATTATTAACTGACAGATTCGGCTGGCTGAAGCTTCTCGGAAACCTCTATTGTTGGCGTGGCACATTTCTCTTTTTAAAATGTGCGTCGTTTTCTAGCTTTAATTTTTACGCAGTGTTTCCTTCATGCTGCCGTCGGTGCCATGAACAACAGTTAGCCTAGCTACCTCTGCCATAGACAGGTATGATGTACATCGGGCATTGTTAAAGAGTGTTAAAACATCGTGAGACCATTACCCGTGGTCGTGGAATGGGAGAATAACTGAGCACACAGCGGCTGCTCTTCACACCACCATGTGCATACCAGAACAGCACAGATAACTCACAACCAAGGCAATTAACTAAGAGAGTAGAATGACACATAGGCAATATTCACTCTTCTAAGTGGATGCTAGAAACCAGATTTTCACTATATTTCAGCCGGTCGGGTGGCCAGATGTGTCGACTTTTGGGGAACATGATTACCCGAGCCTAAACAGAGTATTGTTTCCTGCAAGAACACCGATTTAATTTAATCATTATGTTAACTGAAGGATATAGGAAAGAATAACGCTGGAGGTGATACAGACATTGCCAACGTTCTTGCGTTGCTTGCTACTGTGAGGCCGACACCACGGGTGGTGTTAAATAGGGGGGAGGAGGGGGGAGGGACTCTCATTTCCACTTGGACCACCTGTCAAGAGCGATCAGGGGAGAGAGATACATAGGTAAGAGCATGGCTCTCTCCTCGGTCTTGAAAGAGGCAATTCCGAGGAGTCCTTCTCTACTAGAACTCCAGATGGCGGTGTCTTCTTTCTGCGATTGCCCTTTTCTGCTGCGATTGCAGAAGGAGGTGCGGGCATCAATCAATCAATCAATGTTTTATTTTATGTCTGTTCACAGCAAAACAACAACAACGAAACAAAACAAACAACAACAAAAACAGGCAGGGAAGGACGGAAAGACGCCGCTACTGGACGACCTGCAAAGGGATTCCAGGCCGCGGCTGTCTTTTAGGTTACACCCCAAGTGTGTGTCGCCCCTCGTCTTTAAAGTAACCGAAGAAGCGGAGAGGCTGAAAAGTTGCTCTCGCTCTCAAATACGGTGGCTTTTGGTGAGGTGGGTTTAGACTACACCGAACCAGAAGCAGACTGGCAGGAACAGAGACTCTTCCTGGAGCAGCTGCTGTGGGAGATGAAAGGGCCTATCGATAAATTACCCATTGTGGTGCACTGTCGAGAGAGCATCCCTAAGCGGAGTGTTCGGGACGATCTCGGTGAGATCCTGGGAAAGTGTCTAGAGCGGGACCACGAGATTCAAGTCCACTGCTACTTCAACGGCAAGCCGGAGGATGTGGAGTTCTGGTTGAACGCGCTCCCTAGCGCTCATTTTAGTGTGGGCGGTGTGGTGGGAAAGTTCAATCAGGATCAGAAAGAGGCATTGGCCCGCATTCCTCCGGACAGGCTCCTCCTGGAAACGGACGCGCCGTTCTGTCCGCTGGTGGTTTCCGGAACAGAAGTAATTAGGAGGCCGTACGGCACATCATATAGCATGGACCTGGTGGCGACGTGCGTCGGGAAGGTCTTGAAGACGAGGGCAGAGGTCCTAAAGACCACGACACAAAACACCCATCGCTTCTTCAGACCTCCGGCAGGGCGTTAAGAACTGGTGGGGTGAATCATGTAGTTTGGGAACGGAAACAATCGTTGGGTTCACGGTTGGAGCACGTGTCCACTGCCCGAGCTGTGAGATCTGTTTTGGAGCCAACTGGTGCGACGTAACGGGCGGAAAACCGTAGAAGCAGAGTCTCATAAAAGGCCACCGTTCTTAGATCATAACCATCCTAGTAACACCGTAGTGTTACTAAGCAACATGTACTAATCGTGAGAGAAAAATAGTTGTTAGTTGGTGCTTTGAGCCCAGTCAACTACATAGGGTTATATCAGGGCTAAGCGAGGACAAAACAGGACCATCGTGGTGAAACAGGTAGTTGGGGAACGGAAACATCAGTGGGTCTATGGTTGGAGTACGTTCCTAGTTGGTGCTTTGAGCCCAGTCAACTACATAGGGTTATATCAGGGCTAAGTGAAGACAAAAGGGAACCATCGTGGTGAAACAGGTAGCTGATGAACGGAAACAAACAGTGGGTTTATGGTTGGAGTACGTGCACTTTTAGCTTAAAATGTATCTTTTGTGAGCGCGACATCATACGCAATTTTTTATAATGTATGTATATATTATTTTTTTTACGGAGCAGGACACACGTAAGAGCTGATCCAATCGGTTGGGTGGCTTACAATATTTTCAGTGCTGTTTACTTGATGCCCTACAAATCTGTTCTCTGTCGTAGCCATAGTGTTGTTTGATACGGCATATAAGATCGAAATAGCATCACGTAGATCTATACTTCAGATATGCCAGTGGCGCCTGCTTCGTAGTTATAAACGTGTAGGGATTATTTGAGTAGTGGGCGTCTCCTGGCGAGTGGTTAATTAGAGACAGGGAGGGAGAGAGGGGTGGTGGTGGTGATTATGTGGGGGTGTTTAATTTTTTTGGGAATCTGTGTGTGTGTGTGTGTGTGTGCGTGCGTGTGTGTGTGTTATCATAATCGCATGTCGTAGGAATCCAGCCGACCGGACATGCTTGGACTGTTGTTTCAGCGGGATTAGCAAGCAGGATGATTGTGCGGTTCATAGTAGAAAGGTTTCCTCTTACACAAGGGTACTACTGTTTGTGACTATTATGTTAGGGGAGAGAAACGCGATCATAAGATCCTCTGCTTGGCTCATGATAAAATACAAATTTCCTATAGTATCAGTGCATAATATGACATAGCCTGAACACCACAGGTTGCAAACAGCAGAAGTCGACTTCATGGGTTGCACGAGGGGGTAGTTGCACTGTACACTTTGCAGTGGCGAGCCCATGCAAGCTTCTTGGGAATCCGAGCCTTCCACTCACGGTCTTCAGTTTTCAAGAATAATGCAAGAAGATGATAGACGAGCGGCCGCAATTTGTACTCTTGGCTACAGTTCTTGACTTTCACTCGACCATTCTGCAGTTCGTCTTTTTGATCCGCTCAGAAGCTGATGATCTGGGTGTCTGCCATGTGCTGTTTTGGATGTGTGCCATGGACCGTGTCAACTAAGCTCGGTAACTCTCTGTTCACATCCAAGACAGACTTTTTGTCAGCATTAGAAGAAACACATCCAGACATTATCCACCATTTCTGCTCTGGATCGTTTGTGTCAAGAAAAACAAAGCGGTTGTTTTCTGCTATTGCATTGGATCACGCGCAGACTTTCTCATCTAACATTTCAAACGCCAGTGATGACTCCATTATCGAACACCGTCTTTGTGGTCACTGAAGCTGCTCTGCCTGAAGATCTGTCTGTCTGATGTTCCAGCTGAGGTGTTTTATGACATGCAATGCTGCTGAGGATAGACAAGAAGATATTAAGAGTCATTGCTGCAACTGTGCTCATTCCTCAGTCTGTCCAAAATTTGATACGAAAATTCTCGACGAGGCAGCAGATGTTGCAACCAAAACTTACAAAGTCATCTGATGAGTATTTAGACAACATATTATTTCTGCGATATTCCTTGAGAAACCTTGAATCTGCGTCTAGAGTTGACACAGTTTCTGACGTATACCGTTCTGAGAGACTGAAGGCTAATAACAGAGAGAGTAGATGGTGTGGAGTGGGCAGAAGGGTGTTGCCATCTGCTCTATAACCTGACAACTGGCATAGCTTCCTCCGAGTAGATTACAAAATTTAAACTGAATTATTTCAGTACGTTGTACAGAAAGCAACTGCGAATGTTCACGTACAGGGGAAGACATTGGTTATTACATGCGGTAACGAGGTATGGGGATGGGTGGGTGAGGGGGGGGGGGGGGGGGGGGGGGGGGGGGAATTGGCTCTGACGCCAAAAACTGTGCAAGGTATTCATTCTATCCCTTACTTCAGTTTGCCGTCGGTTTGTGAACTGCGAAAAAATCAACTGAAAGGTGACTTAGATTTTGCAGTCTGTATTAATGTTGCCAGAGTTGGTAAGCCTATCCCTCCAAGGCTTTACAGTCACTGCCAAGCGCATCGATTCGAAAACATCATTTTAGTTGACTATCATGATTCATCCAGGAAACAAAAGTGGGGGGAGGGGGGAAGAAAGGGAGGTGAATGGACCGTGAAAGTCAAAGTTAGACAGGGAAGAAAGTCCTGGCAGCAGGTGAAGCATGCGTGGCTATATTCTGATCTACTACTGGCTTTAAAGGAACTATCTTTCAGAGACTAAACTTCTCGTGCACTTAGAGCAGGTTAAACGCACATGTCCGGCTGTAAATGTTTTGTGACTGAACGTGCCATTGATTTTATAACGATTTTATAAGAGGACTTTCTCAGACACCATAACTCACCCTCTTTTCACAAGCACTTTTCCGCGTTTTAGTATGACATCACTGATAGGATACCGGAAATTCTGTTTCGTGTACACGTCACGAAAACATTATTTGTTGTCAATGTTTATTCTTTTTAATCTGGACAGTGTATTTGAAATAATGTCATATTCCTAACCCCCGTTTTGTTGTTTTGTTGTTGTTGTTTGAGTGCGTGTGTGTGTGTGTGGGGGGGGGGGGGGGGCAGGGGGGGGGGGAGGGGAGGGGGGGGGGGGTAATGGGAACAGCATAAAATACATGGAAATGAATTGATATTGTTTGAAACTGCCAAGACGAACAGTGAAATGATGACAAAATGATTTTGATGTCATTACGATATTAATAATTTGACGTCAAGATCATAGAAAAGAGAAGAAAAAATTGATCTGGAAATAGTTACTGATGGTCTTTTTTTTTATTTAATTTTATTGTTTTCTATCCCTCTATTGTTTTCTATCCCTCTTCTGACACCAGACGAAGACCAAAGGTCGAAAGCGCTCGTGTTTTTCATTTTCTTTATGTGTAAGTAGAGACCATTTCTCTGGAGCTGTTCTATTTTTTATTTTTTTATTTTTTTTATTTTTTATCTATTTGTTTTATTATTACAAAATAGTGTGAAAAATCCCTATGGTAGCATCGGATCAGTACACTGAGAAAAAATCATCACCCAATACCTTGCACTTCAGTCGATCCATCACCGAGCATGATTAGTAAACGGCAGCTACCGGTCTCATCCACGAGGAATAGTGAGGTACACGTTACACGATCAGGAGATTTATTCAAAGAAAAATACGAAATTATTCACGCAACCATTAGTTACGTCGCCCGACAAATTATTAGGCTTGAACAGATTATGTACCCGAGACGACGCCATTGTTAACTGTTTGCAGACATAGTCTACAAAAACGTGTGTAATGCAACAAAATGTTATGATGTAAACGCCTTGCGTAAATAGCTGCACCCCGTTGGGTGATCCCTAATCTATTTTTAGACCATACAGTTAGTCAGTGTCCGGAGCTTATTTCAAAGGGGCCAAAGTAGAAAAATTATTGCTACAGAAAAATCGTACCTAAAATAATAACAGTTCATGCCGAAAATCATGTTTAGCCAAAGCTGTGTGGGTTAGTTCCTTTAAGGTGCAAACATTTGTCACCTCTGGTTTCTCAACAGTGTGGGTCCTTAATTTCTGCGTCCGCAGTACCCAAAGGGATGGAAGATACTTTCAAAGTCACAGACTTTGGTGTAGGCCTGGCGTACCAGAGTTCCGATTCATAGTTACGGCCCCAGGGTAATTAAACAGCACATTCAGACAAGTTGTTTCAAAGAATCTTTCTATCATATTAACTAAATTTGAACAGTACAGTAAAACATGTTCTAGAAAAAGCGACTCGTTGTACGAGGATAACAAAAAGTAGCTTTTTTTCCTTTCATCAATAAAGAGTGAATCATGTATGAATGGCCAATGTGTAGTAGGAAAAGAACAATCATTTTTCTTCAAGAAAACAAAACACACCTTCAGCACACCACCCAACAGATTAGGCATATTAGAATCTTCAGAGTAGCGAACGGAAACCAGCAATAATGAAAACATGTGCATGGGAGCTATGTAAGTCGGACACATGGTACCCAAATCGGCTAAGAGGTGGAATAAGATTCGCACCGTTCCATAAATAGCGTAGTGATATGTTAAAACTGTAAAAAAAAAAAAGATTCATAAAACATGTGGTCATCATCTTGAACGGCTGAATATAACCATTGTCGATGGTAATCACTATCTCTTTGTACAAAGGCTAGTACATGTGTGTGCTCTGTGTGCGGAACTGAGCTTACAAAGCCAGTACTTAATGTTGCTTTCAGCTTTCAATATTAGCCCCGTTAAAAAAGTACATAAGGCTACGGGGTGCTGGTATCGTCGACAATTCTACGACAATTCTAATACCACATTAATGAGAGAGAGAGAGAGAGAGAGAGAGAGAGAGAGAGAGAGAGAGAGAGAGAGAGAGAGAGAGAGAGAGAGAGAGAGAGAGAGAGAGAGAGAGAGAGAGAGAGTGGAAGAAGACGAAGAAGATGAAGAAAGAACGGACATGAAGAATAAATCAAATAAGAAATGATACATAAATGCAAGCTGCATATACCACCTGCCAACTATCATCTCCTAGCTACCCAATATGAGCCATACAAAAAAGTCCAATTCTTAACAAAAAAATGTTTGAGAATTTTCTGGGGAAAAGTCGGGAGAAAGGACCGTTATCAGAAAAATGACAAGACGGAAAGAGCAAGATGACTAGGCAGAAAACAATAGAGATAAAAAAGAGGAATCAAACGACAGCCCTCAGATTTCAAAAAGGGGGAAGACATCAGACATCCCAGACCTCCCTCAGGGGTTTAATCTTCGTAAAATATATTTTAAAAATATATTTAAACAATCAAAAGTCCAACAATTCTACAAAGTATTCTATGTGTCTCCGTCTATCCTTTTCATTTCTCCGGGCCTTGATCTAATTTTACTGTGTAAGGGAGGAATTTGAAATCATAATGTTGTAGTTCCATCTTTCGATATCTCTACACCAAACTTCTACGGCAACTGCAAGGTAAGTAGCTCAGATTTCATCAATGTTACGGTTTGTTAGCGCATTATCTGTACTATCATTTGCCTGAGAAAGATGTTTTCACTGACAATTTGCGCATGTTTTGCATCGTCTGATTAAAATCACTTGTCTGACGGTCACAGGTGAAGAGACGAGAGAAGGAAATCCAACTGTCTCTCTCGAAGGATGTTCGCTGGAAGTGAATAAAGCCATGTTCGGTTACCCTCTGGCTGTGACTCTTTCAGTCGACATCTGCTTCCCACCTGCCAATTCCATCTAAAGCAGATTTTACATACAAAAGACGTTGAATCATTAACAATATGGTTAAATCAAAGGACCAGAAGAAGTGCCACTTCTCCAGCACCAATAATCGACAAGGGATAAGTAGGCGATTTACATTTTTTGTTCATCATCGTTTTACCTGTCAGTGTGTTGCTTGGAAAAGGGGTATAACCCGAATATTTGCACATGTTCTGTGTAGTCCTATTAAAATCAGCGTTCTTTTTAACCTTGTGTGTGTTTGGACAAGCTCGGCCTTTGTATGGGAAAAGTATACCTCACGGCGCCATGCAAAAAGACAGCGAAAGAAATGGATATAGCGTATGTGGAAACAAACTGGGTGTCCAGACAGACAGTCAGAGAGAGACAGAGACAGAGAAACATAAATTGTGCAAACAATCCGCTCTCAACGTGAACAAAATATATAGCGTTTATATGATATAGCGTTTATGGAAACACAGTGGGTGTAAAAAAAAAAAAAAAAAGAAGAAGAAGAAGAAGAAAAGAAAAAGAGAAAAACACAAACTGTGCAAGCAAGCTGCTCTCAGCGTGAAGGAAGTTCTCAGTTTTACGCCATGCAGCAAGTGGAACGTCATGGGACCTGTTTGACAGGCCGAATGACAAAACATTGGAGGACAGAGGATGGATGCATACAAATGTGAAGAAACGGAAACAATCTGTCTTTTAACGCCCATTCAACAATGCCCAGACGTGAGGGATTGCCTGGAAGAAAAGGAAAGACGGGAGTGGACGGTAGAGAGAGTAAAATCGAGATGAGATGAAACGAGTGGGGCCGAGAGGCGACAAGAGGCCAATGTTGAACAAGGAGGGAGAAAAGAGAAAGCCGAGGGCGGGGTGTTGTGGCGGATAAGCAAGTTAATAGTTAGTTAGTTGGTGCTTTGAGCCCAGTCAAACACATAGGGTTATATCAGGGTTATGAGATATGGAACAGAGACAAAGAAGACAATGGCTGGGAGAAGTACTGAGCCATGAAACCCCTTGTGAGCGTAGACCGTTTTCTTACACAGACATAAGAAAAAGGTGGTTAGTTAATAATTGAATTTTAAAGTTATCACAACCGCACAGGGTCACCTCAGGCGATAGGAGCGGAGAGAAAGAAGGCAAAGACTGGGTGAAGTTCGCCATGAAAACCCTTGCGCATGCAGATCGTTTTTCCTGCACAGCTAGATTTACTGATCGAAGTCAGTATGTACTACCCCATGCCGGGCGAGATGGCAAATTTCACAATACAGACCTGTACAAGGCGGAGAAGCCTGTATTGTCATCCCCATTATTCTCCAATGAAGTACGAGCCCAAAAATGTGATCCCAAATTCTTCAGGTTGAAAGGGTGAGCCTGCAGGTCGGCCTCGCCCCATAGAATATATGAATGAATAAAGATATATGTGTTACATGCCAATCATATCATGTGTGTGACACTGTTTATTTTTTAGAATACATTTGTTTGAGCCACGGACGGCCTGCTAACCAGTGACCAGTCGGTCGGACGGACATCTTTAACACCAACATATACAGTCTCACATTACTTCATATGACTTAGACGGCGGGAAAGGGAAGTAATTGCTCAGCCTGAATTAGCTGTAAAAATGATTGTGTATATATAAGAAAAAGAAATCAAGAGGAAGTGTTCGTATGTACATGCCATGGACCATTCTTTAAGAATATTCAGAAGGGAGGTCACGTCGGGTCATGAAATCGAGAGCGAGACTGGAGACAGTTTTGACCTGGGGTCGTTCTTGATAAATTAGGTCACGGCTCAGTTGCCTGATCACTTTTTTTTTCTTTTTTTTTACTGTGGTCCTTCGTCCCGCCGAATCTTGATTAACCACTCCTCACCCAACGAAGGATGTCAGTGAGGAAGTGTTTTGGTGTTATCCTTGGTATTTGTATCAACATTTATTTTTTTATTTTTTTATTTTATTTTTTAAGGAAACACCATAGAACAATTGGTACGCATCCGATTTGCTTCTTTTCATCAGCCTTCGTGGTTCTTAGCTATATGCACACACAGACCTACAATCCATTCTCGCTTTGGATCCCGCGACCTTACGTGACCTTTCTCAGCCTACAACCGTAAAACTGAACATTTTCACCAGAAGCAGCTTCACGGGCTTTCGCGCAAGGTTTTTTCCCCCCTACAAACCGGGTACTGGTACTGTTAGTGTGACTTCTCTGTGGTCGGTGCCCGAGGTTTGAGCGGCAACACCCTGCTCATCACCTCGGGCTCCATCCTCGGGGCGGGCGACTCCCTGACCATGACCACACCGCTGATCGGCTCAGGGGTGGCGGCATCGGTGGTGGCGAGGTACGAGCGTGGCCGAAGATCTTCCGGCATCTTCCAGAAACGGCGGTGTTTGTACTTGCCTGGCGGTATCCTGAAGACAGCCATGATGAGGACGGAGAGGACGCCCAGGCACAAGGAAGTGACGGTCAGGCCGAAGCCCCAGCCTGCAGCGTCCCGCACCTGATGCTGTCTCACCACTTCGTTCTTTATCTGGCCCGTGAAGTGCAGAAGCGTCAGGAAGTGCACCACAGCTGCAAGGAACAAGGTGAAGCTGTTGGCCCTACGCAAGGAAGACTCTAAACTGGGGGCCCACTTAATTAAGGACAATGTAAGGTAGTGCCTAAACACTAACTAAACGTCTGATCCCACATTCGCCAGCAAGTCTGTATACAGTGTAATAGGTCAGGAAACATTGTAATAGCCAAACTGTCCCCGCAGAGCAAATATTAGAAAAAGGCAGTTCGTGGCCTACCTGCCACAGCCATGAAGAACTCCACGACCCTGTTGATGGCAATGAAGAGCAAGAAGGTGACTCGGGACGCGGCATCCATTAGAAGGGCGACGCCGTAGCAGAGTAAGGTACAAGTAGCCAGTGTCTCAACCCACATCGCAACGAAGGCACCTGGTACGCGCACACAAAAATGACGACGATCATGTAGTAACAACAAATAGTGCTGATCGCGCTAGACTGACACTCAGGCACACGAATAACAAGGAAAACACTACCACAGACCTGAATCGGTTACGATAAGTAAAATGCAAGCTGGATCAAGCCACCAAGGTCATTTCACAGATCCTGTAGTAAATACTACGAGTCACTCGGTAAAGCCACTATTGTTTTACTATTTGTTCTCAACGAGAAAGTATAGACACTCACTGAATTTATGTGGCTTTGCTCTAAAAAAACAGCAACTTTGTGTCTTTGCATTATATCTTCTTCTTCTTCTTCTTCTCTCTCTCTCTCTCTCTCTCTCTCTCTCTCTCTCTCTCTCTCTCTCTCTCTCTCTCTCCTTTTTTTGTCCCTATTTTGCCTATCGCCACCGTCACCCCATCCTCACCATCACCACAAACGTCCAGTTTTTATTATCTGGTCATTATTTATAGTCACCAAACCTCAATGGCCACACCATCATAATCCGCCTATTCTTTCATGGGCACCATCATCATCATTATTGACAAGCATACTCGCCAGTGATCATTTTGATTTCAAGTATGGCTTTAAGTATACCATATGCCTGCAAGTTGATAGCCGAGTGGTGATGTTTAGTTGTATACACACACGCGCACGCGCGCGCGTGTGTGTGTGTGTGTGTGTGTGTGTGTGTGTGTGTGTGCACGCGCCTGCCAGCAGATTTAGCTGGATGGCCGCCTTCACGCGGTTTATGTGTCTGCCAGCAGATCTGGCCGCGTGGCCACAGTACATGGCTGCCAGTAGATCTAGTTGCGACATGGTCACGTTGAAAATTGTTGTAAAGTTCTATGTTCACGTGTCCGCCAGTAGATCTAGCTGCGTGGTCGCTTTCAAATATTTAATTGTATTTTCATGTGCCAGTCTGTTGATCTAGCTGTATGTTCATATGAGTATATATGGCTGTGTGGTCACCTACAAATGTTTACGTTAATGTGCCTGCCACTAAACCTATCTGTCTGGTCACGCCCAAACGTTTGGCTGTAATGTTCTTGTGCCAGCCAGAAGATCTGGCTTAGCGTCGTGGTCACACTCAACATTCAAGGTTTGTTATGTTCGTGTGCTTGCCAGTACTGCGATCAGAAATGAATGGGACGCTAAACAAACCGGACTCACTGATGTTGGGCAGTTTCTTCCACACACTGTCACAGTCGCCTTTTCCATCGCAGGTTTTCCACAGACCGAAACAGTAGAGGTCACCGAGCGTGACCTTAGGCGGCCTGCCCAGCGTGTGCGTAATGTCAGAAGGGTCGTATACGCGACACACCTGGCCGAAAAACCGGATACAATTATACTAGTCGCGTCGTCAATGTCAACGGTGGACACATACATAATACTCTTGTAC
>JABMCL010001738.1:55000-57500 GCA_018857735.1 Alviniconcha marisindica
TTGTCCCATCGACTGCAAAGTGGCTTGTGAATCAAATGCTAGTTTCCTTGTCTGTCCTGTAGATATAAATGTATGATTATGTTACAAAACGTGCTTTTAAACGTTTTTAAACGGTGCACTAATGAAATGTGAGGACGCTACCATATAGTACCGCCCTGGGAGGGGGAAGCACATAGAGCCGAAGAAGAAGGAGTAAGAGAAGAAAAGAAAAAAACATAAAAAAGAAACGTGAAAAAGTGAGTGAATGAATGAACGATTGAAGAGAAAGTCCGAGAGAAAGGAGATAAATGACAGAAAGAGTGAATGTGTGTGTGTGTGTGTGTGTGTGTGTGTGTGCGGTGCGTGCGTGCGTGCGTGCGTGCGTGCGTTGCGTGGGTGCGTGCGTGCGCGTGTGTGTGATATAACCGTAATGGTTGACTATGCGCTTTTGAGCCTCTGAAAGCGCTCCATGAATCCCCTATTCTTATTGTAAAACAGTAATAAAATCGAAAGAGCGAAAAGAAGAAAGACTGAATGAGCGAACAACACGAGAAGAAAAAGAAAAGAAGAAAACGAGTCGATCGAACATCTTCGTTATACATAGAGTTCCATTTTCCTCCCCTTCCACGATTCATGTAGATGTACTTGTCTTCTGCTCTGCAAGTTAGGCACCCTTGATTTACAAACATGCTTTATTTAAAAGCAATACTTTACTGTTTGTAGTAGTAGTAGTAGTACCAGCAGCAGCAGTAGTAGTAGTATAAAATAAACGTGCAATGGAGTTTTCCTCTACCGTGGCAAGACGTTATCGGATATCTGACCTTTCTCTACCTTCTGGCCGTTGTTGTAGCGCCCTGAAGGGGCTCTTTAGGATTAGTCCGTCCACTTACACGAGTGCTGGGAGCAATTCACTGCTTTGTGTCGTCTCCCTGTACAGGTCCTTATCTGTGCCCTTGTCCTTGTTTTCTCTTGAAATCCGTCGATCAAAGTGCATTATTTTCTTTCTTGGGTACGTCGAAAACCTTTAAGCAAAACATGTTTTACGGAATGGGAGGTGGAGAGGGGAGGGATGGGGTTCTTGGTGAGAGGCTCGTTTACGTGAAAATGTGATGGGAAAGGTCCCAGAAAAGGTGGTCTTAAGTCTGAGACCCGTACTCTAAGATCTTTTCCTGTGTTGAATTTTGTTAGTCTCTTTGACTTTTTTTTAAATCACAAAACAAAACGGGATAATGAAGAGTTTTTGTTGTTGTTGTTTTTTGTTTTTAGCAATACCACTTTTATTTTTACAGTCTTTGGTCGAAATAAATAAATGGCCTCTCTTCTTCTTCTTCTGCTTCTTTGTGATCATTGTTGTTTTGTTGTTTTCTCATCCCCCACCCCGCACCCCACCTTCCCCTTTCCCCAGTGGAATACTTATTGGGCAATAAACGCGTAGTTTAAGGTCCCGTCTGTGGAGGACTCGGAGCTATCAAAGGTTCCTCTTCTAGACCTAGAGTAGATCAAGAAATAACTTTGCATGCTTGACCTGTTGCCAGGAGATCCGTCTTTCCTGGTTCTACCGTCACAGCTGTTTCAGTTTCAGTCGCTTTCAAACCTTCCGCCAACACAAGGTGATGTGTGAGCTCGCTAACTGCAGTGTGCTGACCGGCTTATACAAATACAATACAACTCTAATGCCAAGCGTCAATACATTTGCACGAGGAATGTTTTGTGGTGCCAAGTACACTCATCGCACATTCACTCCAATCATAAAACATAATTAAATGACAACAGCAGCAAATAAACATCCTGGTAAAAAGCCATTCATAGATAAATACATGAAAAATCCCACTGGCATCAAGCTGTGCATATCACATAAAATTGCCACTTCCCGAGGACCCCCCCTTATCTACAACAAATTAATTAATTAACCCTGCCGGCTTACTCCTCTGGCCACTATTACCCTGTTTTACTCCTTTGACCCATCCAAAATTCTACGCACCAAAAGCATCCCCGCCTGGACTCAGCTGACATGGGAGTGGGCCTAGTGCAAGCTCGCCGATAGACGTCACTAGCCTGTTACACCCAGAACCCCACCCCCCCGCCTCCCTCCCCCACCCCCCCCCCCCCCCCCCTCCCCCGACCCCCACACCCACACACACCTCGAGCAACAACACAACACGTGCGTGCGGTTAGGGGAAACTACTCTGGACAAAGCCGCAGAGGAAGCAGACGGCATTCAAAGGCAAAATTAAAAGCTAGTGTTTGAACACCCTGAGCACCATCGATACAGTGAATGTGAATGTTCTTCATTCGTAAGTAAAGGATTTTAACTGAGTCACTGCAAAGAATAACAAAATATTAGAACTCAAACTTTAGGGTAAGACTACGTGCAAGTGCAGTTGACTGTTCTTCGCCCTCATAGATGTTTTATGATTGACTGGGCGATAAGTATCAACACTCGGTCATTCCTCCTCGTCCTCCGCCTCTTCCTTCTCCTTCTCTTCTTCCTCCTTCTCCTCCTCCTCTTCCTCCTTCTTCT
>JABMCL010001738.1:62500-72500 GCA_018857735.1 Alviniconcha marisindica
CTCTCTCTCTCTCTCTCTCTCTCTCTCTCTCCCCCAACCACAACATACACACACACACACACACACACACACACACACACACACACACACACACACACACACCACGACACAGAAAGAGACAGAGAGAAGAGAGAGAGAGAGAGAGAGAGAGAGAGAGAGGGAGAGAGAGAGAGAGAGAGAACTCGAACTCGAAAACTTTATTTTACAAGGATTGTAGTTTTAGGTTCAGTCAAAACCTGTCTAACAACTAGTCCTTGCTAAGCTACTGATGAATAGATACCAAATTACAGGCATTATTTGTATACATATAGGCATGAATGAGTGAGTAAAACGTTATACATGAGAATTTCCACACAAAACATAGCGTGCTCACAGCGCCAGATGAACACATATGCCATACATCATTCAGTTACATATTATGAGCATACGATGAGAATATTATGAGCAGCAGAACATCGAATCAGTTCATATGACTAATATCGGAAAAGAAAACAGAAGCAGTCAATGCTTATCTTATAGAGAACAGTAAGGGAGAAGGAGGGGAGGGGGCGGGGGGGAGTAAAAAAAGAAAGAAAAAAAAAACGGGGGGAGGGGGACGGGGGGGGGTGGGGGGCACTCTCACAAGCAGTCGGAAGGACTGGGCGGAGTTGTGTGGGTGTATAAAATAGAGAGACAGAGACAGACAGACAGACAGACACAGAGAGAGAGACAGAGAGAGAGACAGAGAGAGAGGACAGAGAGAGAGACAGAGAGGTTTACTTGAGGTGGGTTGGGGACAGCGAAAGCTGCATCAAGATCAGCCTTTTTATGACCAGGTCAGTTTACTCCAAGATGTCAGGTACGCGGCCGGGAAAACCCATAATAATTATTATGTGCGCACCAGCCCGTCTCCGGCTAGAAGTTTCCCTAGCTGTTGCCTTTTGAATACTTCTGACTGGGGTCTGATTGGTGATGACGCCTTCTCGTGCTGTCACTGCAGATCGTCGATCGATTCCTCTTGTGTCTCAGCGTCACCTTGCCCTTTGTTTGTTTGGTTTGTTTGGGTGGTGGTTGTTTTTGTCCTTCTAGTTGTAGCCCTTCGTCGTTGTCATTGTGGTCTTCTTCTTCTTTTTCCTCTTCTTCTTCTTGTGCCTTTTCTTCTTCTTCTTCTTGTGCCTTTTCTTCTTCTTCTTCTTCTTCTTCTTCTTCTTCTTCTTCTTCTTCTTCTTTGTTCTCTGCTTCCTCTGATCTCGTTTTAATGTTTCGTTAATTTTAATTAATACAAAAGTGTGTCCATGAACCACAACTTTAGAACTGAATGGCCGAGTCGAACTGAGATCCACCTGCTTACCAGACTAGAGTCTTACCTGCACCGTCTTACCACTATGCCAATCCGGCTCACACTCCGACAGGCACGCAGATTTGGGTTACAATTAAGAGAGAGAAATAAAAGGGAGAAAATCGCCCATCTAATTGTGAATTAGGGATGCTGTACTGTCTTTTCTTGGCTGATCAAACTTTTTTGTTCTTGGTGCTGTTGTTTGTTAACAGCGGAAGGCATGGGTGTGCCGTTTCGTGGAATTGATTATTGTCACAGACGGCCTCGCCCGTACACGCCCTCTGTGAGGTAGAGAGGGCGTTGAACGTCAAGTACTTACCGTAATCATCTGTCCGTTTTGAGGGCTTCTACACTGCAGCTCAGGTAAACATGACGTCAGAATCCAGCTCGATGGGAGAGTAATGATGATTCCCTCCACCCCCCACTCGCCCACCCTCCTCCTCCTCCATCCCTCCCTTCCCCAGGTATTGTCTGAGTTTACATCGATCCAACTTAATCTCTTCTAGGTCTTCGCGCTTCAAAGGCTGCCCCCTCGCTTATCGGCGTCCCCAGCTATTTTCGGCACATCGACCGAAACAAACTGCAAAAACAGAAATGTCAAACGGCCGATGTGGTAGAAATTGGGAGTTAAATATAACTCACCGATGTTGCACTGATTTTTTTTTTTTTTTTTTTTTTTTTTTTTTTTTAGAGAGAGAGAGAGAGAGAGACAGACAGACAGACAGACAGACAGACAGAGACAGACAGACAGACAGACAGACATAGAGTTGGTTAGATTTTGGATCACCTCGGTAACCGCACGGGGTCACCTCAGGACGAATCAGAGAGACAGACAGAGACAGACAGACAGAGAGAGACAGACAGACAAACAGACAGAGAGAGACACACACACACAGAGAGACAGGGACACAGAGAGGGGGAGAGACACACAGAGAGAGACAAACAGAGAGAGAGAGACAGACAGAGACAGACAGACAGATAGACAGACAAAGAGAGAGAGAGAGAGATTTGAGAGAGATTTGATGTATCCAGTATAGCAGGCTATACATACTTCTGGTTGTTTTCGTAGCCACTGTGACCAGATCATGACCAGATCATGACCTTCTCAGCTCCAGCGAAAACACAACTGCTATGACTTGTTATTTTAGTCCTTGTTTTTCCTCCTTTTTGATCCTTAGGTTAATTTTACCTTATTACTTTTTTAGAACATTGCAATACATCATTAAAAGCATACTCCGCTACAAAGTAAAGAGAAGAAGAAGAAGAAGTGTGTGGTTGTGTGTGTGTGTGTGTGTGTGTTGTGTGTGTGTGTGTGTGTGTGTGTGTGGCCTATGACAAGAAACTTGATTGTGCTCATGACTCAAATAGCGATCCAGACGTAAGTAAGTAAGTTGGTGTTTTACGCCCAAGATCCAGACGTACATGCCAGCTCACCGAGCATGATTAAAAAACAAACAAACGAAAAAACACATCAAGCCGAAAAGCCATTTAGCCTTTAAAGATTGACGCCTACCACCAAGGCATATCACTTCCCGTTTAGCTGTTGAGTAACACAAATTGTATTGGCAAAGGGCCGACAAATCCGCTAATCTCAGTTCGCTGGGCCGAAAGATGCTGCCAATTGCCACGCCCGGACTTGCGATTGTTTAGAAAAGGGTTCATATGTCGAAAGGTCTGTCTGACGGACCGGAAGATATCGTTTGACCATGTTTTAGAACACGAGCATCTCGGGCCGATGAAAACAGTTTTAGCAGTGATAAGTCTATTATATCAACATAATCTAATCGATGACTGTGGCTGCTCAGTGGAAGAAGAGAAGTAAGTAAGCCTGCAAACTTGAAGGCCGTTAGATCCAAATTTCTTACTGGACGGACACTGTTTGTGTCGGGTTTTGGTTCGAATAAAAGAAGACAGAAACAAATGAACCAAGCAAACAACAAAAAAACCCAAAAAGCTTCATGAGAAACGAAACAGGTGCTCCTTCTGCTACAGAAAATCTACCAAATGTATGTTTCCCAAAGTACTGGTGTAAACCTACCAGTGTCTGCTATACCTAGCAACTCAACAGAACTGACTGATCTTAGCAAGGGAATATTTCGCTACAGGCGTGCAACATCTTCTTTCGGTGTACACATGCAAAGATTCATGTTGCATTTCCAACTCGTGGAGTTAAAAAGAGATCCAATCAGTTGCGAAGACAGGCACTAGCAGGCTTACTGTTATTCCTTTTCATGCCACGTTTTCCACCACCAGGTTTAACACACAAAGTCGCCGTTACTTGTCTATATCACTAACACCACAAACAGCGATACGGAAAGTGGCGATTACGTGACTCAAAACGATGTTACTTTTGGCACACTCGCTGAGCCGTATGCACGCGAGTTGATTACACCGTCTCCAGCCATTGCTACAGATAATCGCATACGTAAATTTACTCTGGTACCCCCAAAGGGCGCAGAGCGTGGCAGAGTGCCAGTGACAAACAGGGCAGATTAGCACTAATCCTTCCCCCTTCACACGCCCGCTCTGGGACAGCCGGTGTACACCGCTTAGCTTACAGCGGGTTATGCACGAAACGTGCAAACCGGTTTGCAGTATCAGTGGGAGTTTTTGCCTTAAGGACATCGGGATGTTTTATTTTTTCTCTCTAGAGGATGATATTTCCGCGCCGGTAAAAGACGTCGGTTGAGCCATATTTAGTTGTCTAATGTTTATGGGATTGTACCTAACTACCGAGCCGCCGGATGTGTTTAGTCGTGATATAAGGACCAGTAGATATTTCTCAATGAAACTGCTTGTATTTGTGTGCTATGTTGTTATGTAGTGATTCCGAAGGAATAGGGTTTCGTTCTGTTTGCGTCCTCTGTTATCTGAGTGATTGTGCATTTCCATTGAGTCGTTTAATACGCTTTTACGTTGCCTGTCCCACAAATAACTAAACAGTGGGTTCTGGATGTTGTACCTTGTGCTTCTGTTCATACTTTAGTTGCGTGTCCGATGTGTGAGATTTAAGAGACGTTACATGATCATATATAAGCTAACACTTTAATACTCCAATCTCATTCAACTGTTCAAGTGTAGAAAGCCTTGCCTGCCGCATGCCATGTTGTTGATACATGTATGGTCATTCTAGTAGTGTATCGACCACCTACTCAGTAATACAACGGCTCCAGCACTGGTGTTGATTAGGCTGTCTCGGCGTGGCATTTTTGTTTGTTTTTTGTTTGTTTGTTGTTCTTTGAAGTGGGAACTAGCTCCATAAATATACAGATTCTGCAACAGCTGGTCTTACGTCTTATGGAGTACATGCTGTTGATTTAGGCTACGTTTCTCTGCAACCGATATGTACGTGAAAGTATCATATGATTTGCGACTTTAATGTGATTGTTTTCTTTGCTTCCTTCGGAATTTGTTAAGTCCAGCTCCTAGGTCGTTGTTCTTGCTATTGTAACTGAATATATATACAATTGTCCCATGATGTTGTATGTGCTTGCTTTGTGGGATTGTGATTTGTTTGGCTGACTGATTATTCATGTGGTTATCTGCTCGGTTGATTATTTGATTACCTAGTTTGTGTAGATGGGTGTAATGTTGTTTGATCGCTCAGTTTTTGCGTTTCAAACCATTTTGAATTAAACACAACAATACAGCTGTGTTTGCCTGCTTTCAGGTGTCCCGGCGCCGTCACTATGGGGTGAGCCGATGCAGATCGAAACACACCGAGAACTCTCACATCGTCTTCCGTCCCCGTTGGACCGCCGTCAACACCGAGGCTTTCCAGCCCGCCAGTATGTCCGTGTCACCAACAGCTGGGGAACGTTCCGCTTGACACCATGAACTGCACCTCACCCAGAGATGGGGACCTCTCTGCCCAAGGACAGCTCGCGGAACCTCGGTGCGGTTCCAGGCTCATCACTGTGGCGTCCAGAGAAGGCAGCTCACCGCCTGAAAGCCCGCCCATCGCAAGGTCCTGGGGAGCGTCGTCCAGGCGCCAAGCCAGAGTGCCGAGAGAGTATTCACGGTCTGTCAGCATGACGGACGTGCTCCCTGGACAGAGGAAGTCCCCTGGGCTGCACGGCCGCTGGACGCGCGAGAGCAGGGTCTTGCCGTCCTGCCAGGCTAACCCGAGCAGACGGAGTCCCCTCAGCTCAAAGAGCAGCCGCAGCACCACGCCGGATCCTGTCAGGAAAGAATCTGACTCAGCCCCCAGCAGACGTTCTCTGGACTTCGAGCGAGGCCAAGCTGCAAACGCAAGGACGTTGACCAAGACTCACAAGAGAAACAAAAGTGATTCAGGCATTGTTCTGGACGAATATCTTCCTTTTGCGTCGTGGTCCACTGGTGGTGAAAGTTTGGAACTAGGTCCATCTCATCGCGGAAGTGTTGTGGACAGTCTTTGGAGAGATCAATCAGTCTCTGACGCAAAGAGTCTTTCACAGTTTGATTCAGTAGAGGACGATGCCTGTCTCTATAACTTCAGTGACACCGCTTTCGGTGCCCTTGATAAGCCGCGCGGACGACGCCAGAGAAATCATTCAGAGTCCGGGCTAACCGATCCGTTCTCAAGCAGTTTTGATGCCGAAGATTTCCCCCCTTCCCTTTCTAGAAAGCCCAAGCACTTGCCTCTGCATCGGAGTCTGGAATCCCTGACCTGGAAAGACAATGGCAGCCTATTCCCGGACTTTCTTCCCGGCAGCCTTGGTGCTCCGGAAATGGACCTGGGGTCTCAGGAGTGGGGACCGGCACTTCAGGGAAGCTCAAGAACAGACAGCATGGAACATCTTAACTGCGCCGGCAGCAGACTGGCACCTGGATCCGACGACGACGATGACGACCACCTGAACGTCAGCTGGTCCTCTTCGGGCTGGAGGAAGTCTGTGAGAGCCAGGTCCAGCTGCTCTTCTGAAGACTCCACGGAAGATGCGTTCTTGTCCAATGCGGACAGTCCTGGGGAAGTCCCAGACGCGTTTCAGAAATACCTCAGATCCAAAATGTCGGACTCTGAATCAGACCCAGAAATTGACCCAGAGAAGAAGCACCAGAATACTCCAACAAGCACGCAAAGAGATGAGCCGTTAACTCATTCAGCGGACAACACACGTTTTAAAAGTGGTCAGCAGAAACACCATGGGTCGACTTCGTCCGGAAGATCCGAAATAAACCCATCTCCGGGTGTAACGGGAGATAACGCTCCGTCCCGAACAGACTCCGGACAACACAGTACCAAAGACAACGAGACTGTGATGAACAGTGATAGTAAAAGTTCGAAGGCTGCTAAACGCAATAACCAAACGACAAATTCAGACGTGAAAGACCAAGCGTTGTCCAGTTCCGCTTCTGACGAACACCTGGATGTGTACGAAACGTCACGGTCTTCCTCTATGCTCCTTCCCCATCTGCAGAAGACTCTGGAGGCGGTCAGACAGCACATCAGGTCGAAGAAAACCTCCCCGTCCTCCAAGATCCCGGTGCGTGTGAGGCAGCAGATCAGTCCTCGCAGACACAGAAGCCAGTCGGGGAGCAGGAACCCCTTTAGGAGAAACTCCTCGGACTCTTCGGTGAGCGGCGTCCCCAGTGAGCAAGCGCCTTTGGCAGATCCTGCGTCTGGTGGTGCTGGACCTGCCCTGCCACCGCCTGCTTCTTCTGTTCCAGCTGACGCTTCTCGGGAGGGATTTGTTGCTGAGTCTCAGGCCTTAGTGGCAACAGCAGTAACTCTTAAGAACGGCCAGGACTTGCCCAGCTCCAGCAGAATTAGTAGTGCAGATAAAGACAGTGTTGGCTGGACGGCGGGTGTTATTAGTTCAATGCGTGTCGGCGATGGTGAGCCGTCCGTGCGCTCTCCTCGTCCGGCACAGGTTCAGGTGAAGAGCAGTGACACTACGCCGCCTAGAGATGGTGGTGATCAGCGTGATTCTGGTAGTGCCAAAGTTGAATCTCTGTCTAACACGAGCTCCAGTACAGCTCAGAGACAAGCAGGACTATCGCAAAAGATCATTGAATCTTCACCGACAGCTCTCGAGGTGTCACCAAGGAAACAGGAATCATCGCCGCGGATGACCGAGCCTTCGCCGAGAAGTGAAGCTGTTTCTCCAAGGGGCAGACGTGGTGAAAACTCACCACGCAAATATAGAAGGAAAACCTCATCCAGAGTGGAGTACCTTCTCAGTAACGACTTATTTAAGAAGCATCTCTCTGGACATATTGATTTGGTGGAGAAGAACATTCTCCACGCCAAAAAATTCGGTTTAAAAAAGTCGTTCTCGAATTTGGACTTAACCGTAACGGACAGTGAAAAATTGCAAGCAGCTTTTGAATCCTCACTGAAATTCCATGATGCAGACCTGGACAGAAGCTTTAAAGATGAGTCAGAAAATGGGAACGACAGAAAGCCCCAAGAACGTGAGGATGTACACTCTGTATCAAACAATCCATCAGCACCGCTCAAGCAGCCTCCCCAAACCACAGCCTCCGACCCTTCTCAAACCCCTCGAAGAAAATCCATAGCTTGCGACGACCCGTCCCTTCACCATCTCCAGGATGTTCTGAGGCACCACGACAAGCCATTTCCTGCCACTGTCTTCACTGCAGCCAGGCGCAGCCGAATGCACATCCCGAGCTTTGACGAGTTCCGTAAACAGCGGCAGAAGACCGGAGGAGATTTGGGGAAAGTATCGCACGCTTCTCCGGGTGGTTCAGACCCTTCGGAAGGTTTTACCGAGGATCCTGACGGTCTTGGGATGAATTATCGTCTCCTTGACACGATCACAGAAGATGACCCTGTGGATACTGCCAGATCTTCAGTGTGTGTCAGTTCGGAATCGTCGGATCCGCATAAGACTGTTGGACGTTGTGGTGAAGGGGTGGACAAACAGAGGGAGGCATATGCTGCTTCTGTGGAGCCATCAGCCTTGACTGGCTCAAAGCATGGGGACTTGAAAAGTGCAATGCTTAAAGACGCCTCAAAACAAAGTGCAAATAGACGTGATGCAAAAGACAGGGCTAGTCAAGCGCGCCTTACAGCAACAGGCAAGAAATCTTCGGTTTCTTCAGACAGACCATCAGCTCGTCCAAAAACAGACAAAAGTGTTGAGAACAGGCCTTTAACTAGTGGCCCAAGCGGCGAACGAAAGTTTACTAGCAAACTGGCCATCCTCCGAAACAATCAACCAGTCGGGAAATCAAGCACGGCCAGTGAGAAAAATCCAAGCACAAGAACCTCAGTGGAAGCTTGCCAGAGAAAAGACAAGCGTCAGAAGGTCTTTCAGGTTGATGGGGATGACGGCGGATTGCCAGCAAACCACAGCAGCAGTTCATCTGACGCCACTGTCCATGAGGATGGTTCGGACGGAGAGACAGTGCTGGAGAACGACAGTAGTGTTACGTTGTCCAAGCGAGCGTTCGACGAGGATTTTCCGTACCTTTTATTCGACGAATGTGCCGTGTCTATGGACACAGAGTCATGGGCACGACTGTTCACTCAGGTGAGACGCTTTATGATTGTGTGTGTGTGTGTGTGTGTGTGTGTGTGTGTGTGTGTGTGTGTGTGTGTGTGTGTGTGTGTGTGTTTTAATGGCGTGACTCTTTTTATATAGTCTGTCCATGAATTCTAATAATCGATGATTTACATCAGCTGAATATTTTGGCTTCTTTGTCAAATCTTTTCGGTTGGTTCCAAGCATCGATCGTGAGATTTGAAGATTGGTACCTCGTACCCGAAAGGCGCCTATATTATGTCTAAATATAGTTTAGGTGGCGAAGCTGTTAAGGAAAGGAACTTCCCTTTAACTGTGTAAAGCAATTTGAATATAAAAAGAAGTTTCGTTCATTTATATATGATAGATAATTTTTCATTCTACTCAGACGCATTTCGGTGGAACAGCCAAACATAGTGCATGTATTGTGCGCAAAACAGTCAGAGGGAAACGAAATTAATTTAAAAACAACAACAACAACAACAAAAACACGCGCCAAATAAAAGCTGGAGGCACTCGTTCACAATCACATCTGACATGAGCAGTAGGCGTAGGCTTCTGGCAAGTGCGCAGTAAGCCTGTTCGAGACCAGAGAATAGGGCTATATAATAGCTATGAACAATAATAATAACAGTTATTATTTGTGCAGTTTAGCACCCTGTTGTTCACATGTCCTATGCACAAGTGTACCACTATGGTGAGTCCACGAGTGAAAATTCTGAAAGTACTTGTGAGTGAGTCAACAAATAAGGGAGTTGGTTAGCGCTCGAAAGACGTCACACAAACACAGCAGCAAAGACCCGAGTCGCCTACGGTAACTCTCACCTGTCCTGCGAGTAAATACAAGGGACATAAACTCAACCTCAAAGGACACTGGTCTTTGTTGTTGTGTTCGTGTGATCGACGTCCTTCCAGCACTAATTAACTCCCTTGTTTGTTGATTCTGCACAGGCGCCCTCGGCTTCGTTCTGTTTGACTTGTGAACAGACCTTCACCTAGGAGGTGGACCTCGTGTCCCCCCCCCCCCCCACCCCTCTCCCTTTCCCTCTCTCCCCCTCCAGCCCCCCTCCCTCACTGATCATCTCCCATCTCATCTCCTACCCTCTCTCTCTCTCTCTCTCTCTCTCCTTTCGCAGCACTTAACTCCCTCAAGACCTTAGATACTACTCAAACCTGTCATCTTTTAAAGCCAAACTGAAAACCTTCCTCT
>JABMCL010001738.1:75000-92500 GCA_018857735.1 Alviniconcha marisindica
AACAACGTCACAGAATAGCTGGACGAATTCTTCGATTCAGAGTCTGACTGAAGTCGGTCGAATGCCTTCTGTTTAAAAAGACAAATGGTGTTTTGACTTTTCTGTCAAAATCTGTGCAGTTTTCGATCTTGTGCCATTCCCCCGCTCCTCCCCCCTCCGGCCACCCCCCTTCCCTCACTGATACATCTCCCCATATCATCGCCTACTTCCATTCTCTTCTCCCCCCCCCCCTCCCAACTGCCCTTTACAGCGCTTTATTTTAGAAGCGGACGTACGTGTCTGTGGGGATCAATCAATCCTGACTTGTCTGGGAGAGCATCAGATTGAATCCGCTGAAATACAGGTCGCTGGTATAGAAGGGAAGGGGAAAAAAGAAGAAGTTCAAAATAGCTCCCCTTTCCGGCAACGTGCATACCTGTTTCAAAAGCTCATGGTGTCATTAAAGAATATGCTAGCTTTTCGTTGTTGTCGTCGTCGTTGTTGTTATTGTTGTTGTTGTTGGTGGTGGTAGTGGTGGTGGTGGTTTGTGTGTGTGTGTGTGTGTGTGTGTGTGTGTGTGTGTGTGTGTGTGTGTGTGTGTGTGTGAGAGAGAAGAAGAGAGAGAGAGAGAGAGAGAGAGAGAGAGAGAGAGAGAGAGAGAGAGAGAGAGAGAGAACTCCTTGGTTCATTTATCTTGTCCTTCTCACAATTCTTTCACAACAATCTGCTGTTTCCTTTTGTTCAGATTTCTCCGCAAGAGAATCCTCCCTAAGTGGGTCTAAGCGGACAGGTACAATTTGAAAACAATGTCACGGTCACTGTTATAATCCACGACTGAAAACAAAATAAATCCTCCGCTCTCTTCATTACTGGTTCAGACTGGCCTGACAGAGTTGTACATACTGATTGTCTAATTCGCTCTGGCCTGACTGTGTTGTACATACAGACTCACACCCCCAGGAGAAAAGATGGGAGGAACAGCAAGGGGCTTCGACGCTGTGGGTCCAAGGAGGAAAAGCTAAACACCGTGAGCATGCCCTTTGTTACTTTAAGTCTGGATATAGATCTATGTCCGGTTATGGGACTGAATTGATAGCAGAAGGAAAGGAAAAGAAGAAGAAAGAATGACTAAAGAGGAATCAGGAAGAAGAAAATGATGACAAGGAGGAGGATAATTTATAGAACCAAGAAGAAGAAAATGAGGAAGAGGATAATTTATAGAACCAAGAAGAAGAAAATGAGGAAGAGGATAATTTATAGAACCAAGAAGAAGAAAATGAAGAGGATAATTTATAGAAGCAAGAAGAAGAAAATGAGGAAGAGGATAAGTTATAGAACCAAAAAGAAGAAAATGAGGAAGAGGATAATTTATAGAACCAAGAAGAAGAAAATGAGGAAGAGGATAATTTATAGAACCAAAAAGAAGAAAATGAAAGAGATGGTGTTGAAAATGAGATCCCATTCTATGAGGAGGAGGATAATAATCATGACTGCCGTATCTAACCATTGTGAAATTTGTCAGGTGTTCTATTATTGATGTTTCATGTACCCCATTGGGGTTTCTGAAATAAATTGCTTGGCTTGGATAACATTCAGTTTATGCCATATAATGACGGTAATGGCAACAATGATGAAGGGTAGTTATGATGATGATCGTGGTGGTGGTGGTGACGACGACAACAATGATGATGGTGATGATGACGCAGGTGCCAGTGCTGCGGTCATCCAGTGACGTGACGGGCCAGACGACCAACGGTGGACAGAAGGGACAGCGAAAACGGCGCATGAGAAAGGAACGACCTTACAAGAGTGACCCGCTGGCTGGTCAGTTGTCGGTTTGTCTGTCTGTTTGCTTACTTGCTTTGTTCTTGTTGTTGTTTTGCTGGTTATACAGAGTTGTTCAGCCACAACCCTGAGGTTCAGCCGGTGTTGAGGCGGCGCACAGTGCAAAGCACTCGTACATATCGCAGTTCATGCAGTCACAACTTAATTTCCACTCGCAAAGTCTGACCTCGAACGGTCTGGTTCCGAAACAGCTAATCTACAGATTATCCTGACACAGTATCTGACTCGCGTCCGGTTTGATTGTTCTGCCTCTATGTTATGCGTTAAATATTTTGATGGTGTCTAGTATTTTTTACATAGCTTGTGGTGGCATTACGTGAGAGACGTTGCATGGACACAGAAACCAGGTGTTAAGGCGCAGTATTTTTGTCTCTCGGCTTTTTATCGAAGAAATCAACGAACAGACACAAACTCAGGAAAATGGTTTTTAACCCGTGACTTTTACAAGGCCTGACTGGCCCCGTAAAACCTGTATTCTCTCGCCTTTACTCTCGTTTTCATTCTGCTCTGGGCTAATTCATTTTCGTTTTCATTCTTCTGTTGTCTTCATTCTCGTCTAGTCTTCATTTTCACCTAGGCTTTAACTTCTAACCTTCAGTCTCGTATTCATTCTATTCTGGTATTCATTCTTTCCTAGTGTTTATTTTCATTTCCATTGTCGTCTGTAGTCTCCATTCTCATTCTCATCTAGTGTTCATTATCCTCTAGTCACCATTCTCATTTCCATTGTCCTCTGTAGTCTTGATTCTGATTTTTCATTGTCGTCTATAGTGTTCATTTTCGTTCTCCTCTAGGGTTCATTATCCTATAGACTGCATTCTTGTCTTCATTCATTTCCATCCTACCAAGCCTTGTAAAAAGAGGGCAATTTTGTCAATTCCAGACCACAAGTGCTCTAAAATCAGTTCATCAGTGTACTTGTGAAGTACCGCGAAATTGGCTGCATGCGCAAGAATACCGCATCGATTTTCCAGAATGAACCTGTCGAGCCTGTCAGTGAAGTCTCACGAAATGGTAGCACACGTGAGATTAGCACTTTTGTTTTCTTTCTTTTTTTGGAGAGGGCGGGAGGTCTTTTTTTCTTTGAAGACGTGGGATCAGCACCTGTCTTCTTTTTATTTTTATTTTTTATTTTTTCCTTTCTTTTTTCCCCCTCAGCGAACCATTGCGTAATTATACGCGACTTTATTGATTCGATTTTACTGAGTGAAGCTGCCAACCCGTGAGCGTATTGTGAAATAAAACAGGAAAATGTCCGAACGGTGGTGGGTCGGGGACGCAGAAATTAAAATTCTTTCAGTTGTACACAAAGATTCTCTATTCTCTCTTTTTAAGCCAGGAGTAAGTCAGAACAGGCCTGTAATATTATAGTCATGCATGCTTCGCCTATGGCCAGGATTTCTGCCGCTCTCATTTCCACCTTCTCGGCTCATTCAACCTGATTTATATCAAATCCTCTACAAGTATAAAGTGCTGCATGTCACGACAGTGGTCGAGTCAGTGAGTCGGTTTGGCCTAGCGGTAAGGCGTTAGGCTGGTAAAAGGACGACGTGGATTCGATTCCCAGCTTCTGCTCACCTTTTTCGCCAAGATTCTGGTTTGTGGACACTGTCTTGTGACTTTGCCCCTCACTACTGAAGAAAAATTACAATCACTCTCATTGCTGCTTATCTTGATGCAAAATCATTCTGTTTGCGACAGTGTAGCATTAGGTATTGCTCTCCCTCCAACTTCCTGGGATCTCGGTCCCCGTCAGTACCTCTCCGGAGACAGTTCGGTCTAAGTAAGTAAGTAACCTGATGTTTTACGCCCAGTCAGCCAGTATGGTTATATCAGGGCGACAGTTCAGCGTAAAACAAGACTAACGAACAAAGAATGAGTGAGACGTTTGGCCTGTGTATTGCGTTTCGCCGTCATTAGAAAGGGAGGTGTGCAAACATGAGCTGTAAAATGAACTTTTACTTGTGATTTATTAACTTGTGTTTCGCCCTGATATTTATGACGGAATTATGAGTTGATTCGGTGTTGAATCAAACGCTGACAAAATCAGTCATAAAATTGTTTGCAGATGAAGAATTATCAGCTCAGATTTCCTGTGTGAACCTGTCCAGCCAATGTTCTCGTGAACATTATGAAGACGATTGCATAATTTATAGAAAACTGTACGTGAGATTTTCGCTTGGACTTGCCGAATAGACCAGTTTGGTTTGTTTTAGCTAAAGAAATTGCGTATGCGAGAATCTCACCCGGATTTTCATTGAACATGTAACATGCGTACACGAGATTATTACTTCATTTTCCCTGAGTAAACCTGTAGTATACACGAGATTATTAGCTCATTTTCCCTGAGTAAACCTGTTGTATACGCGAGATTATTAGCTCATTTTCCCTGAGTAAACATGTTGTACACGCGAGATTATTAGCTCATTTTCCCTGAGTAAACCTGCTGTATACGCGAGATTATTACTTCATTTTCCCTGAGTAAACCTGTTGTATACGCGAGATTATTAGCTCATTTTCCCTGAGTAAACCTGTTGTACACGCGAGATTATTAGCTCATGTTCCCTGAGTAAACCTGTTGTACACGCGAGATTATTAGCTCAGTTTCCCTGAGTGGTGCACACGCGAAATGATCACTACAGTTTTCCTACCCGGCGAAGCATATACACGCGGGGTTATCATGGACTGCATGGTCTGCACGAGCATAAACCCGTTGAAAATGTGTGCCTGTGAAGTCCAGCGAAACCAGAGGGGCACGCGAGATGACCGCCTCCATTTTTCAGACTGAACCTGTCGAGTCTGTGTGCGTGTGAAACGTCCCACTTAAGTGATTGAATGTGCGAGATTGTCGCTTGGATTCCACTGACTGAACCTGTCGATGCCGGCGGACGAAGACACAATCATGTTAGCTATCATTGCAGGAACCAGGCCTCACCATTCATCCCGATCGCAAAACGCGGGATCCGTAACACCGTGCTGGCACGCAGATAACGCCAGACACGCTCGCGATTTGATTAATGGATAGCTCATTATGTAAGGTTTCCACGTAAACAAAAGTAATGGTATTGAGGTACGTACACATTGACCTTGCCATCGTTTCACTGACTCTGAACACGCATTTTGGAGAAGAAAAACAACAACCTACCTCTTCTTCGTCTTCATTTATTCCCTCTTTTCTCCTTCTTCCTCTTTTTTTTTTTTTTTTTTTTTTTAACAGGGGTCACTATTGTTCTGCCTTATGCAAAGTAAAAACGACGTCATGTCAGTATTCCATAAAGCACGAATTAAACGTTAGCTGTCAACTAGCATAAGCTCGCTTGGATGCCATAGGGAGAGGTTAAATAGTGACCAAGCCCTAAAGCAAAACGAAAGTGGCCTCTGCTACGACACAATGTTTCCACTCGTGTCGCAATAATTTCCTTTCTGCCCCCCCCCCCCCCCCCCCTCTCTCTCTCATTGTATCCTTAGTTAATAGTAGTTTCCCTCATGGACGAGGGCTGGATGTAAAAAGACCTCGAGTCTTCTCCACTACCCTCGTAAAATAAAGTTTATTCATTCTCTCTCTGTGTCTCTGTGTCTCTGTCTGTCTGTCTGTCTGTCTGTCTGTCTGTCTCTCTCTCTCTCTCTCTCTCTCTCTCTCTCTCTCTCTCTCTCTCTCGTGTGGGACGCGTTCCCGGCAGTGATGCTGAGTATTTCTGACCATGGTTGGCCCACCCGCACTTCCCCCAGCCACTCACTCCGGTCTTTTCTGACGCTCTGGGTCCGTCTGGCTGCGGGACTGGACCTTCCGCGGCGTGCAGCGACCTTTTCCTTTCGCTGCTGGGCCATTCATGCACCGGGCAAGATTGTTCAGGATTGCTGTGGCAGCTTATCTCATGGCGCTGAACAACGGTCAGGACCTCGCTGCAAAGGTCTTCTGTTTGCCCTGCGGCAATGCGTCCCTGTTTCTGCTGTTTCCCTGCATCGCTTGTTTGGGAGTCTCATTAGTGTGTATGCGTGCGTGGGGTGGGGGTGGGTAGTTGAGTGTGTGTGTGTATGTGTGTGTGTGTGTGTGTGTGTGTGTGTGTGTGTGTGTTGTGTGTGTGTGTGAGTGTTTGTATGTGTGTGTGTGGTGTGTGTGTGTGTGTGTTCTGTGTGTGTGTGTGTGTGTGTGTGTGTGTGTGTTCTGTGTGTGTGTGTGTGT
Source organism: Alviniconcha marisindica (assembly GCA_018857735.1). Taxonomy (NCBI): domain Eukaryota; kingdom Metazoa; phylum Mollusca; class Gastropoda; family Provannidae; genus Alviniconcha; species Alviniconcha marisindica. Next base: position 81,008 of record JABMCL010001738.1, read on the forward strand.
GTGTGTGTGTGTGTGTGTGTGTGTGTGGTGGTGTTTGTGTGTTGTGTGTGTGTGTGTGTGTGTGTGTGTGTGTCTGTGTGTGTGTGTGTGTGTGTGTGCGTGCGTGTGTGTGTGTGTGTGTGTGTGTGTGTGTGTGTGTGTGTGTGTGTGTGTGTGTGTGTGTGCATTGCGCATATCACTTTATTGCTTCCTTGCCGAGTAGTACCCAGTACCTCGGTATGAAACTCTGGGCTGTAGTATCGAGCAATAGCACCACGTTTGCTACGTGTTTATGTGTTTATGACACAAAGTAACGGCTTCTAAATCTGACAAACACGCTAAACGATCTCATTCATACAGCGTACACAAGTAGACAAGGCATAAGCATGACAGCCGTATGCATGAATGGATACACTCTGCTGAAGATGTGTACACAAATATCTCTTTCATACATAAGTATAAAATGTTATCTTTGATTGCTCAAAGAAGGTGTTTAATTGTTTGCCGTAGGCACATGAGTAATCTGCGATTACTTCCGTTTTACTTGAAAGTGATTCAGAATCAAATGTCTTCGAGTCTCTGCCTTTAACTAAAGTGTCAGTTGTTCATATCACAGAAACTTAATAAACTAATAAGCCTGGGTCGGACTAGTTTTGCAGTCGAGTCATTCTGCTACGGCGAAAAAACAAACTACTCTAACGACACTGTTTCTGCTTGGGGGGGGGGGGGGGGGAAAAAATAATAGTTTTTTTTACATCTGTAACAATTTTGTAATTGATCGAAAACAGCAAACTGCGCTTAGGCTGCACAATTGCAAAGCTACAATAGTACAATCTCGCCCAGAACCGTAGGCCTACAGCACGAATCCGACTTACTCGATGGCAGTTTGCTAAACTCAGACCCGGTTTCTCTCCCTCCCTCTCCCCCCCCTCTCTCTCTCTCTCTCTCTCTCTTTTGGGGTGGTGGGTGGGAGGGGGGGGGGGGGGGGGGGGGGGGGGGGGGGGTTGTTCTCCGGGAGCTTTCTGGCATTGATGGTTCGTCGGCGAAGGTGGTTGTTAGTTCTGGCGCCGAACCAAGATCCCTGGGGTTGTAATTATCAGAATAGCCTGGTATTGCCACTGTCACTCCGCCCGTGGTTCGGCGTCAGAAAGCCGTGGTCTTAGCCAGCCTCCCACGGTACAGGGCCCGAGTCGGAGCTCGGCATCCCTGCGCTATTCCTAAAGCATCCCTGCGCTATTCCTAAAGCATCCCTGCGCTATTCCTAAAACATCCCTATATACGCTATTCCTAAAGTATCCCTGCGCTATTCCTGAAGCATCCCTGTGCTATTCCTAAAGCATCCCCGCTCTATTCCTAAAGCATCTATGCGCTATTGTTATAGCGCTATTCCTAAAGCATCCCTGTGCTATTCCTGAAGCATCCCTGCGCTATTCCTGAAGCATCCCTCCGCTATTCCTAAGTGAAACGGCGAAAATTACTTTGTGGAACCTAAATTCATCATTTGATTATAGATAGTTTATGACTAGCCCAGCTGTTTGCAGTAATATACGATACAATAACACTTTGTTAATCCTTAAAAAGGAAATTTGGTTGTCTGCCTTTGACAATTAATAAATAAGTTAGTTTTAGTTGTTGTTGTTTTTTGTTTGTTTTTTGTTTTTGTTTTAAATTTAATACTATACAGTTTCAATCACGTAATTAGAATAAAAACTTAATAAGATCAAGTAAACAAAAAGTAAAAATACGCTGTTGCACTCACAGTGTAATATAGCCTGTGCCCAACTATATTACCTCATTTTCCCTGAGTAAACCAGTTGTACACTGGCACACAATTATGTGGAAGCTAAATTCATCATTTGATTATAAGTCAGTTACTGGCAGCGCAGCCGTTTTGAGTAATATAGCCTGTGCCCAACTTTGTACTGTTTCCATTAGAAATGATTGTGCTTTATGATCGGCCTAGATACTAGTCATTTCGTGGGGTATCCCATCTGTAAACCAGTTTGGAGTAGTGGTAAGGCGTTCGTCTCGCAAGGAGACAGACTCAGGTTCGAATCTGCTGCTCCTGCTAACTTTTCTCTTCAAAGAGGAGTAGTTTGTTGACATTGTCTGTTGTACTTTTGTCCTCAACGGTTCGTGAACTATTTAAATGCCTCACACCGTTACCTGTTTTAACGCACATTCTGGTTGTGGCAGCTAGTGCTTGTGTGTTGTTTCTGTGCTGCATGTGTGTTGCCTGTGTGTTGCTTGTGTGCTGTTTCGGTGGTGTGTGTGTGTGTGTGTGTGTGTGTGTGTGTGTGTGTGTGAGTGTGTGTGTGTGTGTGTGTGTGTGTGTGTGTGAGTGTGTGTGAGTGTGTGTGCATGTGTGTTGTTTCTATGCTGTATGTGTGTTGCCTGTTTGTTGTTTTTGTGTGGTTTCTGTGCTCTGCTCTGTGTGTGTTGCTTGTGTGTTTTTTCTATGCTGTATGTGTGTTGCCTGTGTGTTGCTTGTGTGTTGTTTCTTTGCTGTATGTGTGTTGCGTGTGTGCTGCTTGTGTATTGTTTGCTGACTGTAGTCAGCCTTTATTCGTGAGCCCCCGTGCATAAGTTGAAAACAGAACGGAAAGAATATATATTTAATATAACGGACAGAACTCTGTCCCTTCAGTTGACCTGTGTAGTCCAGATGGTGTGAACATAATCAGTTGTCCAGTTTGAAACGGAACACACACATACACACACACACACACACACACACACACACACACACACACACACACACACACACACACACACACACACACACACACACACACGCACGCACGCACGCACGCACACCGGCTTTGCCGCCGAGCGTGTACATGGAAGGTGTCATTATGATACGCAATATTTAAGCCATTAAAAAAATATTCACTTCCGTTCTTCTTTGTTTCTTGTTCATAATGACCTTGGCGGAGTCTATCTGCCTGCATCATTTGCATGACAAAACTAATAATACTTACTACAGACGGTTCAGTTGTCTGTTACTGTGTCCCGTTGCTGCACGTGCCACGTTAATCTAACGCTGTAAGATCCATTTGAGTGAAAACGTTTAATCACGTTTACTACCGCCGACGGGTTTACATGAAATATCGGAAGATTAAGCTTCAGGTCGTTTTACCAGGGGCGGTCTGCCAAAGCAGAAGTGAAGTGGGAAGAGTCTAGTAATGGGCTTCGTTAACAGCTCCACTTTTACAAGGATTGCTGGGGTCTGCATGCCCAATATCGACCTCAGACGGGTAGTTTTGTTGTTTTGCTTCTTATGTTGCTGTTTCTATGTTTTTGTTGGTTTGTTTCAATGTTTGATAATTGTATATTTATATATTTGATTAGATTGGGTTTGTGTGTGTGTGTGTGTGTGTGTGTGTGTGTGTGTGTGTGTGTGTGTGTGTGTGTGTGTGTGTGTGTGTGTGTGTGTTGTTTTCTGTTTTGGTTTGGTTGAGATTCCTCGTTTTGCCGATTCTGTTTGATATCGTATTCTGATTTCGGACCAGTTGTCGACTTTCTACGTACAAATAAGTCTCATGCAGAATAGAAGGCAAGGTTTTGAGCAAAGATGATCGCAGTATTAAGGATTGTGAGGCTTTCTGACTGTACAATATATACACTTCATGCCATCACTGAAGCCTGTCAGATGGGTCTACTCTATTAAAACGTTTTTTCAGGCTCAAACCTTTCACATGATACATATGATATAATAAGCCATCCATCTGCGGATACTGAATACATACATGTGCAGGCATTCCTTCCTCTGATCCCCGATGGTTTCCTTTTTCCATCAGTTACCGAATCAGTCAACCAATCGGTCAATCAGTCCCTCATCCAACCAGTCAACCAATTGTTCGTTTTGCAGACTGAGCGGACCTCTTTCACACACACACACACACACACACACACACACACACACACACACACACACACACACACACACACACATATATATATATATATATAGATAGATAGATAGATAGATAGATAGATATCACTTCCAGGTGAAGCCTTAATTAGCGCAGCAGCAACACCATCCATCCATCCATCTTTTTTCCGTTGATTTCTACCAGTAAAGCCGATTAATCGACGGACCGTCCTTCCAGCAAACCGACCACCTACCCACCTAGTGAAGCGTGCATTCATTTTTGCAGCCTGAGGGGACGCCATTTAGCGTACAGCAGCAACAGCATCCATTCATCCTCCAGTTGATCCCAGTGGCCTAGCAATTTTCGAATCAATCAACCAGTTCATCGATGGACCAACCACCCAAGCAACCAGTCATGCGTTTGTTCATTTCTACAAACCGAATACACGCCATAATTGTAGTTTACAACAGAAACAACATATATGCAGCCATCCTCGGTTTGAAAGAAAAAAATGAAACAAGAATGACTGCTAGCGTTCTAAAACAAGATCCAGTCACATAAAAGGTTCAAAAGAACGCTTACTTATTATGACGCAGACCCACAATCTGCACATTTTATGTGTCTATATCATATCATGTATCATATCATATATGACATATGTCATATCATATATGACATGTCATATTTAACAAATATGTGTGTCTGTGACATAATAATTAAGCGTTCTTTTGAACATTTTATGTCTTTTTATCCTCGGTTTGATTTCAGGTTCCCACCAATTTCCGAATCCTTCCACCAATTTCCAAATTAATCAGGGAGTTAAATGATAATTACCCATCCCGCTAAACCAGTGAAGGATTCAGGTGTTGCTTGTTTTCACAGACGGAGCGGGTGGCCGGGTGGACAGCAGCACGGACAGCGGGAGCAGAGGAGCAGAAGGGTCGGACGAGGTGGGAGTAATGCGGTTCCTGGAGCAGGGGGGTATCAGCGGGGCCGTCCACGCCGCCAGCTTTCCCAGCTTGGAGGAGCTGACGGAGGAGTCCAACTCTGAGGTCAGCGGTCAGTCAGTCCCCCGCCCCCGCACCCCCCCCCCCCCACCCCCACCACCCCCTCCAAATCCCCCCCCAACCCTCACCCTCCCTATTTTTTTATTTTTTTATTTTTTTGAGTTGATGGATACTCACGAATCGCATTTCAGACAACACATCAGTGCAAACTGAAAGTACGAAAATATGCTTCTTCGCGACATTTCCAATGGATTCGTAACCGTTTACAGCAAAAAACCGTTTACAGCAAAAACGAACAAACAAACAAAACAAAGCATACTGTTACAACCGGACATAACCATTCTTTCTGATTACACGCACTTTGTCAGTATAACACAGCTTGCCATTCAAAGTGGCTTACTTCAATACAATCGACAGACAGGGAATTGATTGCGTCGATTGACGTCACGCAAAGCTCACAACACATGCTGTTGTCCCTTGTGGCATTCGTGACGTCAGTTGAGCGCTATTACTTCACTTTAATCTCTCTCTCTCTCTCTCTCTCTCTCTCTCTCTCTCTCTCTCTCTCTCTCTCTCTCTCTCTCTCTCTCAGTCTGTTTGTCTACATGCCTCCCTCTCTCTGTCTGTGTCTGTCTGTCTGTGTGTCTCTCTCTGTGTGTCTCTGTCTGTCTGTCTCTGTCTGTTTCTCTGTCTCTGTCTCTGTGTCTTCTCTGTCGTCTGTCTCTTCCTGTCTGTCTCCTTCTTCTGTCTGTTTTCTTCCTGTCTGTCTGCTCTCTCCTCTTCTCGTCTCTCTCTCTCTCTTCTTCTCTCTCTCTCTCTTCTTCTCTCTTTCTCCTCTCTCTCTCTCTCTCTCTCTCTCTCTCTCTCTCTCTCTCTCTCTCTCTCTGTGCATGTGTGTTTCTGGCGGTGTGAACAGAATCAGGATCAGATGAGAATAACGGAGCAAGTTTAAAACCGACAAGACACGATCAGACAAGACACGATCAGACGCTCGATGGTGATGTCACGGTCTGAATAGCAACTCAGTGACGTATATGTTGCAGTCATGGTTATGACCGTGCTCGAAAGTGGCTCATGACCTTATGTGATATTGCATAAACTCGGATTGCAGGACTCGGATCATGGAAGCGACGGCGAAAGCCGATGCAAGAAGCGCTTGAGCAACATCAGCACAACTAGTGAGGACAGCGGTGTTGTGGGACAGGAAGTCATTGGTCTTGAACCCGCTCCTGGGCCTCTGCCGCCTCATCAGCCTCCCGCCACACCCTGCGCCAAGGTCAGGACTTTGGCCTTCACAACTTTTCTAGCGGCGCTTTTGCCAATAACAAGAGGCTGCCATAACTGTAACTAAAATTAGTGGAGGATTGGAACGATTTCCGGTTTGAATTTTTTTTTTTGATTTTTTTTTTTTTAATGATGAAGATGTGACTTTTAGTGGAATGTATGTGCCTTGTATCCGCTCACATGACAGTTGATGCTTACTGTAAGAGGCCCAGGTTCCTGTTGCTGTTTTCATTTTTATACTTGTGACGTCTTTCGGTCGCTTGCATAAATGTGGGTGTGTATGTACATTAGGCCCTATGGTTACTGGCAATGTAGTTGTAAGATGTGGGCCAGCGTCAGAGCCCAAGTGTTTGGGGCTGTGAGTTGTATTGCTGCCAAGAAGTGTCGGATAGTTACTTCGAATGTAAGATATCGATTTTCGAGCTGGTCGTCAACAATTCTTTCTTTCTCCCTGTCTGTGTGCCTGTCTCTGTCTCTCTATGTGTAAATGTGTTGTTGTTGTTATGCAAGGACAGATTGTAAGATTACTCTTCTTTTTAAAATCTGTTTCCTTGAGTTCGTTCGCCCTGATATAACCGTACTGGTTGGCTGGGCGTAAAACGCCAAGTTACGTATCCCTGAGTATTAAACATTAATCAACCAATCAATCAATCTCTCTCTCTCTCTCTCTCTCTCTCTCTCTCTCTCTCTCTCTCTCTCTCTCTCTCTCTCACACGCACACACACACACACACTGACACACACACACACACACACACACACAACACACACACACACTGACACACACACACACCCTCTCTCTCTCACTCTCTCTCTGTGTATCTCCCCTCTCTCTCATTGAAATGGGCCCTAGGTCTAATCAATAAAACATTCCGCGTTCAGCGTTCTGTCTCTGTCTGTCTGTTTGTCTGTCTGTCTGTCTGTCTGTCTGTCTGTCTGTCTGTCTGTCTGTCTGTCTGTCTCTCTCCTCTCTCTCTCTCTCTCTCTCTCTCTCTCTCTCTCTCTCTCTCTCTCTCTCTCTCTCTCTCTCTTCCCTCCACTTCCCCCTCTCTCTCTTTCGTAAATGTCCGTTGTATTAATCTGTGCTTTCATCATTTTTTACGATTAATTTTCATAATCGATTTAATAATAACGAAATACGTCCTGTGACCTAAGTTAGAAGCATTACTTAGTTAGTGAATATTTATTTAATACCCTCTCAACCGCAAAGGACGAGTCAGGGTGAAACATAAGCTAGGACATCAGATCAGTAATAAAACGCTGGCCCACAGTTCAGGACACGTATAGCACGTTTGAGGGGGATTGTTAAAAAATGAAGGTGAATGAACCGGGAAGGTCGAAATTGGAACGATGGAATATGGCACTAAGCGAGGCATGCAAAGTTTGGGTACAATTTGTGTAATTTGTGTAATTTGATTGGTAGTTTTCAAAATGGTCAGCATCGTCGAAGGAGGTTATTGCCTTCCGTACTACTGATCATGAAGACGAATCCTTCTCTTTTTCCTCTTTCTTTTCATTCACATCTTCCGCGTGGTCATCGTCTTCCTCGTCTTCTTCTACTTCTCTATCTTCTCCTTTTCGTCCTCTTCTCCTGATCCACTCTGTCTTTTCTCGTTCCACCTGCCCCCTGCTCTCCCTCCTCTCTCCCCCCCCCCCTTTCCTCCCAGCCCCTCCCCCCTCTGCTCGTGTTACTTCCCTTCTTCTTTTCCTTCTCGGTGATTAATTCGTTCCCTCCCACTTGCCGCCTTTTTCTTCTCCTTTTCGTTGTTCTTCTCCTCCTTCTTCTTCTCCTCCTCTTCCTCCTCCTCCTTCTTCTTCTCCTCCTTCTCCTTCTTCTTCTTCTCCTCTTCCTCCTGCCACTTCTTCTTCTTCTTCTTCCTCCTCCTCCTCCTCCTCTTCTTCTTCTTCTTCTTCTTCTTCTTCTTCTTCTTCTTCTTCTTCTTCTTCTTCTTCTTCTTCTTCTCCTCCTCCTGGTCCTATTTTCTAGGTCAGAGTGATCACGAGTCAGACATGATCCTTATCTGTCTTATCAATTATTGTTTATGTGCTTACATATTGCCCTCTCAGCGGGTCTTTTTCAGACCTATGGGTAGTTGCTTTTCAGGCATTGGAGCCATTTATCGAAGAATGACGCAGGCTGGCCATGTATTGACCGCGAGTCGGACAGTCATTATCACAGCTCAGACAAATGACAGTCATACTGACACTCTCATGCAAATAATTAGGTTTACACATATGTTTGTGTTCAAATGATGTCCTAGCTGGGTTGTCCGTCGAAGTACACCCACAGTTAGAGTTGTCGCGACAAGTTTATGAGTTAGACAATGCAACCGTACAATTAGACAATGCAAGTACGTCGCAATCTAATGTAATGTAAAAAGAGTATTCGTAAGGCGCTCACACCTAACGTGCGACCGAAGCGCACAATACGAAAACGATCAGGTCAACAAATATATATGTAGGAATCAGTCAAGCCGACCGGGCAGGCCTTGAAAAAGCCCCACGATGGGCGATAATTTGGAGTAAAAGTTTTCAAATCCAGACATGAATGGACTTTTGTTATTCTCTCTCTCTCTCTCTCTCTCTCTCTCTCTCTCTCTCTCTCTCTCTCTCTCTCTCTCTCTCTCTCTCTCTCTCTCTCTCTCTCTCTATATATCTCTATATATATATATATATAATTTTACTTATCCAGATTATATAGTGCTTTAGGTTATATATATATATATATATATTCCGAGCCATGTCCCTCCCCAGCCCCGATCCAAAAGGAAGTCGGCCGGCGGCGGCGCGCGACCGGGTCTGCATATATATATATATATATATATATATATATATATATATATATATATATATATATATATATATATATATATATAAAACCGTGAGCACAATGAACCCTGCTCATTACGTAAATACACTGCAACACTTCATTGAACATCTTGTCGTCCTTTCCACTTTTGGCTGTGAACCTCTTTCGGTCACGGTCACATGACTATATATATACATGAAGTGCGATCAGTTGCTATGGGAAACCACAGACTCTGATGCCACCGTCAATCGACTTATCGTTTCAAACTTGCTCTGAATACAAAATATTTTCTGGTGATATTAATAATGGATAACATTTCTTTTCCCAAAACTATAGCCATGTTTTCCGTTATGTGCTGCTGTCTTCATCCGTCTTAAGTCTGTTTGTTACTTGTTCGCCCTGATATAACTGCACTGGTTGAATGGGTGTAGAACACCAACTTACTTGCATCCCTGTTTTATGTTGTTTGTAAATTAAGCATTGTATAGTCAGTATGTTCGGGTGTGCGGGTGCCGGTAGTGTGTGTGTGTGTGTGTGTGTGTGTGTGTGTGTGTGTGTGTGTGTGTGTGTGTGTGTGTGTGTGTGTGTGTGTGTGTGTGTGTGCGTGCGTGCGGTGAACGCGTTCGTGCGTACGTGCGTGCGTGCGTGCGTGCGTGCGTGCGTGCGTGCGTGCGTGCGTGCGTGTGTGTGGTGTGTGTGTGTGTGTGTGTGTGTGTGTGTGTGTGTGTGTGTGTGTGTGTGTGTGTGTGTGTAAACTGCACTGATTCAGATTCCCCATTCAACTGTCCTTCTGTTAATACCAGGTGTTCCGGGAGTTAGGCTGTGTGTAATTGTAGCCCGTAACGTCAGAAATATACCGTTTCAGACAACCGTGATGGTAATCCCCCCCCCCCCCCCCCAAGGTCTATTGATAGAATGCTATTTTCATAGCTGTTCTATTGGTAAATTTCGAATATGACGTCTTCAGAATATTTCTTGTGTATAGATTGTACATAATGCATTCGATTTCCCATTCAGTAGTCATTCTACTGTTTCCAACTACCAAATGGTCCGTCCTCAGGAAAAATATTCTAATAAAATCCCACAGTCTGGAGCCAGGGTCCTGATTTGTGTCTTCAATATTTCACTGTCTATATTATATGGCGTCTTGGCCTTGGCGTCAGGGACGTTTTAGAAAATACTTGCCCAAAAAATAAACACATTTTCCGATCCTCGCTGGTATCTCATGTTACCCTCACCTTCACGTCAGTGCACGTGATACCAAGCAGCCACACAAACTCCAAGCACTGGTTTACGACATCCTTCCTTCAGCCACTGCCGTATTTAGTTATGCCATAGGGTCCAGAAAACTGTCAGCTAACGAGCAGTTTTTTTGTTAGTGTTCAAACAGTAGTAAGTTTGTTACAAACAACTCAAATAAAACAAGGCGTGTCATTTATAGCCGCCAACAAAGTTTACACCAGCATTAAGAAAACCACAATCGTTTGAATCGAGACGGAACTCTTTTTTTTTTTACCCGGGATGGATGCGTCTCATGTTTACGTCGTGCTTTGGCGCTAGGTTGCTTCTACAGTCATATTAGTACCGGAACCTTTCGGAGGGCGCTGACCGCGTCGGTGGACAGCTGCGCGGAGATAAAGAGTGCCCCTTCAGTGGCGTAACTAAATCTGGCAGAGTTTGGAGGAAGGTGTCGGAAAGCGGTGCTCGGAGTGTGGCAGCCACAATAACTGAAGTACTATAGGGAGACAGTGGGGGAGGGGGGGTGGGGGGGAATAGTTACGCCACTGGTCTCCAAAAGCAGTCGTGTGACAGCTTTTCGTTGGTGTCCAAATAGCAGTATGTTTGTAACAGACAGCCCAGATTATATCAGGCATTTCTCTTAAAACCGTCCACGTTGCTTAAGCCATCACAAATAAAACCAAAATCGTTTGAATCGAGACGAACTCACTTTTTACCCACTCGGCGTTTGCGCTGCATGTTAGTGCATGCGTGCTTCAACGCAGTGTTGCTTTCAACGTCTTGTGAAACCCTATCGGAGTGCGTCGGTGGACTGCTGCGCGGGGATAAAGAGTGCCCCTTCAGCGGCGTAACCAGTTCTGGCAGAGTTTGGAGAAAGATGCCGGAAAGCGAGGCTTAGAGTGTAGGTATCTGCCAAACTCCAAGCACTGGTTTACGACATCCTTCTCCAAACACTGCCACGGCTGGTTAGGCCACAGGTCTCTAAATACTGTCAGCTAACTGAAAGGTTTTCGTTGTGCTCAAATAACAGTAAGAGCAGTACGTTTGTAACAGGCAAATCATATATTACCAACGTTTCTTTTATATTCGTCCACATTGCTTACACCGTCTTAAATAAAACCAAAATCGTTTGAATTGAGAAGAAACTCGCGTCGTGTTTACGTGCGTGCTTCCACAGTCTTATCAGTACTCAAACCTTTGGAGGGAGCTAGTTGACAGCGTCGGTGAACAGCTGCGCGGAGATAAAGAGTGCCCCGTCAGTGATGTAACAAATTCTGGCAGATCCAAACGCATAAAAGGTG
>JABMCL010001738.1:97500-145000 GCA_018857735.1 Alviniconcha marisindica
TTATCATGGGAAAGATGATTGAGTCGGATGAACTGGTGAGTTTGGTCTTCTTCTTCTTCTTCTTCTGCTTCCTCTGCTTGTGTGATTCGCCGTAATATGACCTACGCGATTGATAGGGCTGATATGTATACATGTATACTAGGAGTAAGGTCTGTAATGATTGATATATATATATATGTATGTATGTATGTATGTATTGGAGAGGCTAGCGACCGTTTTTGGTAGGTCTGCTGCGAGTATTTTGTGTCCTTTTTGTGGTGGAAAACAACGGTATATCAGTGCAAGAAAAATGTGCTGTCAATGCCAGATAGAACAAAGTCCAAAGTAGAGACAAAGGTTTAGCCTTAAAACAAGAATGTCAGGACACAATTTTGGGGAAATCCTTTTGTCAGATAAAAAAAAAAAAAAAACTATGAGAAAAGATGCTGACAGAAAAACAAACAAACAAGTGGAAAATGAAGGCACGTCGTAACAGTAACTTGTATGAGATGAAACGTGTGTGTGTGCGTGTGTGTGTGTGTGTGTGTGTGTGTGTGTGTGTGTGTGTGTGTGTGTGTGTGTGTGTGTGTGTGTGTGTGTGTGTGTGTGTGGGGGGGGGGGTGGTGTGTGTGTGTGTGTGTGTGTGTGTGTGTGTGTGTGTGTGTGTGTGTGTGTGGTTGTTTGGCTGTTTGTTGTTTTCTTGCTGATAGTAATGTATACAATTTTATTCATGGTCATATTTGCGAGGCTGTTATATATTTCTGGACTGTTTGTTGAGTTCCATACCCAGGAACGGTATTATTCTGATGTTCCGAGTTTTTCTTCTGTTGTCATCATGATAAGCCGAAATGTATGTTTCAGAGGGGAAGACATATGTATTTGGCTTTTATGTTTTGTTTTCGTTAATGTTGTTTGTTTTTTGTTGTTATTTTAGTTTTATGTGCATATCTAGGTTTGAGGGTTTTTTGTTTTTGTTTTTTAATGCTCCAATAGAAGAGATACAGAGCTTTCTATAATGTTCACGTCTTTTTTATGTGTAACATCAGTGATGTTGTCGTTTGTTTGCTTGTTTGTTTGTGTGTGTGTGTGTGTGTGTGTGTGTGTGTGTGTGTGTGTGTGTGTGTGTGTGTGTGTGTGTGTGTGTGTGTGTGTGTGTGTGTGTGTGTGTGGCAAAGCACTTTATCTACAGATTATTCCATACCGACCGACGGTTTAAAAGAGGAGACCTCTGAGAGCTCTGGGTTCTCAGCACAGAGGACCTATATTTTTGCCTCCACGGTATAGGCAGCCCGCCGTGAGACCTAGAGCTTTTTTTTTACATCATGGCCTTCCTTTACTGTAACCCTGGTGACGATGTTGTGTCTTTCAGTTGGTGACCTGCCAGCACTGTAACCCTGGGGACGGTATTGTGTCTTTCATGTCATGATCACCTGCCTGAACTGTATCTCTGGTGATGATGTTGTGCTTTAAAGGCTATGGGCCACCTTCACTTTAACCCTGGTGACGATGTTGTGCATTTGAGGCCATGAACTGCCTGCATTGTAACCCTGGTGACGATGTTGTGTCTTTCAGGCCATGAACTGCCTGCACTGTAACCCTGGTGACGATGTTGTGTCTTTCAGGCCATGAACTGCCTGCACTGTAACCCTGGTGACGATGTTGTGTTTTTCAGGCCATGAACTGCCTGCACTGTAACCCTGGTGACGAGGAGTTCTCCGCGGAGATGGAAGACGTCGCCTTATGCGACAAGTGTTTGCAGCGCCAGCAGGAACGCAAGGAGACGATCTACGAGATCATTGAGACGGAGATCAACTACGGCAGAGACCTCCGCATTCTCAAAGAGGTAGATGTTCACCGGACACGTACTTCCAAGACGTTCTTGTAGGCCATATCCGCATGCTCGCTACAGCTACAACTTCCGGATCTTCATCACCATACTCGCCATTATCTCACCACACACACACACGCACGCACGCACGCACGCACGCACGCGCGCGCGCGCACACACACACACACACAAACAAACAAACAAACAAACAAACAAAACAAAAACATGAGCACACACGTCCTAAAAATTGCACGTATTTTATATACATTGTCTACTTTCAGGAGTTCTACTCACCGATGCAGACGACAGGGCTTCTGACAGCGGAGCAGCTGGAGACGGTGTTCATCAACCTGGACGATCTCATCACCATCAACACACAGCTGACGGAGAAACTCAGATCCGCCCTTCACAGCACTGCTATAGCCTGCGACCAGGTTAGTCCGCTTGTGCAGACCACCACTTGCTGGGGTCGTTTGTTATTGCTTGACACGACCAGGTCAGACCGCTTCTGCAGACCACCACTTGCTGGTCTCGTTTGTTACTGCTAAGCACGACCAGGTCAGACCGCTTCTGCAGAGCACCATTTGCTGGTGTCGTTTGTTATTGCTAGACACGAAGTCGTTGTCTTTGAGTAATGTATCAGTATTTGAGACTCGCTCGTCCTGAGGTCACCCTAATTATGCGGTTGGCGAGACGTTAAGAATCCGAACCTTTGGTGGCGTTTATATGTACCTTACACTGGCATGCCAAGTGAGAGGAGGATACTTGATGTTGGATTCGAACCTGCTACTTCTCGATCTCGCGTGCCTTAATGACTTAACCATAGCACCTCCTTCCAACGGCTTGTCGGTGGTTGTGGCGAATAATAGATATGTAATTTTGTGCCGTTCATGTCCGTGCGTGTTTGGGATTCTTCCAGCCCTATGAGGTGCGGGAGAAGGTTGGACCCATTTTTGTTATAGGTCTCTTTTTGGGGGTCTTTTTTTTGGGGGGGTGAGGGTGGGGGGTCACAGGGAGGGGGGGGTGCTTTTTGATATTGTTGTTGTTGTTTTCCCAAGCGAAGAGTGCGGGAGGCGGGGGTTCTGTTCAGAGGGAATACACTGGCCTAAAATCTAAGTGTAAAGTGTGCCCAGCGGTTGCGACGGGTTGTACATGCCCAGTAGCGGCTGAGTCACTGTCAAGTGCTACAGTAATTGGATGATGAAGTTTGTTTCGTTCGGATATTTAATCATCGCGGTTGACCGGGTTGTTGGAAATATTAACTAACGTTTTCCCCCACGGCCGGCCCTCTGATCCGGTTCTCATGGGATTACGACACCCAGGGATCGTGGTGCTGGCGAGCACGCCGTGGAAGGAATTGATTCGGTCGTGACAATGGTCAGGGTATAATGTTACGCTTGCGTGGCTAGCTCAGCGAGAGTGTTTCCGGGTTCCTGTGGGAGCATCATGCGGTCAATCTGCTCGCCGCTTTGGCCTGGGCAAAAAAAATAATTGTTTTTTGCTGGGCGGATAAGCGGTCCCGGACCATTTATTATGGACCGGTCGCCCTGCATCTTTCGCTCTCGGCCAGTCGCCCCGGACCGTTCGCCCTGGACCGTTTGCCCCCGGACCGTTTATCTCAGCACTTCCCCCTCCCCCCCCACACACACACACCTTCCTTTCCTTGCTTCCCCCAACCCTCTACGGTGATTTGGCTCGTTGTTCAACGTTTGTTCAGTTGGTAACGTTAGTTGGTTGCATACCAATAGTGTACGAATAGTGGTCTGGTTGTGTGACTTTGTGTCTGGTTGTGTGACTTTGTGTCTGGTTGTGTGACTTTGTCATGTCTGTTGTGGGTGAGGGAATGTACTTGACGAAGCTCGACAGACTCAAACACACTACCTTTCGGCCCCGCGTGCCCTAGCGACTTAACCATACCACCTCTTGCGAGCGGACTGTCGGTGGCTGTGGCCTGATTTTGCAGTTGTGCCTTCAAAGGGCTCCAGCCGGGATTGATTAAAGCTTGATCCAAACACGAGCGTTCCACTGCCATGTACGGCGATTACCCCTCGTGCCTATCACCCATCAATATTCCCTCTGCTGCTGCAGCGCTTGTGGAAAGAGTGGCCGCCTCTAGCCTCGCTGTCTGCACACGGGGTGTACGTGTCCGTGATGCCCGCGGCGTCGTTTCCCCAGTGTAGGTCTCCATGGACAGCCCCAAGCCTGTGCGGCATCAAGGTAACCCGTGTTGCATGCAGCGAACGCAGGCTTAATATTACAAAATAAAATATCTAGCTTTCCGTCGTCCATTCGTGGCCGTCAATCAAACAGCAAGCATAGCGGGTGTTTGGTGTCTGTGGTTGAAAGTACAACAGCGGGTGTTTGGTGTCTGGCGTTGAAAGTACAACAGCGGGTGTTCGATGTCTGGGGTTGAAAGTACAACAGCGGGTGTTTGGTGTCTGGGGTTGAAAGTACTGTAGCGGGTGTTTGGTGTCTGTGGTTGAAAGTACAACAGCGAGTGTTCGATGTCTGGGGTTGAAAGTACAACAGCGGGTGTTTGGTGTCTGTGGTTGAAAGTACAACGGCGGGTGTTCGATGTCTGGGGTTGAAAGTACAACAGCGGGTGTTCGATGTCTGGGGTTGAAAGTACAGCAGCGGGTGTTTGGTGTCTGTGGTTGAAAGTACAGCAGTGGGTGTTTGATGTCTGCGGTTGAAAGTACAGCAATGGGTGTTTGATGTTTGGGGTTGAAAGTACAGAAGTACAGCAGCGGGTGTTTGATGTCTGGGGTTGAAAGTACACTAGCGGGTGTTAAAAAACAAAACAAAAACATTTTGATATCTGGGGTTGAAAGTACAACAGCCAAACGCTCTGAGGGAGGAAGTAATGTGTCAGCTCCATTATGGTCACTCTAAGTCGGATATGCTCAGGTCCGCACGGTCGTTACGAAACTGTTATAGATGGTTAGTTGGTTGGAATAATTATGAGTAATGACTCTGCACTTAATCGATCTCAGAAGCGACGTTTTACGACGCTTTACTGCGTTTTACTGCGTTTTATTTCGTTTTTATATACTCTTACTTTTGTTATGTTGAACTAATTGTCCCTTTTGGGGGAGTGGAATTCGAGTGACCCAAAAGGCACATTTTCATTTTATGTATCTATTATGAATAACAGTTATTTTATGTTTGTTAGTAAGTTAGGGCCCAGTTAACCGTAGCGGTTAGATGAGGACGAAGCAGACTATCACAGTATCAAATTCAGTTGTTTGTTTTTTACTGCAAATGAACAAATGTCTAATACGTCAACACTGCGCGGGCTAAAAACTCTTTAAATGGTTTTAACAAAGTTTTAAGCATGACCACACATCGTGGGCTTTCTCGAAACTTCTGAAACAATGATGACTGCTAACGTTCTAGCGTTCTAAAGCTTCCGTTTCTCAAAAATGTCAAGGCGAGAAAAACGTTTCAGACACGAGCAAAAACTATTAATCAACACTTCATTTCCCACATCATTTTGTATTAATTGAAGATGGTTCGGTCGGAAAGGGGTGGTGGGCGGGCGGATGGGCCAGAAATGGAGTGACCCGGAAAGGCAGATAATTATTAGAAAAACTGAATTCCCAGAAATAGGCAAACCGTGCAGAGCTATTTTCTGGCCTACTCCAGCCTTGGAAGAGAAGACCTTCGTTCATAGCTCTGAGTTCTCAGAAGAAGAGACATTAATTTCTGCATCCGCGTTATGGCACCCTTTTCGCAATCAATACGAGAGCATGGTAGGCCTGTGATCGATTCTCGGAATTCTCGGATCGATTTTCGGATTCTCGGAATTATGAAATATTGGTAAAGCGCAAACTTCTAATATAGAAACAGAGTTCGGTGCGCTGCACTGATTTTAAATATAAAGTACGCCCACGCTGAGACACCACCAGCGTAAAACGACAATGACAATGACTACAAGCAATTCAGAAGCTAACCAGAAAGACCTACATCACTCACCCAGACACACACACACACACACACACACACACACACACACACACACACACACACACACACACACACACATACACACGCATGCACGCACGCACACACAAACACACACACACACACACCACCACGCACGCACGCACGCACACACAACACACACACACACACACACACACACACACACACACACACACACACATACACAACGCATGCACGCACGCACGCACACACAAACACACACACACACACGCACACACACACACACACACACACACACACACACACACACACACACACACACACACACACACACACACACAACATACCCATCCATGCGCGAATACACACACATACATTCATATGCACTCGCAAACAACACACACACACACACACACACACACACACACACACACACACACACACACACACACACACACACACACACACACACATATACCCATCCATGAGCGAATACACACACATACATACATATGCACTCGCAAACACACACACACACACACACACACACACACACACACACACACACACACACACACACACACACACACACACACACACACACCAGTTCTTTCCTGCAACCCCATTTCCGTCCACGAAAAGAGCTCCCGTCTCTCCCGCCGCAATAAACGACACAGACAACGGAAGTTTCCATTCACTGAGAACAATCGAGAAGCACAGAGCAGATGCTGGGTCTGAGAATACTGGGATAAAAATCGTACCTTCCAAGATCCCAGACTCTCACTCACAAAGACCCTGAGTTGAGAGATCGAAATAAGAACTACGCAGCACAAAGTATCTTTGGTTTAAACAAAATTTTATTCATTCATCGTAATCATAAGCTCAACAAATAAGTATAGGAAACACAAAAGCAGTATGCTTATTTGAGTGTTACCTATATACAAAATATCTTTGGGGGAAAGAGGTGGGAGGGAGCGGGGGGAGGATAAGAAGTGTCAGATGTTACAATGAGATATTCAGTGTATTTGATTCTGACTATATTTGAATTCCATGTCCAACCATAGTTTGTTTGTATTTCAACGTAGTGTGTTCACACAAAGACGTCTCCCTTTTATTTGCAGTCAACTGCTTGCCTTCTTCTTTGCTACTTCTTTGTTCTTCTTTGTGCCTCTCTACTACAATTCTAGTTGACTCCTGAGGACGACACGATCGCTCTCGACACTTTCATTTGCCGCCTTTCAGTACAGTCAGCCTTATCCCCATCCTCTCCTTCATCACGTAGACTCGGGTTTTAAACGCAGTACGAAGCCTCTCAGTGCACTCGACCTTTCCCGAAAAACAAAGTGATAAAGATATTGATTTTGTTTTTTGTTTTTGTACGCGCAGAAAAGCATCGGATGGCCTCACCGAAAGTGTAACCAACTGTCGCGCATCTATAACGTGCGTTTCACGTGCTGTTAGAATATCACATGAATGCACCTGATTGGGAGAAGGAAACGTAGGAGCTATAATGTATCATTGTCGACTTTGATTTATCTTTTATCCTACTTCGTCTTTTCCAATCGCTCTAGGCTGTGCACATGAGTCAGTTGAGTTCAAACATATTGTTTTATGTTGAGTTCAAACATATTGTTTTATCCACGTAGCAGCAGGCTTTCTTCGGGGTGAAAAAGGTGGGGTCTTCTTCTTTCAACCAGTTTAAAACCTGCGGCCCGTTTTTAATCAGTGCTGATAGGCAGCAGTCGGCGTCTACTGCGTATCGATCGACCGCACTCTCCAAGTCTTCTAACCTCGGACTGCTCCGGACATAGGCAAGCTGTTAGGCGTGTTAACAGCATCAGCTGAGAAAAGCTGCACGGTGGCCTACTCGGGATAGTTCATTATCTCATAAGGAGTGCGAGAGGGTGTAGGTCAGTGTGCTAATGAAAGCAAAAATGCACCCACAAAAAAAGATAGGACGGGGTCAGTGTTCTAATGGGAAAAGTCTCAGATGGGGATGACGTCACTGCATGCCTGAGAGGGAAGTGGAAAGGGTGCGTGGTTCGGCAGAAGACCGACACACGGAGCTGAGATTGCGAAATGGTGCGCTGGAGCACATTAGTCCTGGAACCCTGCGGTTGTGTGGCTGCATGGCAGACAGGCTGGGAGTCAGGGCGTGCCTTGCAGCCAGGGAAGACAGGCTGGGAGTCAGGGCGTGCCTTGCAGCCATCTCCGTCCAAAGGAAGCATCCGTCCTGCGTGCTTTCACACGGCGGGGTACAGCAGGTGCAGAAACTAGCATACCCTGTGCTGAGAATCCAGAGCTTTCAAAAGTGCTGTCTCAAATTTTCAGTTTGCACTGGGTGCCGGAAGTTCTCCGTTTCTAATGTTTGCCTTTCCGGTTCATTCAACTTCATTTCCCCCAAAATTCTCGTCAGTCGTGATGTATGTCATAGCGAGGGATAGTTGTTTAGTTCCTTCGACGTCTCGTCAACCGCTTAGGGTCACCTCTAGACAAGCACAACAGTGGATCAGACATCATAACAATGGATCTGACAAGTTTTGTTTCTCTTTAACCATCTGAGTAGACTTGGCGTAAAATATCATCACAACAGCTGTTTGTGTGGACTCAGTCATCAGCGAAACACAAGTGTGTATCGTCTCCGACTCACAGTCACGCACAGAAAAAAAAGACACACGCACGCACACACACACACACACACACACACACACACACACACACACACACACACACACACACACACACACACACACACACACGCACGCACGCACGCACGCACGCACGCACGCACGCACGCACGCATGCCTGTCAAAAAGGAATGGCAAAGAGACATGTGAATGACTAAAAGTTCGCAATCTGGAACTGGCGGACATGGGTAGACATATCGCATCAGAGTTAAAAGAGATTATTCAGCCCTGACCGGCCCCTACCCAAAGCTGAGAGTGCCATGGGCCCAGTGGTAAGGCCGGAATCACACGGCGGAGATTGACCTTGAATATTCATAATAATGTAGAATATAGTATCTGCTTTTTTTCTGTCTACGTGACGTCAAGTTCATCGTGGTTGTCTTTAAAAGCAGTACTTGTACGCAGAGGCATGTGAACACCCCAAGAAGCGGATAATTGATCCAACACAAAAATGGGAAAGATCGCTGAAATTAATCAATCAAACAGTTTTGTGTTTAACTTGATCTCGAGCTTCAAGATAGCGTGTTGATTTGCGAAGCACCGTTGGAGATTTTTTTTTTTTTTTTTTTTTTTAGTGTTTTAAAAAGGTTGGGGAAGGTGATTTTTACTCTCATCTGGCCATTGCCCGACATGTTTATGACAAAGTGATGGATGTAGTTATGAACGAGAGGTAATGTATCCAAGACACTGATGACGTCGTGTCGCTAACGTTCTAAGAAGTTGGCCAGGACTTTGTTACCCGGTCAGAGCTCATAGATCGTTGTATTGCTCTCATTTCGCCGGACGAGCCATTCGTTGGAGAGAATTAAGCCTACAACCTTGGAATAATGAGTTCTCCTGTCATAGGGATGACGCTCTACTCCGCGCTGTTCTCTGTTTTAGTGCGTTACGGGCGGTACATAACAACTGAACCGTAAATTATCCCATTATTCCTTCGTTCCTCCTTCCTTATGAGTAATGTAACCCTATGTGGTTCGTTGACTGGGGTCAAATACCAAGTAATTAACTACCCTCCTTTCCTTCCTTTATTTATGCTTTCTTTTCTTCCCTCTCTCTGTGTGTCTCTCTCAAACTTTGTATTTCTCTGTCTCTGTCTGTCTGTCTGTCTGTCTCTCTGTCTCTGTGTGTGTGTGTGTGTGTCTCTCTCTCTCTCTCTTGCTTGTTTATTATGTTATTATGTTTTGTTTTGTTTTTTGTATTTAGTATCCGTTTCCTTTTCTTTTGTTGTTGTTCTCGTCGTCGTTTTCTTAAGCTTAATTTTAACCTTCCCCTTCCCCCGCTCTCTCTGTAAATTACCAAAATAAAATGTTTTGCATATTAATTTAAATTTTTGCCCCCCGCCCCCCTTTTTTTGTTTGTTTGTTTGTTTGTTTGTTTTTTGTTTCTCACCGTCATCCTTTTCATTTCCGTTGCAATCGTTGTCTCTTCTTATATGCGTTATTATTATTATTGATGCTGTATTTGTCCGTCCTTCTCTCATAATATTTCACTATGAATGTCTTAGTTATTAGCAGTACTGTAGCAACGGCATATAATTATGTAAGTGACCCTGTTATGTGCGGTGGACAGGACGCAAAAACCCAACGACATAAAACCTTCCTCCTTCCCTTCTCCCACTACCGGTTGGTCCTCACGGAAAGCCAGCATGGATTGAGCAGTGTTACAGGATCACCTGTCAGTTCCTTTTATTCATTATGTCCCATTCAAAGCCCTAAACAGGACCCCCCCCCCCCCAACCAGGTTGTTTCGCCCTCGCGTGACCTACGAGGTTAGCAGGGTGTTAAAAACCAGTAACCAGTCGAGTAATCACGGATGATTGCGACTCACATTTCGCAGACGCAAAGTGTTCATTAAACTCTGTATCAAACGAACAGAATTAAGATTCAAAGCCCTAAAAAAGGAAGCAGGATCGTTCTTAGCAAGCTGGGGTTTCTTCTTCTTCTTCTTCTTCTTCTTCATTGTGTACTGGATTTGTTTGTTTTTGTTTTGTTTTTTGTACCACCGCCGTTCTTGTTTTTCTTCTTTTTCCCCCCCCCCCCCCCCCCCCCCCCCCGCACTCTCTCTTTCTTTTTTCCCCTTTACTCTGTGTATCTGTTTGTCTGTCTGTCTGTGTGTCTCTCTCTGTGTCTCTCTGTCTCTGTCTGTCTGTCTGTCTGTCTGTCTGTCTGTCTGTCTGTCTGTCTGTCTGTCTGTCTGTCTCTCTCTCTCTCTCTCTCTCTCTCTCTCTCTCTCTCTCTCTCTCTCTCTCTCTCTCTCTCTCTCTCTCTCCCTCCCTCCCTCTCTCTCTCTCTCTCTCTCTCTCTGTCCCCCCCCCTCTCTCTCTCTCTCTCTCTCTCTCTCCTTAAAGTAAAAGCTATCTGTTACGTACCCTCCTGCAGCACATTGTTTGCCCATGGCGTGAGTATCGATCATCGAGTTGAGCTCGAGTCCATGATTAGTTTGCTTCCAGTCCCATTCCACAAGCGCCATCAGCGCCGAGCTGGCGGAGACGGCGAGTGGGGACAGAGTCCATGAGACACGATGCCCCTGGCAACCCTTGGCTCCTGCCCCTTCCTCGGTCGCCGTTGGCCGTCATTAACGGCGGTGCCTGACGAAGGCTGCAGTAATGGATTGACGTGTGAATGGGCCTTAAAGCTCTGTGGAGCATATGGCTCGGTTGTCACCAAGCCGATAAACACCCACAGGCGCCGACTAGTTTGAGACGTAATGTGTTGGGGGCGCAGCGCAAGCCGTCACACAAGTTCCAAGCACTGGTTTGCCACATCTTTCCTCCAACCACTGCCATAGTTAATTACGCCACAGGTCTGGAAAAAAAAAAACACAAAAACTGTCAGCTAATGGACAGTTTTTCGTTGGTGCTGACATGGCAGTAAATTTTTAACAGACGACTCACATTACATAACACTTACATTAGGCGTTTCTTTCATATCGTCCCACACTGCGTAGCCTACGCCAGCACAAATGAAACCAACATCGTTTGAATCGAGACGAAACTCTCTTTTTTTCACCTGGGTCAGACGCGCTTTATGTTTACGTGCGTGCTTGAACGCTAGCCCAACCCTTTCGGAGGGCGCTCACAGCGATGGTGGACATGCTGCACGGAGATGAAGAGTAGACTGAGCGGCATAACCAATTCTGGCAGAGTATGGCGGACGGTGCCGGAAAGCGATGCTCCGAATGTGGATTGCCCCTTCAGCGGCATAACCAATTCTGGCAGAGTTTGGAGGAAGGTGCCGGAAAGCGATGCTCAGAATGTGGAGTGCCCCTTCAGCGGCGTAACCAATTCTGGCAGAGTTTGGAGGAAGGTGCCGGAAAGCGAGGCTCAGAATGTGGAGTGCCCCTTCAGCGGCGTAACCAATTCTGGCAGAGTTTGGAGGAAGGTGCCGGAAAGCGAGGCTCGGAGTGTGGAGTGCCCCTTCAGCGGCATAACCAATTCTGGCAGAGTTTGGAGGAAGGTGCCGGAAAGCGAGGCTCGGAGTGTGGTCGTCACAGACTCGCGCCCCAGTCGCCGTTTCCGCCAAGCGCCTGTGGGTGTAAAACATGGTGGGCAGTGCTGACGAACAAGAGAGGTCGTTTCCCGGATAAGACCTCTCACCTTTATCTGTAGTGTCGACGTATTTGTCCAGGCAAGCCGTCATTGGTCAAAAAGCCGTCTGACGTCGGTGGCCTGCTTGATCCCGGATGTGTTTAGATTTGTTGTGAGTCACCGATTTATCAAACTTTCAACAGGATTTTAGCTCGCAACAACACTGATTTGGGCAATGTACACTGTGCTGCTATTGCCACTAAATAATTATAATTTCTGTGGCGCACTGGCAGAGTGTTACAGAAAATTAATGTCACAGATGTGTCTGCGTGCCTAATTGAGGGGGGATAATCCAGGCAAGGATGAGCAGACGCAGCTGAACACTTGTTTCCCGCCCCCCAGCCCCCACCCCCACGCCACCCCTCGACCCTCCAACCCTTGCTTAGCTCTCACGAGAATCCAGACTTTTTTTCTTCTTTTTTTGGGGTGGGGTGGGGTGGAGTGGGTGGTAGAACCTGCAGCAGACAATAACAGACGTTAAATAGTGTCAAACTGCTCGGCTGGCTACCGTGGAGACAGTAATTACTGACCCGGCCTTCTTGTGAGAACCCACAGCTATCAAAAGTTCCTTTTTCAAGCCTGGGGTAGGTCACAACAATGTTTCGCCTGCTGCAAGGAATTCCAGCTTTCGGATGTCTGCCACACGGATCCTTTTAGCTTTGTTATTTTATCCCCTCAATCCTATTAAGAGAGAGGAAGGAAGGGTGACATGTGTTGCAAACAGCGCAGAAAGACCTCGACTCGTGATGTCTTCATGACGTATTTCGCCCCAATACGGCCTTCGCTGTTGCTGGGTTGTCAAACATCGACTGACTATTTGATCCTTTTTAGTTAGGGTTGAAGTTTTTAGTTATAAGCCGGTTGACTTCCGTACGTTTGACTATTTGAATTATTGTTCGAGTGGGAGTTGTTTTTAAAGTAAAGAAGTAGAAAGCGTAAATAAATAATTATGTCTGCATACCAAAAGGGTCGATTTGTTCGTATAATGTTTCAGACGCTGAAACTCGTGAGGACTGGCAGTCTGCATACCTAAAGGGTCGATTTGTTCGTGTACGTTTCAGACGCTGAACCTCGTGAACATTGGCAGTCTCTTCATCGAGTCTTCGACCATGTTCCTGGCCTTTGAAAACTACTGCATCAATCAGGTAGGATTTGACACTCGGTTCTGTTGATTACTGATGCCGATGTTATGGCAGATCATACTAATAGCCATCGTTGACCTTTGAAAACAGATACATCAACAAGGTAGTGAGGACACAGTCTCGGTTCTGCTGATTACTGCAGCGAATGGATTGGTAGACTATAAATTACAGACTAACAGCCGTCGGTTGGCCTTCAAAAACTACCACATCAACAAGGTAGTGACGGCACTCGGCTGTTGTGTGCGATTTTCTGTCAACGAATTCAAGAGAATGGAAGTACTGTCATCTAGCGGAGACCGCTGCAGGGTAAATACTCTTTATGAGAATCGTGTGACATCTTGCGTTTGCAGGCACAGGCATCAGCTTCGCTGGAACAACTGGAACGGGAGCGGGAGCTGCTTAGGATCTTCCTGCAAGTGTCGCAGACTGAAAACGGCCTGCTGCGTCGCATGCACCTCAAATCTTTCCTCATGGTGCCGGTGCAGAGAATCATGAAGTGAGTGCAGGAGTTTTGTTGTGTGGTTCCTGGTGACTGTTCCTCTCATGCACCTCAGGTCCCTCAGCATCGTGCTCGTGCACAAAAGCATAAAGTAAATGCTGGGTGGTTTGTAGTGTGGTTGCTGGTGACTGTCACTCTCTGATGACTGTCACTTGTGCACATCATGAAGTGAGTGCGGGTGAGTGTGGTTCCTGGCGACTGTCTCTCTCATGGATATCTTGTCCTTTCTCGTGATTGTGTACTCGCATGCACATCAAGTCCTTCATCATGGGGCTCATGCACGAAATCATGAAGTGGGTGCAGGTGTTTGTTGAGTGGATCCTGGAGACTTGTGCTTTCATGCACCTCAAGTCCTTTCTCGTGATTGTTATTGTCATGCCTGTCAAGGATTTTCGCTTTCACCACCTCACGTTTATTTTATTTTATTTATTGTTATTATTAGTGTTTGTTTGTTTGTTTTTGTTGTGTTTGTTTGTTTTTGCTTTTGCTTGTGGCTGTCATTCTCACTGAGCTTCAAGTCCTCCGTGATGGCGACTCTCCACAGGTTTTGTGCTGTGACTGCCTGCCATTGTACTCACAGCTCGGTCCCTCTGCCTCTTTTGTGTAAGGCATCTTGCCCGCAGTTGCTGAATTGTCTGTCTTGTGACTGCTCGCTGTGATCTCTCACGACGTGGTCTTTTCCTACTGTCTCAGGTACCCGCTGTTGCTGAACCGTCTCTACAAAGCCACGCCCGCCCATCACTGCGACAAAGAGAACATCCGGCAGGCCCGTGAGAAGATTGAGGACATCCTGGGGCATATCAATGCTGTGAGTGGGCACCTGGTCGTTCTTTTCCGTGTGCCTCAGTGTCACTTTACTTTGTCAGATTATCCTTTTCTGGTGTTTGCCTTAATTACTGGTTCGTTCAGCTTCAACAAACAAACAAGGGGTTAAGGATGCTGGATGGGCGTACATCTGTTGACTTCTGTCGTGAGAAAAACACGTCACTGGTATAACAAGGGAATCGCATACGGTCATTATCAGCTGGCATGCGCGTAAATGTGCAAGGTACATAAGCTGTACCAAAGTCACATCGTCATTCAACATCGTGTTTTCCAGACCTATTCAGTGTCATGGGTTGTGATAGTAAATCGGATACTTGCGTCAATGATAACTTGTGTTTTTTACCCAGATGTTTGTTTGTGGTTTGATACCTTGCGTTTTGCCCTGACGTGACCAGAGACTGGGCGCTAAATAAACGGAATAAATCCATCCAGCAAACCACATGGAACAGTTCCACACAAGTATTTGGGAAGAAGATCAATAGAGAATTCTGGTTCTGGGGCTGCTAGTCAGAACGTCCCAAATAATCATGCATCCGCGATCAAAGCCGGAAGAATGACCGTCATGGTTGATGCACGAGCTGAAGCATAAGAACAGATCGAAAAACTAGTGCACTGATGATGATGATGATGATGATGATGATGATGATGATGATGACTCTGTTAAAAACACACCTTCAAAACAGGTAATGCAGTGCTTTGACTGACGACGGGAGATAGGCTATTATCTACATTTGCTAACACATAATACGCACGCGATCACGTAACATAGCAATACATGTTCCATAGTCAATACATTGCAATAGTATAAAGCAGATGAATAAATACAGACTTCATCAAAAGCTCGGTTAACATTAATTTTATTTCGAATAGTTGCTTTAAGAAACTTGAATATGGATTTTCGGAGAAACATTATCGAATAACAACGTCAGTGAATTTGCATTTTGGTGTATTTGCCTAGTATCAGTCAAAGTTCAACTACAAAATGTGTTCTAAAACAGGCTGGAGGGGGAAGGGGGTTCAAGGTGCGGTCTGTGGACACTTTATGCATGAAAATGAGACGATCGGTGAAAATGTTCTGCATGCGCTACCCTAGTTACAAGATATCAGGGCCAGTGAGTCTATTTAGAGGTGATATTACAAATCACATGGAGTAAACGCGAAATAATGATGCGATGCTCCCGCTGAGATTTATTTGAGTGTCGCTAAAAGAATCCGACCCCTACTCTGTCGCTGAGGCTGATTAACCCGCGAGCAAACAGGAAACATATTCCAAGAAAAACAGCAGGACAACACACACACACACACACACACACACACCACACACACACACCACACACACACACACACACACACATACACCACCACACACACACACACACACAACACACACACACACACACACACACACACACACCCACACACACACACACACCACACACACACACACACACACACACCCACACACACCACACACCATACACACACACCCACACACCACACACACACACACACACAACACACACACACACACACACACACACACAACACACACACACACACACACACACACACACACACACACACACACACACACACACACACACACACACACACAAAACAAAACAAAAAAACCACGCCAACCATAAACAATCGCCCAGTCAGCTGCGCAGTGTGGACAAATCAGTACGTTGTATTCAGTCTCTTTTTTTCTTTTCTTTTTCTTCTCAACAACAGCCATGAGAGTATGTACAGATCAGTACTTCGGCATCTGACTGACATAGTAAAAACGTTAAATGTTTCAGTTTTCTTCAACGTTAGAAATGTGATCTATAGAGGTAATTTTCATTGACCTTGGTCATATTAAATTAAAAAAAATGTGACATACAAATTTTGTGGTCACAGCGATATCAGCGATATTTAAAACTGGTATTTCTCGGAAAGTTCGTATGAGATAATGTTCATTTTTTTTTTGCAGTTGTTACATACGCGTACTTACATTATGCATAAAATGTTATTGTTTTCTTAGTTTTCTTTCACCCGTTCCCTGACGTCAGCGCTCAAACACACGCACGAACACACACACACACACACACACACACACACACACACACACACACACACACACACACACACACACACACACACACACACACACACACCACACACACACACACACACACACTACACACACACACACACACACACACGCACGCACGCACGCACGCACGCACGCACGCACGCACGCACGCACGCACGCACGCACGCACGCACGCACGCACGCAGCACGCACGCATGCAGACACACAAGGTTTTCTCGAACGCTGTTTAAATTGATTCTTTCAGTCTTTGGGTGACTATTACCTATTTTCAGCTCTACCTGTTCATGTCAATTTTCATGACTTTAAAAATTTAAATTTCCCTCATGCATTTTCTCTGTACGTTTTATCCGATTAAACCGCTCAGTGTATTTTTCCGGTAAGCTTTTATCTGATCACAAGTGTATGATTGTTATACGTGCACAGACGAAATAACGTGCATGAAAAGCTTTTCGTAAATTCCAGATTTGTGACGGAAAAGAAAAACAGAAGAAAGAAAAAAAACCCTCTACGTTTGCTCTTTTTTCACGTAGGCGGGAAAGAACACGTGCTATTAGCGTCAGTGACGCTGATACTTTCAGTCGCAAAAGATTTACTGTATATCAGGTTCTTTTCACGAGTTCCAATCGCTCGAGGAGTTACTTTCGATTCGAATCTGAAATGGCTAGTTTCTTTAACAGCCAGGTCTGCCACGCCCGAGTGCTCAAGGACGGTGAACTTCAAGAACTGGTGGTAAATTGCAAAGTTTTACATCACTTGGGATTACGATGTGGCGACAGACAAACCAGAATCCAGATTCTAACGCCTTTGTGAAGCCTTCATGTTGCTGGAAATATATAATCATGACTGTCTCTGTGAAATCTAGTACGCATTATTATGGATTTATTCTGAATATTTATCGTATTGTTTACTGTGAATATCATACCAGGCACACCCAAAGTATATTTTTGACAAAGTGGTCATCAAACCACAAGTAAAAGTCTGCCTCGTGGTTGAAGAGGTGTTGCACCCTCTTTCAGAATGCAGTCCGTAACAAAAATACCCAAGTCCAACCAGTGAGCAATGGCTAAAAATGAATATTTGCATTTCACTAATTTACAATTGATGTCAGAAAGTATCGAAGATGTTTCCCTAAAAGATTTTTTTTTTTTTTTTAAAGAGGTCAGCAAGTCCTAGCTTAGAAATCCGAAGCTGTATAACACAGTTCATCAATCACAAGTCAAAATCTGGTTCACTTTTATGACACACTTCACTTTTTGGTGGAAGAGGATTTAAGAAAAAATGAAGTTGAATGAAACTGTACGCTCTGAAGAAGGCTGAAATTAGAAAAGCAGAATGCCTGGCAGCAAATGGAGCATTCAAGGCTATATTCTGACCTATTGCAATCGAATCATTGTTAGAATGGAGGTGAAAACAATTGCACATGCTCTCCAACAAAAAAATTCAAGAGATGACAGTCAGACCACACATGCTCACACACACACACACACACACACACACACACACACACACACACACACACACACACACACACACACACACACACACACACACATACACACACACACACACACACAACAACAACAACAACAACAACAACAAAAAAGGGGGGAGGGGGGGGGGGTGTTACCGAGCATCCCGCACAGCTTCTTTGTATGTTTGTTGTTTTTTCCTAAGAAGACGTCGTTTCGATCTTTCCCAGAAAGCCAAAGGCGGCGGAAGTGTGCGCATAAAGCGGAAGCAGTCGGAGCTTTGTCGTTACAGCCTTACTGAGAAGATCGAGGTCAACAGGGTGAGTACTGCTTTTGAGGTGCGGAAGGGTGTGTATATAGTCACTTACCAAGCAGGCGTGTTGTAGGATTACAGTGTTTCCCTGTGAGGCCGAGACAGCCCTGTATTGGGTTGAAGGGAGGGAGCTTAATTCAAATGTATGCGGCAAGAGTGTATATCTGTTTGATCATGTTAATGTTTTTCTTCTGTCTCTGCTTCTTCCTTCTTTACTTCCTTCTCTTTTTTTCCTTTCCCATTCTTTCATTCTGCTATCTATCTTTTATTCTTTTATTTTCTTTATTGTTCTTCCTTTCTCCCATCCATTCTTTCTTTCTTCCTCTTCCCAAAGCCAGTTCCCTTCATTACATTTCTCTCTCTCTCTCTCTCTCTCTCTCTCTCTCTCTCTCTCTCTCTCTCTCTCTCTCTCTCTCTCTCTCTCTCTCTCTCTCTCTCTCTCTCTCCATTTTGCCAGTCTAAGCTTTGTTCTTCTTTCCCCCCTCATCTTTCTCCTTTTCCTTCTTTTCTTTCCTCGTTCTCAAAAGTACAGTTAAGGCAGTTATTCCCCATCGACTATATTATCCTGTCTTTGCATACTACTATGTATCAACGACTATGTCGGCACGGCCAATGTACATGTCAACTACCATGGATGCCAGTGCATTGAATGACTATGCCAGCCTCCATGGCTATGTTTTAAGCACCATGTCACAGTGACAAATTTTCAAAGACCAGTGAACATGACTGTCATCATGGGTATGCCCAAATGACCTGACTATACCCCGATGATCATGTCCTCGTCGCTATGTTCTGTGACTAGATCACCATGTCTATACCCCAGTGACCGTGTCATCATGCCCTAGTGACCATGCCTTGCGGTTATTTGTAACCCAGTAACCATACCTTCGTGGCTATGTTCCAGTGATCATGTCGCAATGGATATACCTGAATGATCATGTTCTCGTACTTATACCCTGTGACAGTATCCTCATGGCCAAAATCCAATGACCACGCCCTCGTGGCCACACCCCAGTGGCCATGTTACCGTGGCAGCACACCGCCCCAATGGCCGCGCTACCCTTATAACTCTTTTCACCAAGGCTGATGTGGGTGTGCAGGTGGCCCTGGACATTTTGGGCTGGAGCAAGAAGGAGGTCAGCGACTTGATCACGTCCAGGATGTGGTACGCTCAGCCCGCTGACCACACGTGGGCCGCCAAGCGATGCCGCAACATCAAGTTCACACCCGTACACGCCGCCCTCATCACTCTTGGCCAGGTCAGTACTGCTGGTCACATGCTAGTCGCCATACCATGTTAATCCTCCTCAGCTCTGGCCAGGTCAGCACAGCCAGCGCTGATGGTCACATGCTATTGGTCATATGATGACAGTCATACCATGTTAGCATTCCTCCTCAGCTTTGGCCAGGTCAGCACAGCCAGCGCTGTTGGTCACATGCTAGTAGCCATACCATGTTAATCCTGTTCAGCTTTGGCCAAGTCAGCACGGCCAGCACTTGTGGTCATATAATGATAGCCATACCATATTAGTCCTCTTCAGCTTTGGCCAAGTCAGTACAGCAAGCGCTATTGGCAGCATGCTGGTGGCCATACCATGTTAGTCCTCTTCAGTTTTTACCAGGTCAGCACAGCAAGCGCTATTGGTCACACGCTGACGGCAATGTCAAGTAGTACGCTAGTCCTTCTCACAGCTATGTGTCCTGTGTGTCTCACAGTTGTGACCACGTTAAGTTACATGCTAGCCTTGTACACACCTTTCCGACATTGGTGACCATGCCACGTTTTTCCATGTTGGTTCCACACACAGCTGTCTTTTTCACACTGGTAACCGTGCCAAGTTGCATGTTAGTCCAAATGATACATGTTCTCCCCCCCCCCCAACTCTCTCTCCCCCTCCCTCCCTCTCTTTCCCTCCCCCCTCTCTCTCTCTTTCTCTCTTCCCCCTCTCTCCCTCCCTCCCTCTCTCCCTCCCCCCTCTCTCCTCCTCCTCTCTCTCTCCCCCCCTCTCTCTCTCTCCTCCCCCCCTCTCTCTCTCCCCTCTCTTCTCCCTCTCTCTGCCCCCGCTCTCTCTCTGTGTCTGTCTCTCCCCCGTCTCTCTCTCTCTCTTCTCCCTCTCTTCCTCCCCCCTCCCTCCCTCTCTCCCCCCCCTCTCTCTCCTCCCTCTCTCTCTCCCCCCTCTCTCCCCCTCTCTCTCCCCCCCTCTCTCTCTGTTTCTCGTCCCGAGATGACCCTGTGCGGTTGACAGGACGTTAAAAAATAAATATAAATAAACCCTCTTTATTTCCCTCATATATGTACCGATTTCTCACAGCAGCAACAGCAATGACAATAGTAATATATGACATTATCAATATTATGTTGGTCGTGTACAAAGGCAATATGCTACCATTTTCCAAGTACCGCACAGACCTTCTCTACCATATTGCTTTAATTTATGCTTTTTTTCCCCCCATCAGAAACGGAATGACAACATGGTGCTTGGACAACAAGCTGCGGTGGTCTTGGTCCGGGAGAAGAATGGGAAATACCAGGCAGTGCGGGTAAGACAACAGTCCTTGGTCCTTGCTTACTGGTAGTGGTAGTAGTAGTAGTAGTAGTAGTAGTAGTAGTAGTAGTAGTAGTAGTAGTAGTAGTAGTAGTAGTAGTGTGGTGGTGGTGGTGGTGGTGGTGGTGGAGGCGGCGGTGGCGGCGGTGGTGGTGGTGGTTTGTGGTGGTGGTAGTAGTAGTAGTAGTTGCAGCAGCAGTAGTAATGGTAGCTGTAGTAGTTCCGGTCAGGGGGAGGAATGAAAAATACAAAAATACCTTGCAGTGAGGGTAAGTGGTAGTAGTAGTAGTAGTAGTAGTTGCAGCAGCAGTAGTAATGGTAGCTGTAGTAGTTCCGGTCAGGGGGAAGAACGAAAAATACAAAAATACCTTGCAGTGTGGGTAAGACTACAGTTCTTGTCAATGGACAGTAGCAGCAGTAGTAGTAAAAACAATAGTAGCAGCAGCAGTAGTAGTAGTAGTGGTGTGGTGTTTTTTAGGATGTAGCAGTTCTGGTCAGGGGAAAGAATGGAAAATATCAGACAGTGCGGGTAAAACTACAGTTCTTGTTCATTAGATAGTAGCAGCAGTAGTAGTAATGACAGTACTAGTAGCAACAGCAGCAGCAGTAGTAGCAGTGGTAGCTGTAATAGTTCTGGTCAGGAAAAAGAGCAGAAACTACTGTGCGGTGTAGGCAAGACTCTAGAGGGTCAGTTTGGCGTGGATGATGAGCGTAACCGTTCTGTGTTGAAGGACCCCTTCCTGCTGGACAAGTGCGTGGTAACTGTGGACACAGACTGCGACGACGTCTTTGAGCTGCAGGAGTGGGGACGGGAAGCCTACATCTTCAAGGTGATGATTGTTTGATTGATTGTCTGTCTGATTTTAACTCCTTATATTTAATTTTCATTCAGCCGCGATGGTCATATCATGGCAAAACCCAAGTCATCAAATCACTAAATTTACTGCGGTAGGGTATGGAGGACGCAGAAATTCCCTTAAGTCTGTTCCCCTCTCACAACACAGGAGCGCATATTCGCCTGCTGTCATGGCTTTCTACCTGAATCATTTTTTCCTCTTTGTGTGTATGGGGAGAGGGAGGGCGGGTTAGGCTTGTTTATCTTTGCGGTTTACTTGTCAGATACGTGGTCTCTCTCTCTCTCTCTCTCTCTCTCTCTCTCTCTCTCTCTCTCTCTCTCTCTCTCTCTCTCTCTAATCGCACTTAGGTTTGTAATGATGCTGGAGAGGCAGACAGACAGGCAGACAAATAGAGACATTACACGTTATATTTTTAGTTTGTCAAGGGAATCCAGAGAACATTCTGTTCTTGAGCGGCCATGTGTCGAGGCTTCCCGAGGTCCTTGGTCTCTGGAACGAGAGGACAGACAGAAATAGAGACAGACACACAGAACCTTGACCTAACTATGACTTGACCCTCTTGTTATGTGTGTGTGTCGCAGGCTGAAGACCCGAGCGAGACGCACACCTGGGTTCAGCACCTCCGCCAGCAAACTCACAACCTGGGCCAGTGGCGTCGACGTCGCAACGCGCTGCCCAACATCATGCTGAAGAACATATGACCGACCGAAGGGAGGATGCCCTTTGGGAGAATCACCGTCTCTTTCAGTCACCGCAGCTGAGCGAGTGCAGCAGGCTTAAGTGCTGACCTGTTCCTTTGGGGAAGACGCCCGCAAGAGTCTTCACGACTGGCCGTCTTACTCACCAGTGGAGACCCTTTTACATTTTGCTCTTCCTGCTCGGCAAAAGCACGGAATCTGCTTCATGCCGCACGGCCAGTTTGCTGCCGTTCTCGTTTGCCCTTGCAGCAATTTCGCTGCAGTCGTTTGCCTGCTTGGCAGTTTCGCTGCAGTCATTTGCCCGCTGGGCAGTTTTACTGCTGGCGTTTGCCCACATGGCAATTTCGCCGCAGTATTTTGCCTCGCCTGACTCCCAGATGGAGGGTATTTTTTGGTCCACAAGAGGCAGTTCCAGCAACTGACCCATCACGTGGTACAGCCCCATCAGTTATACTGTCTCGAGGCTTTGGATGATAATTCTGAGTTGTGTGCGTGAGAACTGTTGGTATTAATGCTAAATGAATTTGTTTGGGGCTAACTTCAGATGTTCAGTCAGAAAAGGTTATAGACTTATACAGAGAGTATTGAGAGGGTTGTCCTGACCTTTTGATTTGAGTCACCGGCGAAGACTTTGGTGGGAAGGATACTTGAATGGTTGGATGTGGATATTTGGTGTGGCTTGTCAAAAGGTTCACATATCCTGTAAAGGAACGCTGATTTTTTATGACTAAACAAAAGTTGTTGATAGCCGTTTAAGCTCGCCTCATGTTGGCATGTATATGCGTGGTCTTTATTTGTAAGAAGAAAATATGCACGGGCTTCGTTTTAAGAAGAAAGCTGGGATGATATGGGCGTTTTGTGTCTGACCAGAACTGACACCATGTCAGAGAATTCTCATTTGATATTATTATCATTTCTTTGCAAACAACCTGCTTTGAGATGTTAGAGGCTAGATACTGTACTCGAGATTAATTGTTGACGTTTGTTGAAAGCAGCACCGACAAAGGCATGAAGACATTAGTTTGCCTGATAACGCCTAGGTCAACATTCATAGTTGTGTTTGGTATGTGTGTCACATCAGTAATTAGTTTTTTTTAACGCCCAGTCTGCCTATTAGGGCGAGGTGTACACGTCACCTGCAATAGTATTCAAGTAGAGAAAGCTAAAAAAAATGTTTGTCCATGAGAGTAAACCCTTTTTGTTATGTGAAGAGATATAGTATTGTTTACAGTGTCGAACCCACGTGCCGAAGAGATTCTTTTCCAAGTGGAGAAACACACGAAAGGGGTTCCAGTTAATTATTTTAACACGCGAACTCAAGCATTTGCCAAGTAATGAAACAAAAGGAAAGGAGTCGTTATTGTGAGTTGTAACACAAAAGCACCAACGCTTTTGTACCCTTGTAGTTTTCTTCGTCTTGCAGGCCTTAGACAATTCTTCCATGAAGCGTGGATTTTTCAATCCGATATCGTTTTCTTTTGTAAGACTAAAAGTTCGTTGTTGTTGTCGTTTGCGTGGGTTGTTTGTTATGGTTGCGTGTGTGTGTGTGTGTGTGTGTGTGTGTGTGTGTGTGTGTGTGTGTGTGTGTGTGTGTTGTGTGTGTGTGCGCATTTGTGTGTGTGTGTGTTGGTGTGTGTGTGTGTGTGTGGGGGGGGGGTGGTGGTTGGTTGGTTGGTTTTTTGTTTACCATTTGTTTTTTGTTTTCATTTCTATATTAGCAGTTTCCATTTCAAAGCACGTTTACAAAGAATTTTGTTTTTGTTTGTACCAACATCTTTCGAAGCTTTTTTCAAGGTTAAAACGGCATAGAAGTGAAAGTGGCATTTGTAAGGAAAACTAATCTTTGAGTGGTATTTTGTATGATTGTTCAATGCAACAAGAAGAGCGCATCTCTATTATTCTCATTAAGTTGTTTTAAGGAAATGTTTCGCAAGGTGTAAAACGCCCGCTAAGTAAGTAAATGATTTAGCTTTATCTGAATAATATTCCCAAAAGGCTTACGTTGCGGTATTTTTCTCTAACATCAATTAGTTCTGAATTCCTGGCGCATTCCTTTGCAGATATTTTCCATACTTTGCATAATAATGTCTAGATTTAATTTTGTTTAAGGTCACCGCAGCACCATAAAACTACAGCCCTGGTTTTCTTTTTTATGATCACTCATCCTATTATTAGTTTAAAAAAACAACTGAAACAAGGATGACTGCTAGCGTTCTAAACACGTAAATGGTTAAAAAGAACGCTACAAAAATTGAATGCGACAAAACGACAGCTAAAGGGTAATAAATGAAAATAGCACATTCATTTATTACCAAATAATTGTCTTTTTGTTGCTATTTTCATTTATTACCGATCAACTGTCGTTGTGTCGCATTGAAAACGGGGCTTACCTCGAAAATTTACAATTGTTTCGTATTGTCCTATCAAAAATAGCTTTCTTTTTAACAGTTCATGTGTTTAGATCTACTATCAGACTATTTTTGCAAAATATGCATCTACTTTGAATATATGACTGCAGCTGAGCATCATTTTCTTGTTAGATTTAGAGGTCAGATCAATCTTTAAGCATGTTCATTTTTTAGTACCTGATGCCGAAAATCTGGTATTGTTGGTCAATGGAAACAGACTGGAAAGCAGATGTGTGTTTTACGAGCTACAGGCAATGGAAACGGACTGGAAAGCAGAGGTGTGTTTTACGAGCTACATGCAATGGAAACGGACTGGAAAGCAGAGGTGTGTTTTACGAGCTACATGCAATGGAAACGGACTGGAAAGCAGAGGTGTGTTTTACGAGCTACATGCAATGGAAACGGACTGGAAAGCAGAGGTGTGTTTTACGAGCTACATGCAATGGAAACGGACTGGAAAGCAGAGGTGTGTTTTACGAGATACAGGCAATGACCGCCATTCGCGCGGCAAAGGTGGGGGAGGAAGGGAGTGTCATTTGAATTTAATTTGTTTTCATCGCAGTCTGGGATTTGGTTGCATCCTGCTGTCTTTCCTGTTTTCGGGAGAATGCCTTGAATTTGCCCTTTCCACAAAACTTGTGAAGAAATTCCATTAATTGTGTACCCCCGGGGCTGCTTCATTTGACAGCTGTCTTGGGCTGTATTTTTTTTATGTTGACCGATTTCTGTTTATTTTTCACTTTTTTGTCCTTCATCGGAGAATTCAGGGATGTGGCTCTGTGTGTGTGCGAGCGCGTTTTGTGTTTGAATGCAATGCGCGCGCGCGTGTGTGTGAGTAATATCCCCTTTGTGTGTGTGTGTGTGTGTGTGTGTGTGTGTGTGTGTGTGTGTGTGTGTGTGTGTGTGTGTGTGTGTGTGTCCCTTGTGTGTGTGTGTGTGGTGTTTTGTGTGTGTGTGTGTGTGTGTGTGTGTGTGTGTAATATCCCCCCTTTTTTTAGTTTTTTTGTACCTACATCATGGCCTATAAGATACTGACGGCTAGCTGTTGTTTCCAGTCCAGTCCTTTTGATTCCAGTCCATCTAGAGTCCCCTCAGTGATCGATCTTCAGCGGCTAGTTAGGTGTAAGCACCATGAATCCAGACACAAAAATGCAGTGTTAAATATATTTATCCAAGAAACCGGTTTGTGTGTGTGTGTGTGTGTGTGTGTGTGTGTGTGTGTGTGTGTGTGTGTGTGTGTGCGTGTGTGTGTGTGTGTGTGTGTGTGTGTTTGTTTTTTGTTTTTTGGGGTGTTGTGTGTGTGTGTTTGGGGAGGGAGGGGGGTAATTTGCGTGCTGTCATATTTTTGCAGCGATGTAAACACGTTCTGTGAATGTTGAAGTTGACTGTCAAGAACACATGGCGGGTGCGTTTTGTTATATTTCTTTTTCAGTTGCGTATGAACATTATTGCTTCGTTGATTCCCTTAACTTTCCTGAACTAATTTTGTGTCACAGAAATCCCACCTCCCCTCCCCTCCCCTCCCCTCCCATCCCACACACACCAAAAAAGCAACAGATGAAATCCCAAAGACTTAAAACTGAACTGTTTTTAAGTAAACATGACAAAACTGACAAAACTATAGGTCTGTCGCTTTGGCAGATCTTGTCCTTTTCAAACAAGAAGCATCCAAAAGGAATTGTTTTACCTGAAAACGACAGAAACAAGTGGAACAGTTTATCTTTGCATCTTACTTCATTGGATTGCAGCTTTTCTTATTCAACAAGACAGGTGCTGTAATGGGTTTGTATATATATATATGTGTGTGTGTGTGTGTGTGTGTGTGTGTGTGTGTGTGTGTGTGTGTGTGTGTGTGTGTGTGTGTTGGGGGCGCACATTGTGATAAGGGTTTATAGGTTTGCATGGTCGGAGTTCATGGTTCTGGTTTAGTCGAACCCACGTTCCTTGTCTTAAATGATTTTGATTTTTTTAATTAAATGTGACATGCGCTTTGTATTTTGAGTACTTGAGAGGAGCATAACATGCAGGATCTTGAAACATTCCCTCTAGAAATTCCAGTGTGAGGAATGTTTCTGTTCTAAATGGTCCTGTCTTTTTTTCTTTTGTTTTGTCTCTTTTTTTAGTATAAACTAAATTTTCTCGCAACCATATTTAAATAAAAACACATTATGTGGGAAATTATTCATATAAGGAGCTGATCTGACGATGTTTGGCCAAACGGGTTGTGAATTTAAAGTGCATATTGAATATAAAACGTATATATGCTCCGTGTGCGAGCTTTGCGTTCCATTTAATCGGTTGTGAATCTCAACGATATATTGAAGAATGGTCGAACTTACACGTTCCGTTTTTAGGAACATTTATAGCCACAACTAGTGACAAGCACTACTAAGAGTTTGTATCCCATAAAGCTGTATCATTTTATAGTGGTGACTTGGATCGTCATTCTTATATGCGCAAGCGTGAACAGGATAGGCTCGGAGGTACACCTGACACATTTCCATCGACTACAGACACAATCGTGCCCCCCACCACCCCACTTGCCCCGGCCGTGCCTACCCTAAACCCATCACTCACTCCCCCTGCTGCCTGCCTCCCCACAGCCAGTCAACACACGCCGAAAGAAGAGGAGACAGTAAACATGTACATGTTTACGTGGAACATGTGCTGAATCCAGTCATCTCAAGTTTTCCCTTCCCTTGTCCTGCATTCCCCCACCACCTCGTCCTCTCCCTAACTGCCACACATTCGGCCCATACCGCTCAACAATATTGTCGCCACCATTTCCATGATGAATATTTAATAACTACAGGAAACAGTTCGATTATTTCATGTTTTTGTTGTGTGTGTTTTTTTACCTCGAGGAGTTTGTCATCTTGCCATTCCGCAGACGTGTTTCCTGTTTGTCACTTTAATATTTGAAAATATTTTTCTGTAGATTTCGTCTTTAAGTGGATGTAATACATCTTGTTTGATTTTCAGTGTATGTAAATTTTATGTTGTACGTTTTTTTTTTTTTTTTTTTTTGTTTTTTTTTTTTTTTGGGGGGGGGGGGGGGGGGGGGGGGCTTGTTTTTTTTATTATACTTTTAAAATGAGTTTACCTTTTGATTATTGATTGGTTTTTGTAGATGTGGCACTGCTTGTTATTTGAAAATCGTGATACGTTTGTATATTTCTTGCTGGCGGGATGAGTATGGAGCTGTTTTGTGGGATTTTTCTCTTAAATTATTACTTGTGTGATTATGTTTTGTTACGTCAACACAGTAACCCCCATCAAATACTAGTCATTAATTTTTTTATGGAAGTGTGATATTTGATTGTTGTATACTGCCTTCAGACGTTGGTTTTATCATGTGTGTGCCTAGCTGTGGAACCCATTTTTGAAAACCACAGTGAACTCTTGTCTTAGAAGGCAGAGGATCCAATTGCACGAATCTGCAAAGAGAAAAAATTCTGCGACGGTGTGGTCCAGACACTTTGGATTGGGTCGTCCTTATTCAACATGTTCCATCGACCTGTTTATACCACTGCGCCAACTTGCCTATAAAGAAAACCAACATAAAACCCTAAGAGAAACTGTTTGTTGACAAATACATTCCCTCGCTGCGGTGTTAGGTTAGTAATAATGTGTTATCGTCTGTGTCATACTTAAATTTATCATTCGCACAATGGGTGTGTTTAGTTACTACAATACGATGGTCGCCGGTATCATTATTAGAATGAGTTCGCATTTGATGGTTAGGGTTGAGGATCTCATCAAATGAATTCATCTAGCGTCTTCTTTTATTTATTTCCCCCCTGTTTTCTGACGAAAGACCCCGCGTCCTATATGTAGCATGGATTGTTGCGTATATTTTGGTTGTATCCTGCGCATTAGAGATGCCATTTTCATCTCGATAATTACTAAAGCCTCTTCTTCTACCGGCACAGATTTGCTTGACTATTTTTTTATAATTGTTGGTGGATTATTGCTAACAGTTTGTAGTAACTGTGATTTTATGTGTGCAATCTTGGTCTGTACAACAAAACAAAAAGGAAGGGAGTCCTAGCTCTTATCAACGTTTTATTCAAGCTGTAATTAGCAGCTACCTTACTCAAAGCAGTGAGCCAGACACTAATAGATATTGGGCGAATGTTAGAGACAACAATGTTCCTGGTGAATTAAACAGCAGGCAATAAAGACGAGTAAAAAGGAAACAAAATGTGTTTCTTCAACGTACGTGTGTGTGTGTGTGTGTGCGTGCGTGCGTGCGTGTGTCTGTCTGTCTGTCTGTCTGTGGGTTGTGTGCCGCTGTATGTGTCTTTCTGTCTCTGTCTGTCTGTCTCTGTCTGTCTGTCAGTCTGTCTGTCTCTCTGTCTCTGTCTGTCTGTCTGTCTGTCTGTCTCTGTCTGTCTGTCTGTCTGTCTGTCTGTCTCTCTCTCTCTCTCTCTCTCTCTCTCTCTCTCTCTCTCTCTCTCTCTCTCTCTCTCTCTCTCTCTTCTCTCTCTCTCTCTCTCTCCACACAATAAAGACAAAAGAAATCTGGTTTCATTTTGGGCTGGTCAAGTACTTTAATATCGCCTTGCAGCATCTGGTAAAGAAAAAAAGAAGAAAAAAACCCGGCTAGGAGCCAGATTGCATCAATGAAGTCATCACCTCCAAGCCCACACACCCTCACGCTATGCAAAGATTCCAGATTCCAAGTTGTGACGGAGAGATTCCGAGGACTGCCCGTTCCCCAATAATCCCAGTCACCGTCTGTGCCTTTGATGATGTAAGCCCCGTCTCTGCTTGATCCGAATTCAGCGTGGTCGGAGTTGCTCTCTCTCTCTCTCTCTCTCTCTCTCTCTCTCTCTCTCTCTCTCTCTCTCTCTCTCTCTCTCTCTCTCTCCTTCTGTGTATTACATTTTGTTCTATGTTGCTTTGTGCTAAGAACCTGAAGAGCGCAATTTATCCCGGTAAAATTCTACAAATTTCCAAGTCTTTTTCGAATACGCCTGCTGCTGGTATCCACCAATGAAAATATTGTGAGAAATCTGTCAGTGTATTTGTACAAAGCCTTTAAGTTGCGTAGCATTTCAATGTCATAATTCAAGCACACTGTCATTGTTAGTACCTGGTCAAATACATCGTCGTTAGTTTGATGGTTTTCTTACTCATAGGTATAATTATAGTATGTACTGGGAAGTGGTAAGTCATCCACCTGTACCCCTTCATGAGGGGCAATGGCCTAAATGAATATATCATCTCTCTCTCTCTCTCTCTCTCTCTCTCTCTCTCTCTCTCTCTCTCTCTCTCTCTCTCTCTCTCTCTCTCTAAGTAAAATTTAGTTAAAAGATGAAAAATATAAAAGAAGAACGGTGCAATTATAACTGTTGTTCAAAATGACCACTAAGTTGTGACAGCATGCTCATGCATGTAAACATGAAATTCTCGAAAGGTTCTACACTTTCTGCAGCAACGTTTCGCTTTTCAATAACAAAATCGCACATTACTTCCGGATTCCTTTTCTTCTTCTTCTTCTTCTTCTTCTTCTTCTTCTTCTTCTTCTTCTTCTTCTCCTCTTCTTCTTCTTCTTCTTCTTCTGTTCCTCCTCCTCATCATCATCATCATTGTCATCATCATCGTTATTGCTATTATCATTATCGAAACTATGGTGATGCCAAGTACTGGAAAGATAGATTGAGTCGATTGTGGAGCGCGCTCGCGCTCGCGAGAGACAGACAGACAGATAGAGACAGAGACAGACAGACAGACAGAAATATAAAAACAGAGACAGAGAACAGACCATCTGCACAGTGTGTTTACGCATCTACCTACCACTGAGTTTCAGGTGTGTTTTTTTTCTTTTTCTTTTCTTTTCTTGTTCTCATGGCCATGTTGTGTCCAACCACCGAACATCATTCTGTTGTCTCAAACCAAAGCCATATTTTGGACTGGACCTTCTAGACTTCCAAGTTATTTTTGTTGTTGTTGATGCTGCTGCTGCTGCCGCCGCCTCTACTGCACCTTCGATCAGTATAGCCTAGACTGTTCCCCAGGATGGGCATAGCGTTGTAACACAAATGTGTAAAAATGCTGCATTAGCCTGCTGGAGCTGATGTAGAAGTCAAGCGCGAAAATCGAAACCTGTGCTGGGTCATCTACATTACGTGTTCATTCTACAGTTCAAATATATAAGATTTATGTGCCAGAGACACACTCGATCCATAATGTGACGGTAACTTGGTATTTTTTGCGATCAGGCCAAGGTTTCCCCCACGTTACGAGTAGCAGTAACCCTCACGTACGCTGATCGAGTGTCGTGATGGACTTGCGAAAGCTTCGGAGCAAGCAGAGACGGGACGACCTCCCACACAGGCTGGCACAGGTCGTGTATCAACACCGACCGCCGTTGACGGGGCCACGGACCTGGTGCTTGAACACGAACTGAGGATGAGGCATGTGTTCGTCACAGTAGAGACAGTTATGTGAAGCCCCTGTTTCGGCTAGCTTCTCACACAAAGAGACGTGCGCTCGCACGCACACACACACCACACACACACACACCACACACACACACACACACACACACACACCACACACACACACGCAC
Organism: Alviniconcha marisindica; assembly: GCA_018857735.1. Lineage (NCBI taxonomy): Eukaryota > Metazoa > Mollusca > Gastropoda > Provannidae > Alviniconcha > Alviniconcha marisindica. The sequence goes on from JABMCL010001738.1 coordinate 128,958, forward strand.
GCACGCACGCACGCACACACACACACACACACACACACACACACACACACACGCACACACGCCAGAGCTCTCTCTCTCTCTCTCTCTCTCTCTCTCTCTCTCTCTCTCTCTCTCTCTCTCTCTCTCTCTCTCTCTCTCTCTCTCATGTACACACACGCCCGCGAGCAAGCGCATCCTTCGACTGACTTCTCTCAAACTGCTTATTGCGACGTCGTCAGGACAACAAATAGGTTTGTTCTTCCCAGAAACGTTCACCCTTCCGTCCTTTACATCATGTTGTATTCCGACAAAAGCTGTATGATGGGTGCCCACCAAACCAAACACATTTCTGCAGGTATTTCAAGAATGTCTTCGTTTTGAGTCTAGTCCAAAATAAGTATGGCTCCATATTCTTTAGTGTTCACCAGAAACAACAAACAGCTCAGTCTTCCTGCCTTGTCAATGCTATCGGCAACGTGGCTGTTTACATACATATTGAGCGCCCCACCCCTAAGTCAGTACCCATCCTAACAACCCTACCACCAACTGCTAATATATATATGTGTGTGTGTGTGTGTGTGTGTGTGTGTGTGTGTGTGTGTGTGTGTGTGTGTGTGTGTGTGTGTGTGTGTGTGTGTGTGTGTGTGTGTGTGTGTGTGTGTGTGTGTGTGTGTGTGTGTGTGTGTGTGTGTGTGTGCGCGCGTGCGTGCGTGCGTGCGTGCGTGTGTGTGTGTGTATCTGTCAGTGTCATTTTGTGTACGTGAGCGCCTACGTAAGTGCGGTGTGTGTGTTTGTGTGTGTGTGTGTGTGTGTGAGAGAGAGAGGAGAGAGAGAGAGAGAGAGAGAGAGAGAGAGAGAGAGAGAGAGAGAGAGAGAGAGAGAGAGAGAGACAGACAGACAGACAGACAGACAGACAGACAGACAGACAGACAGAGAGACAGAGAGAGAGAGACAGAGAGAGAGACAGAGACAGAGACAGAGACAGAGAGAGAGTGTATTGTATTAAATGAGGCGCTTAAAACCTATATGGACTTGCACTATACAAATATTATTTGTATTTGATTGATTCACACACACACACACACACACACACACACACACACACACACACACACACACACACACACACACACACACACACACACACACACACACATATCCCACTCCCATGGTATCCAATATCACGCGTTCTGAATCCACACTGTTGATTTATAGATAGCCTACAAGACAACAAGACACACGGGTTTGTTCAACTTTGAACTTGCCGTCAACCTAACCCTTTCCCTACCCTTAGCACGTCACATGACGTCAATGGCAGAGATTTCCATTTGTTAATATGATACAGTGCAACTTCCTGCTTCCTTCATGTGAACTCTTACGACAAACAAAATTCTCAAAAGCAGCAATTTCGGACAGCTTCGGGTTTATTCGAAACCTTTCTCGGAAGGAAACTGCACCCAAAATGCAAATATTACTGGCAGTGAAAGAGTTACGTGCAACCGACTGCCCATCCCACCATTCACTCTACTGGACTCTTCAGGAACAACCCCCATTCCTTTTTCTTCTTTTTTTCTTCTTTTCTTCTTCGTCTTCTTTTTCTCTCTCTCATTTTTCCCCTCATGCCGCCCTGGTGTGATTTATTGACCGCAGCTGGTTCAGAGTTAAAACCTAACACTTGCCCAACAATATCTGCACAGCAAGGTATCACAAAACAGTCATAAACTGGATTTGTGGTAATAAACTTACACAAGTCGCAAAGCCAAAGTAAGTACCTTACAGTTCATCCTGCAGGGCCTGCGGTAACATTCTTGTCAGGAGAGAGGACTCAAATAATTATTGCCCAGTATCCGCGGAGCTAACGGGGACCAAACTGCTAATGGTTACCAGTACGTCTGAGCGTTTCCGGTTTTTCTCCCTGGACCAGCTACATTGTCAAAACGAAAAAGCAGAAAGTTTTAATGAACACTAAAACGCATGCATAACGCGAACTACTTCTCAGCATTGCTTTCTTTTAGTTTTTTTCTTTCTTTCTTTTAATTTTTTCTTCTTTTTGTTTGTTTTGTTTTGTTTGTTGTTGTTGCCGTTATTTGTTTGTTTGCTTCTTGTTGTTGTTTATTTTTATTTTTGTAGTGTGTGTGTGTGTGTGGTGTGTGTGTGTGTGTGTGTGTGTGTGTGTGTGTGTGTGTGTGTGTGTGTGTGTGTTTACTTTAAAATTATAAGCGTTTTTTTAAGTAGCCTATACTGTGTTAAACATCACATTAATTTTGATGTTCTCTTTTTATGTATACCCCAGTCACCGTCCGATCGTTTCTATGCCTTCACACTTGTACAGAAATGTGGGTCAGTGCCGCCACCTCACCATCCTTGGCGGGGAAACCCAAGGGGCACTGTGGACTTGGCTAATTATCAGACGCGCAGCTGGTGGCCGCCACACTCGCAAGGGGCGGAGATCAAGTAAAATCCAAAGAGGACAAATTCGAAAGCGCCCCTCGACCCGTCTTGGTCAATACTGGTGAACATTCCCTGTCCTTTCCTTACCAGATGCATTACCTGCTCTGCTGGGGAAACCCCAGAGAGGCAGAGAGAGAGAGAGAGACACAGAGAGAGAGAGAGACAGACAGACAGACAGACAGACACAGAGAGACACAGAGAAACAGAGAGAGAGGGGGGGGGGGGAGAGAGGGAGAGGGAGAGAGAGACAGAGAGAGAGAGAGGGGGAGGGAGGGAGAGAGAGAGAGAGACGGAGAGACAGAGAGACAGAGAGAGGGAGAGAGGGAGAGGGAGACAGAGAGAGACAGAGAGAGACAGAGAGAGACAGAGAGAGGGAGACAGAGAGAGACAGAGATAGAGAGAGAGCACAAACCCTCGAGGACACTGGCCAGTCCCTCTCAAGAAGTCATGCAGAACCTGGGTCAAAACCGTTCCACACTAACGCCCACCTCAACGATCCTTTCCATTGCGATCTCAGTCCAGGAAAACCTGGAGGAAAGGCAAACTCTTGACCTAAAAGGCGTAACTATAGTTCCTCTTCGGAGGTCACGCAAAAATCTATCCATCACAACTTTGATCAATACTGCTCCTACCCTTACGCAGCCTTCAGCGGACCCTTACTTCACACTACGAGACCTGCGATGCGCAGAAAATCCCAGAGTAAGACCAACCTCACAACTCCGAGTAGGATGTCACGTGCAACTCGCCCATCAGCCTCTAGGCCAATAATGGCAAAGTCTGCTCTCTTCGTCTTTTTTTCTTCTTCTTCTTCATCTTCTTCTTCAAATGTTGCCTTCTTCCACAGAGACCATATTTGTCAAGGACCATTAGGAACGGGGAGCCCAGGACGTCCACCTCGACGTTCACACGGTTCCTTTAAAGCCTGCTCTCAGTCATGGCCATGCACTCATTAATGCCCCCTTTTAACAAGACACCTTCCGGCTGCCCCCCCCCCCCCCCCCCCCCCCCCCTTCCCCCCTTTCCCTTCCCCGCAGCCTCTGCTGGCCAGGAAGTGAACAGCGACTGCTAATGGACCAAGCTAGGAGATGAAGTCCCGAACCCGACACTCAATTAAAATCTCGACTCTGTGTTTGTGCGTGCGTGCGTGCGTGCGTGTGTGTGTGTGTTGACACGTACGTGCTGAGCGGAGTGTTGTAACTGCGGCCGACAGGTTTTCTAGTGTGATCGTGTGATCTTTGTATGACGGAATTTTGTCCACTATGTTCATTACTTTAAATAATGCTTTTGACGGCTTTTTTTTTATATTTTTATATACATATGTTTTTAACTCAATGAACATTTATTATTTAGTTGAATTGCCGTGTTTTGACTTGACGTCCGGAGTTGTCACGTTGAGTTTTCAATTTGCCCACACGTCTGGGCGTCTAGCGATGCGAAGAAAGTCATTATTATTATTGTTATTATTGATCGCTTTTGTATGGCGCTATTCTCTGCTCTCGAACAGACTCACTGCGCTCATGTCGCATGTGATTCTGAATGAGTGACTGTATCCTTTTATAGCGCTTTAAAAAAATATTTACCAAAATGGTGTACTGACTGCGCTATTTGCTTGTTGCATGGCTAGTGTCACGTGAAACTGCTGCCGTCTCGGTGCAAGTTCTGTGTACACCATAATTATAACCATGCACTAGTTTACAGTGTCACTTCACTCAAAGCCACATAGGTAGGGCGCATGTATGTTTAGCTGTAACCTGCCACCTGCACTTTTGACAGAATGACCAGGATCGTTTACATGCTATTGCAATAACACGGGAGTGGAACGGACACTGAAATAAGAGTCAGTAAATAAAGTTTTTAGAAATTAAATCTTTTTTTTTTTTTTTACATTGTCCAGGCTTTCAGTCGAATAATGTCTGTAATGGCCACAAGGCCTCTGGATGCTAATTTTAAATGCGCTGTGCAGTTGATGAAAATCCGCCAGAGTCATCTTCCGTATTAATTTTGTCAAAAAGGCAAATTCACCGGTGACTGTCAAGGTCAATTTCTACTCAGAATAATGACAAAATTCCGAAAGCCCTATCTACGTGACTGAGAAATGAAAATCCCGTCTCAGCCCCGGGGGCACTGCGCTGAGTATGAGAAGATAAACGTCTTCCATCACTTCAGCGTCGAGACTAAACTCAGACCAGAGCCAGTTATTTACTATATCGACCGAAAGTCTGATGAGAAAGTGTTCAGGTTCTGGAACAGTATGCGACGTTAAAGTCTAGGCCACGGCATAAGCCGCCATATGGACACCAAATGTACCTCTGGTGGAGTTTATGCGCCTTGTGTATTTACTCGCAAGCCAGGTGATAGTTACCGTCGGCGATTCACGTCACGTTGTGTTCGTGTGCCGTCTTTCGAACGCCAGTGAAATCCCATGTATGTTGATTCAAAACCCATAATTATAGTCAAATAAACTGTAATGTTCCTATCAAATAAACAGGTTCCTCTGAAAACCCACACAAAACAACTGAAGATTGTAGCAGCAGAATCAACTCTCATTAAAAGTCAAGATGAAGGTTGGGCAGATCATACTATGATAAGCATTCACACCGACATACGTTAATAATTTGAGACTAAGGAGAAGGGGCGGGAGGTTTACTGACCCAACCTGGATTTGGAACCCCCAACCTATTTACGATTTTCCTAGCGACTCATTCGCAATAACAAGAGGATTTCATAGCTGTCACTAAAATGAGACAAAATGGCAAAACGTCTGACTAAGACAAGTAACCGGATTTACAAGCAGTAGTGGGGAAAGTCCGCGGCTGTAGTTACAATCAGAGAAAACTAAACAGCGTTCTTTGAATGCGATGCTTCGAGTGGATACATGTTGCTTCGTCGTCACAGAAACCATACGGCGTATTAGTGATGGGGAATGCTTCGACCCCAAGCTACTGCTTATAAAGGAAAGTTCATGTGTGAACAGTGTACCTCACTGAGCTCTAAGCCCTGTGTGTGTGTGTGTGTGTGTGTGTGTGTGTGTGTGTGTGTGGTGTGTGTATGTGTGTGTGTGTTTGTGAGTGTGTGTGTGTGCGTGCGTGCGTGCGTGCGTGTGTGTGTGTGTGTGTGTGTGTGTGTGTGTGTGTGTGTGTGTGTGGTGTGAGTGTATGTATGTGTGTGTGTTGTGTGTGTGTGTGTGTGTGTGTGTGTGTGTGTGTGTGTGTGTGTGTGTGTGTGTGTGTGTGTGTGAGTGTGTGTGTGTGTGTGTGTGTGTGTGTGTGTGTGTGTGTGTGTGTGTGTGGTGTGTGTGTGTGTGTGTTTGACTCTGTGTGTGTGTTGCTGGTGTGTGTGTGTGTGTGTGTGTGTGTGTGTGTGTGGTGTGTGTGTGTGTGTGTGTGTGATGGCTGGTGCAATGTGGTGAACAGTGTTCCTCATGGAGCTCTAAGCCCCTTGTGATGGCTGGCGAAATGTCAGGTGATGCGAGCCTGATTCAGTATTCAGATGAATGTAATTTGCTTCATTTGATTGTAGCTGATATTTTTCGCCACCAACAAACAGGCGCCACACATCATTTTAATGTTTTCTTCACAATCACAAGAGTCGTCAGATCAGTTGCTATGCTTCAGTGTGTGAGGAAAGTACGCTGGAGCATTCAATTGCGAAGTATTGCGATTTTCTGGATTGGCTGAAACGCTGTTAACCCCTTCACTGCCCAAGCCTGTAAAATTTCCGGGCAGAAAGGTGCATGCACACGACTACAAACAGTATATTTTCCAGTTCCTATAATAAATCCACTTTCACTTCTGTGCGTTCTAATGCCAACCCTTTGACGTGTAATGCGAAAAAGAAAGCAAACATTCTTCAGGATCTGGAATTTCACTATTTTACTTGTCGTTTTCAAGTGACATCATAGCAGTGAAAGGGTGAAAATCTAGGATGACTGACACAATGGAACCCTGTCTCGATCCCTACTCTGGTGTCTTCACCAGTAGACCACGCCCCCTCCCTAACATAACTGACATTGAACAAGAAGAAAAGATGTGCAAGAGTAAATGATAATGACTGCAGGTCAAGTGTCGATTACAAATGAACGCAGGTTGAAAATTGATGCTAGTACAACATGACAAACGTACTTACAAAGTACTATATTTTATTTATAAAAGGACACAACACAAAACTACAATAAGAAAAGAAGTTCACGTCAATACACTAAAAACATTGAATTATCACTTATTTTAAATCTGTTATAAAATCCACGACACCAAACACTATCAATAGAAAGTAAAACTTTAAAGATATAATTGACGCGGCACACTGGGGGGAAAGTAATTCTTCAAAACAAATTAATATCACAATGTAAGAATGCCGCAGACACACATTCTTCAAGAAGGAAAATAAAAGCTGCTTAAAATCCAAATTCACCGACCACTCTTACATTGGGTCTTGTTTCATCAAAGACTCAAAGACTCAGATTCAAAGAATCATTTATTTATTTTTTCAAAACGTGTTTTATGCAAGAAGTTGAAGATCAAAATGAAAACCGTAACAGCCAGGAGCATGTTGCAGAAAACCCCACTGACTTCATACCGATTGTTGCATGGTGGGAATGGTGGGCATTGATGATCCAACAGTCCAGCTACGATCATTCTGGGTAGGATGAATGGTCATTTTGGATCGGCCAGTAGCCATTCTGGATCGGGTCAATGGTCATCCTGGTTCTTGTAAACGGTAATTCTGGGTGGGGCCAATGGTCATTCTGGGTCAGTCAATGGTCCTTGTGGGTCTGGTCATGAGTCATTCTGGGTCGGTTCGGTACTCATTCTGGGTGAGTCGATGGTCAGTGTGTCGGCAGTGGTCATTCTGGGTCGGTCAGCAGTCATTTTGGGTCGGTCAGCAGTCATTCTGGGTAGGATCAGTGGTCATTCTGGGTCGGGCCAGTCAGTGTGTCGACAGAAAAATCGTTACCTAAATTTAATATAAAACCCATGGGATTTATTTTTAAAAATATCCTTTATACTCAGTTTACACATATTCATCTCTCCTACTGGTTGTACCCAACAGTGTTTCAGGAAAGCTGTCTAGCTCCTTTGAGAACTGTTCTTTGCTCGACCAGAGTTACTTAAACTATAAATGAGGCATAGCAACAACAAAAACTCTTCACTGGAGAACGCCATTGAAACTTAACATCGAAACAACATTTACAACTTGGGCTGAATGGACCAATCGCGGGCAGACAATTACACTTACAAATAAAACACACACATTACTACAATCAGCACAATTTACCAAGCGCGCTTAGTAACGTGCTCGTAAGTTAAGCAGCAAATCTTTCAATACGCGTCCAAGCAAAGAGAACACTGATAACAATCAATGCCAGAGCCTGATGCCTGAATGTCAGCCACGTAAGAAACGGACTATAGCCACAACTACAATGGGGTTGGGGGAGGGGGGGTAGGGGAGAAAAGGGAAAAAAAGAAGACACGAAAAAAGAGAGAGAAAAAAAGACAATAAATAATTAGTTATTCGTACAAAACTGCATCCGTTTACTAGCACTAGCAATTACCGTTGAGGTGTATATCTCTTTGCCTATGTTGAATTGCTTCAAAGCAGGAACAGCTTTGGGGCCATTTTTTTTTTTTGTTTTTGTTTTAGACCTAACATTTTCATGCATCCTTTATGGATCCATAGGTCAAGGACAGAGTTACCTTTCTTTGCAAAGTACTCTCTAAAATTCTAAATAAAGCATTTCAGAAAAGATTTTTTCTCAACGTTCAAAATTTAACACAAATTAGTGACAACTTTGTTTAAAAACAAAACTAAAACAAAGAACAAACACAAAAAGAGATCCAAAAAAAAAAGAAGACAACAAATCGTTAGGTGTTAAAAGAAAATCGGTCAGCCGGAAACCGTCACTTTTTCACCCCATCCATATCACACAGAGTCTGGCTGCGAGTGCTGACAGGTGTTGGGGCCGGTAGTCGCCGGAAAGCTGCAGGAGGCGAAATCTGAACGAAGTCGGAGAACGCCATCCGTGCCGGATGCCGACATGCCCAGAGTCGAGTCTTGCTGGACGTTGATTGGCCGGCTTTGGTGCTCAGACGTGATAGACGAAAAAGGGTCGCCAGTACGCGTGTCTGGATCGAGACCCCAAGCCTGCAAGATAAGATTGAGAGCGAGAGGTAAAAGAAAACTTGCAACAGCCAACTAAGCTGGAACTCCTGCTGCACGTGACACTGCTCCGTGACGCACGAGTCGTGCGAATGCGCCCCGATCGATGACGTCAAGTGCGAATCAAATCGAGGTCTGTTTGAAACTAAGACGTTATTGTCTAAAACGAACACGGGACACACGGCTAATCCCACCCACCCCCCACCCCCCCCCCCCCTCTCTCTCTCTCTCTCTCTCTCTCTCTCTCTCTCTCTCTCTCTCTCTCTCTCTCTCTCTGTGAAACATTTTTATCACAAAGTGACATGATGTTATTTTCAGTTTCTAATCATTCATCTGTTAAAAACAAAAACACAATCCGTCCCAAGACGATATTGGTTCCAAAATTTGCTATACATGTCCAAGCACATTTTACAAATGAAAATCGACACTTTGGGGTGGGGGGGGGGAGCTATCTAGTCACAATGCAAAAACAAATATTCAGCCAACAATTTAAAATAGCCATCAACACAGCAATGCCACGGTAGCTATCCTGCCAAAAATGCAAAAGCTGCTATCTGGACAAAATGCAGAAAAGGCTATTCAGCCAATAATGCAAAAGCTTCTATATCAGAAAAAAAAAAGCAAAAACAGCAATCCAACCAACAATGCAAACACAGTTATTCAGCCACCAAGGCAAAACACAGCTATCCGGCCAGCAATGCCAAAGCAGGTATACAGCCAACAATGCTGAAGTTCAAGAACAGCTAGCCAGCCAATAATGCAAAGGAAAACAGCTCCATGCCCAAGCAACAATGTAAAAGCAGCTATGCAGCCAGCAATGCAAACGTTCAAAAGCAGCAAGCCAGCAAACAATGCAAAAAGCAGTCATCCTATCAACAATGCAAACACAGCTCTATATCCATCCAACAATGCAAAAGCAGCTATCCAGCAACCAAGGTAAAAGTAGGTACACAGCCGACAACGCGGAAACAGTGTTTTGTCTAGAGAAGGTTTGACGTGCACTGCAATCAGCTACTCAGGTCGTTAGCTTGATTTAATCCATCATTCTGTTTCTACAGACGTGTCAGTGACTAACGAGTCTGATCAGACCACTCGAGCGCTGCACGTTGACAAACACTAGGGCTGTTACGTCACCAAGCGAGGCACTGGCGTCGGTCATCCACGGTCACGATGCAGGAAATACATACACACAACTTACTTGCTGACGTCTCCCTGACACCTCAGTGCGTACGTTCTACGTTAGAGAAACATCACAGCTATCACAGTTGCTGGTCCTGTTCAAAAACTGCTGTTCACTGATCCATGTCTGTTTTAACTCCACATAAACGTCATCTTGCCATCAAATTATAAAATTTATTTTACTTTTAACCAAAAAGAACCCTCCTCTCCCCCCCCGCCCCCCCCCCCCCCAAAAAAAAAAATGGTGGCGGATGGAGGGCGGGGGATAGGGTGTGTGCGGGATATTTCACACAGACTACCATCTAAACTAAATAAAACTCAACAATCAGGCTTTTAGGCGCACGGCATCCTCGCCTCCCCGCCACCTTTCCTGTTCACCCCCTACCCCCGATCCCAGCCCCCAACCCCGACCACCCTCCACGTCTTAATGAGTAGCGCGCGTCATTGCCTATTCACACATCTGTGTTCCCATATTATCGTATCCCTCCTGAGGTCCACAGCCACAAATAGCTCACACTTAGTTCAGTGGCGGGGAGAGTAAAACCAGACAACCAAGCACCCCACCACGAGCAGGCACAGTCACAAAGAGGACGCAAGGGTTTTTCTCTGGACCACCAGGTTAAGTGCACTGTGCCTCAACCGTCGAACGCTGATGAATAAGCTTTTTTTCTGCTTTTTTAGTCTTTTTCTTTCTGTGTGTGTGTGTGTGTGTGTGTGTGTGTGTGTGTGTGTGTGTGTGTGTGGTGTGGGCGTGTGTGTGTGTGTGTGTGTGTGTGTGTGTGTGTGTGGTTGTGTGTGTGTGCAAAACATGTATTTTACTCGTTTTATCAAAAGAAATTCAACGTGACCCGCATGTAGTGAAGATTCGACAAAAGCTTCCTCCGCTCCGCCAAGTAGCTACGTGATTCATGCACCTCGCAGCTTCGCCTAGCCTTTTTGCAGACGATACCCAACTTCAAAAATTTATTCCATCAAATGAGGTACAAAGCCTTACATGTAACTTGCAAATGTACAGATGACATAAAAGTACGGACGTCCAACAACCAAGTCAATTTTAACGAGGACACAACTGAAGTCATTCTCTTCTCATCGCCCTCCCCGTCTTTTTGTCGCTGTTTACAATCGTCAGTCATGATCTGTATGCATGAAATTGCATTTTCAGTCAAAGTTGGGAACTTTGGATTTGTCCTTGACTTAATCAAAATCTGTCAAACTATCAACTAAAACGAATCAGCTCCATCCGCAGGCACCTCACAGAGGATGCAACAAAACAACTCGTAACTTCAGGTATATTGCTAGATTAGACTGTGTAAGTCTCTCCTCGTTGGCACTCCTTATTTACTGAACTGATGCAGAAGTCCAGATTACTTCTGCACGCCTTATTCTGAGATCGCCACACCATCAAAACTGTGACTCTCTCCTACACCAACTGCATTGGCTCCCAATTTCTTAACGAATAAAATAAACTTAAAAAAACTGCTTGCATTTGTTACAATGCAATCACAGATTTGCCCCCTCTTATCTTTCTGAATACTGCACCTTCCCGCTCTCTCCGCTCTTCATCAGACAGACGCACATTCTCACATTTCGGTGCCCACACCTGGAACAATCTCCCCCAAGACATCAGGCACTCTGATGCTCTCTCTTCCTTCAAAAGCAAACTCAAAACATTTCTCTTCTCCGAATATTTAAATTAAGCAACACAGTCCTTGACCCCTATCGGTCTGTGCAATGTGTGTGTGTGTGTGTGTGTGTGTGTGTGTGTGTGTGTGTGTGTGTGTTGTGTGTGTGTAGTGTGTGTGTGTGTGTGTGTGTGTGTGTGTGTGTGTGTGTGTGTGTGTGTGTGTGTGTGTGTGTGTGTGTGTGTGTGTGTGTGTGTGTGTGTGTGTGTGTGTGTGTGTGGTGTGTGTTGTGTGGTGTGTGTGTGTGTGTGTGTGTGTGTGTGTGTGTGTGTGTGTGTGTGTGTGTGGTGTGTGTGTGTGGTGTGTGTGTGTGTGTGTGTGTGGTGTGTGTGTGTGTGTGTGTGTGGTGTGCGTGTGTTGTGTGTGTGTGTGTGTGCTGTGTGTGTGTGTGTGTGTGTGTGTGTGTGTGTGTGTGTGTGTTGTGTGTGTGTGTGTGTGTGTGTGTGTGTGTGTTTTGTGTGTGTGTGTGTGTGTGTGTGTGTGTGTGTGTGTGTGTGTGTGTGTGTGTGTGCTTGTGTGGAGGGAGGTGTACATCTTGCACACAGTTATGTTTGAACCCTTGTTCATGTGTACATTATGTGTTAGCTGTTTGTCAAATTCCGGATAACATTCTCTGTCTCGATGTACATTATGTGTTGTGTATTACGTTTGTTTATCGCTTTGATCCACGGAGTTGGAGCTTTACAATTTTCCGTTATTATTATTATCATAAAATACATTTGATTTATTTCGGACATAACTGATATTTACCAGTGGGGATGGGTCCGTGACTAAGGCATTGGATCTGTTGTGCGTCACGGTCCTTGTTTGTGGACCGGTCCTTGTCTACAATGACTTTAAAATGTGATACGTACCGTAACAGCACCGTAAAGCCTCATAAATTGTACGGTACTGCCCTTCCTTGGTAATATAATAACCAGGAAGAGCAGGGAGAGAGCCTAAACTTGGAAACTGTAACACTGCGAAAGAGAAATCAACGACGTCTTTCGCCCTTAGTTCCACAAGTGATATTAAATTGGAACATTTGCTATAAGCGGCTTCCAGTTCCAATTTCTTCTTCCTATTACAGTTTTGTTGTTGTTGTTGTTTCTTTGTTACTGGTTTTGGTTGCTGTTGTTTTCGGTAGGGTGGGGATGTGGGGTCAAAGTTTGCGAAGCAACACAAACGTAAGTGGAAATGGAAACCTTAAGTCCCGTTTAGCTGCATCTCCGAAATCGTCCCCTAGCTTCTATGTACCAGGGCTTTGACTTTCCGTATCGATTGAAAACAACTTTCAGCAGCTGTAGACATCCACAAAAGAACAAATGCTCAGTCGACTCAGATTCAAAACAAACAAGTGCCGGTTCCGTTTGCTGGGTTCTTTTGTTGGGTCTTGTGGTTTTGCTTTGTTTTGTTTTGGGTGTTTTTGGTTTGTTTTTAACTGGGTTTTGGGGGGAGGGGGGTATTTTTTTGTTTTTGGTTTGTTTGTTTGTTTTTGTTTTTCTTCTTTTCTTCACCTAAGACTTATAACTCTTAAAGTAAGGCTATCTATTCAGAGTTTCAAAGAATTCGCTTAATCATCATCAGAGAAACCCCGCCAACACTGAAGAGAAACAGAGGGACAGAGACACAGAACGAGAGAGACAGATAGACAGAAGTTTGTCAAATCTGGAAATGCGTTAATTATTCCCATCAGATACAAGATGGTGTAATTACTTAAAGTATTATATGATTGCGCCCGTATATATATGTGAGCAAGTGCTCTTTGTACGTTTTTACAATAATCCCGCCCCGGTTATCAGATCCATGCAATTTCATTACTGTACTGTTAGTAACCCGGGAACTGGAGCAGACGACGCTTTTGTTTTGAAGCGCTGCGTGTTGCGTAACGCCACATGGCCTTCACACAGCCGACCGGCGATAGCCGCTGGTGCGCGCCATTTTCAAATCTGTTTACTCCCTTAATATTTTGACCGCTTGTTTGTTTACCTACTCTTTGTTCACCTAGTCCTTTTTATGCACTAAGTCATGTGGAATATAATTTGGCATCTTAGAATGTTTATTTAGATCTTATTTAGACGCAGGATCGAGCTTAATCAGTTGCCGATTCCTCTCTAGGTCCATTCTTTTTATAGCCGTCGTCTGCATGGCGCATTTTCTGTGTAGTACTAGTGAATAGTAGTGAATCGTTGTTTTGACTCGATGAAAGTAATTCTGTGTCGATCAATGCTTTGTCGTATAGTATTTTGCTTAGCTGACTTCATGTTTAGTGTTTATTTTGGGTTGAAATTAACTTATTAAGTATTGTGTACTGTAGAAGCTAAGTTATATTCATAGACTACTTGGTATCACTATCAGCGCTGCTGCGACTAAAATAACGCGCCCCAGGCGAAAGTTCGCACCGATTGTTTTAGTACTAGTCTTTGAGTGTGTCTTGCTTCTCTTACAGAGCGTTGTATTGTAATTGTTATGTACCATTTTAACCGTGGGAGCGTGTACTTTATTCTGATGTAAGTTTTATTGACAGTTATATTTTGTACATTGTGTTAGTTGTGATTTAGTTGTACGAATCTGCTTATAGATAGGTGCAAGCCACGCTTCCCACTCTTGTTGTAAATTAAATAAGTCATGTGTGTACATTTTGTTTATACGGTTTAAAAGGTTGTAATTGTAGCTTTCATTTGATGTTTTTCATGTTTTAATTAGTTTAGTTATTGTTGAGGAAACTGTATTTGTGCGGGCCAAGGAAACACGATTGTCAGCCATTTTGTGGTCCAGAGGGCCGATTTCATTGTAGCGATAGCGTGTGTTCTTTGCGGCCCGCGCAGTTCTCTTATCTATGCGTGCGCGTGAGGATTTTGGGCGTGCTGAGAAAGTTGTCTGCTGCTGTAGAATAAAGCCTGTTTGCCGTCGCCGCCTGCTGTGGTCTCCATTTTGACTGACTCCGCTGCCTGTGTCCTGTCCTTCTACCACTCCACACCATTACAACTTGGCGCTGCGAGCAGGATGAGCGGAGCGACCCGAGACCACAGCAGGTTTCAGTGACCACGGCCCAGACCGCAGCAGACAACCCAGCTGATGACGGCCAGCCACCAACACCACCGACGCCGGGTTCCACAACTGACGACCCCGGCTAGCCACCAGCACCACCGACGACCCCGGCTAGCTACCAACACCATCGACGTCGTACCACAGCGACGACACCGGCTAGCCACCAGCACCATCGACGTCGTACCACAACCGACGACCCCGGCTAGCCACCAGCACCACCGACGTCGTACCACAACTGACGACCCCGGCTAGCCTCCAGCACCACCGACGCCGTCCCACCCTCAAGAAACCTCCCAGTGAGAGTGGTTCAACCGCTCCATGAAGTCCGCTGTGTACCCTGCCGCCGGAGCAGAAACCCAGGTGGCCTTGAGCGTAAGGTGCACCGAAAAGACATGCCGGCCACCACTCCATTACATATATATATAACACTGTCAACTGCACAGGGTTATTTCAGGACGATCAAACTCTATCATAAGTAAGTAAACATTTCAGAATTCTGTACATCTTGTTCGAGTAAAATCTACAAAATCAGTCAATACAACATACATACACAAACATCAAACGCAGGTTTTCGAAAGGTTAGTCCCTTTGATATTGCGTTTATACAACAACAACAAAAATACATATAAAGCAAGGACATGCTGGCATCATTGACCCCTCCGTCTAATTTATCAATACCAGATTGTTTAAATATCAACAAAAACAAAAAGGAAGGGACTAAACAATAAAGAAATAAAAAGAATGCATAATGACAAACAATAGTGCTGTGTGACAGCAAGCCGCACATGCCACCTGCCCCCTGTCATCCATCTCCTCAACAGGAGTCGTACAAAAACGAACAATGTTGGAGAATGTTCTGGTGAGCAAAAAACGTCAGAAAAATGGGCCATTAGCAGTGAAAGACAACACAAAAAGAACTTCTGCGGTTCTAGGCAGGGACAGAGGATACAGAATGACAACCTGTGATTTCAGACAGGGCAAACATACAATCTTAATTCATCATGCTATTAATACCTATTCCAGCAACGCAAAGATATTGAAATTCGACCATGATCTTCAAAACTGGTATGGCGGGTAAAAATAAGAATTAGCTGTTATCATGCAACATCTGAAAATCTGTAGTAAACAGTCTCCTAGAAAAAGGGCCGACTGTAATGTTCTGTTGAGACCGGACATGCGTACGGTCAAATACATGCCTCACGCTAGCGCGTAAGGTCAAATCTACGTCACACACACACACACACACACACACACACACACACACACACACACACACACACACACACACACACACACACACACACACACACACAATGTGAATTGTGTTGTGAATGTATGGAAGCAAACACAGTCTAAACCTGATCGAACAGGAACCTTACCGAAAACTACAGCTTGCAATATTACTTCTAGTTGCCCTTGTGACCTTGAAGAAATCAGGTCAATATCATCGAACAAGTAAAACAGATACTGTCGATTCTAGCTTCACTTGACTCTCTTAAATTCAAGCCAAACCTCTCTTCTTTTTAATTGTACATGGCGTTGTAAATGTATCTAAAGACCGTACAA
>JABMCL010001738.1:147500-160000 GCA_018857735.1 Alviniconcha marisindica
AAAGAAATTGTGCTATTTGGGTTTTACTTAATACGCCCTCCCTACTTCCCGCCTTCCTGGTTCATGGGACCCGGCGTCTATTGTTAAATCAATACAGCGCGCCCATTGAATCGACAGTCGTCATCCCCGTGTTAAAGTTCAGTGTTGCTTTACGTCCACAGAGACCATACGGACTATTAGGGACGGGGAGCTCACGACGCCCACCTCGACTTTCACACAGGTCCCGAGCTCTGGGTCCCCGTGTTCGGGAAGTCTTGTTTAAGTCACACGCGGATCAGACTCGTTGATAAGGTGTGAAAGGTCTTCGAAACCCTTTTGTCTGGCTCCTATAAATGTCCAGCAGCACTAATAAAAGTTTTAACCCCTTCACTGCCCCAGCCTGTTAAATTTCCGGGCTGAAAAATGCACATAGGAGCCTGCAAATTGTACATTTTCCGGTCCTATAACGAATATATTAATTTCAATAGTGTGGATTTTGATCAAAATCTGTTCACATGCTAATGCGAAAAACACACAAAAAGCCTTAAGGATTTCAAATTTCCTGCTTTTATTGGTTGTTTCCAAGTGACATCATGGCAGTGAAAGGGTTAAATAGGTTGCCGAGGGCTCACGACTGGCCCTGCAGTGCAAGTGATCACGCTGAGGCAGACTGCAGCAATCTCATCGTCTACTCCTTCATATGTTTCGACCTTTCGTTGCCGGTCAAGGGCAGTACGTACGCCGGCTGATGCTGTTGTTACATTTACCCAACAAACGGTGCTCAATTGCGGTTAATGACAATTTCCGGGTAAGGGACAGCACTCGTATGGAAACATACAAACCCTTTAAAAGAAAAGCCGTCGTAAAGAGGGGAAAAAATCGTTCAGTCCCATACAAATTTGTCCTGCTAGTCTTTCTCCGTCGTGGTCAAGACCAAAGCGCGAATTACTGCAGAGTAGTACACAGTGGCAGTACATTAACACCATCGGCGTGCAATTGCGGTTAATGGACTTCAGTTATCATCGGCCATTGTGAAAACGGAAAGAAGACAGAATTGCCAATTTATTTACCCAGACATTTCGAGTAGCAGACAGACAGACGGACAGACATAGGCTCGGAGCGACATTACACATTTTATTTTCAGTTTATAGCGGGAATCCTAAGAGGATTCTGTTTTTCTGGAGCCCTATAAAGGTTTTGGGAGATACCTGAATCGAGCTTTTGAAGTACATATAATAGCGGAGGCTAAGAGATAAGCTTGATAAGCTAAGAGAAACGGTTCGTCCAGACCAGATTGCATCGTATTCTACACTGGTCGTTTACCTGTCATACGTACAACTACTAATTCCTTGTGTTTTTCACAGCGAGGCAATAATCCCTGTAGCCGAGTACAGAAAACAAAGCCAATACGGCGGTATGGTGAATCAGATAGGCCAAGGAGTAGACAGCACTTTTTTCTCACTTCTTTTCACGAAAGAGGGCAGTCAAACGGTCAAACTGTTTAGAAAACACACAACTGCGCAACTTAATAATGGGAAAGCTCTTTTCTGGGTTTTGTTGTCATCGTCAGAACCGTTGGAATCGCTTTTTTTTCTTTTTTTCTTTTTTTCTTTTCTTAAGTTCGCCTCTCTCTCTCTCTCTCTCTCTCTCCTCTCTCTCTCTCTCTCTCTCTCTCTCTCTCTCTCTCTTTCTCTTTTGGACGCCCATACCCCAGTTCCAATTTCAACAACATTGCAAAAAGTCGTTCAACCACACGCATAGTGCAGCGCAACGTACCGCAGTGTTGGGAGGGTGTAAACGTGCCGCAGCAAGCTGCTCTCTCTCTCATTGAACCTCTGTGGCTTCCCATTACACGGTGCCAGTCTTAAAGGAACCGGCCCTCTCAAACAGCTTCGTCCGAAAGGTAGACTACAAGAGATCAAAATAAACAGCTGAAATCAAGGATTTTCCTTTTCAGAAAAGCTTATTTGACTTCATATTAACATTTCTAAACTTCGTTTCGTTAGTGACCGACAACCGGTTAGGCTGCACACAATGACAGATGTCCTAGTTCTTCCGTGTTGCACGTGTCGCCTTTGGCTGCACACACTGACTGATAGATGTCCTAGTTCTCCAGTGTTGCACGTGTCGCCTTTGGCTGCACACACTGACAGATGTCCTAGTTCCCCCGTGTTGCACGTGTCGCCTTTGGCTGCACACACTGACTGATAGATGTCCTAGTTCTCCAGTGTTGCACGTGTCGCCTTTGGCTGCACACACTGACAGATGTCCTAGTTCCCCCGTGTTGCACGTGTCGCCTTTGGCTGCACACACTGACTGATAGATGTCCTAGTTCTCCAGTGTTGCACGTGTCGCCTTTGGCTGCACACACTGACAGATATCCTAGTTCTCCAGTGTTGCACGTGTCGCCTTTGGCTGCACACACTGACATATGTCCTAGTTCTCCATGTTGCACGTGTCGCCTTTGGCTGCACACACTGACAGATATCCTAGTTCCCAGTGTTGCTCGTGTCGCCTTTGGCTGCACACACTGACAGATATCCTAGTTCTCCAGTGTTGCTCGTGTCGCCTTTGGCTGCACACACTGACAGATATCCTAGTTCTCCAGTGTTGCTCGTGTCGCCTCTCTGATATCGGGTTCGAAGGTTTCGTGCTCACGTCGCCAGAGGAGAACGCAAAAAGGCCGGATGTGTTACATGATACATGCTGCTGACGTCTTCGCTGGCTAAATGGTGGTCATTGGGGATGTGTGGAGGACGGGGGGCGACAGGGACTGGAGGAGAGAAGGGGGGAGAACGGGGTTCCGGGATTGTGTGTGTGTGTGTGTGTGTGTGTGTGTGTGTGTGTGTGTGTGTGTGTGTGTGTGTGGATGCGAAAGAGAGTGAGGGATAGAGTGAGATATGTAATGCATTATCAAAATTTAATGAGGTTTTGTACTGTTGTAATGTTTCATGTATGGCGCTTTGAGTCTCACGCATTTATCACAGAGGGATTCGACGCATTAAAAATGCAAATGTATTTTAATCAATATTAATATTTAATAATAAATGTTAATATGTGCGAGGCTCAAAGCGCTACGCGTGAAACATTACAACAGTACATGACCTAATTCAATAATGCATTACATAACATATATATTAAGAACTCGCGGTCTTTCTACACCCGACGAAGCGTCAAAACAGAGTGGAAAGTACATTACAATGAGGACAAGACGTTACAGAGAGAAGACTGGGACTGTTGAAACGCATTCCAATGAGGACTAGACGTTACAGGGAGAAGTCAAGGACCGTTGAAACGCATTCCCATGAGGACTAGACGTTACAAAGAGAAGACGGGGACTGTTGAAACGCGTTCCTGTGATGTCTAGGCGTTACAGAGTAAAGAAAGAGACTGTTGAAACGCATTCTCATGAGGACTAGGCGTTACAGAGAGAACAGGGACTGTTGAAAAGCATTCCAGTGAGGACTAGACGTTACTGAGAGAAGACAGAGCCTGTTGACAAGGACTGTTGAAACGCGTTCCTATGATGTCTAGGCGTTACAGAGTAAAGAAAGAGACCTTTGAAACGCATTCGCATGAGGACTAGACGTTACAGAGAGAAGTCAGAGACTGTTGACAGGGACCGCTGAAGCGCGTTCCTATGAGGACTAGACGTCACAAAGAGAAGACAGGGACTGTTGACAGGGACTGTTGAAACACATCCCCATGAGGACTACGCGTTGCAGAGAGAATTAAGGCAGGGACTGTTGAAACGCGCTCCTACCCGGCGCAGGTCTCGCAATCGTTATCACTGACGTTGCAGTCGCACTGGCTTGACGACGATCAGCAACTCAGATGGCTAGTCTTCCACCAGATGAAACAAACTGAGCACCGCTGTTGAAAGGTTAAGTTTCCATTCCTGTCCGAAGCACGAAAGGTTTTTAAAGGCCACATCTAACAGGTGATACGCCTTTCCGAGCTGACTGTCAGAGACTTCGATCAGGTTACTCCGGTTTAGCCTTCCTTCACCCATCGGTTTGTTTTGTTTTCTTTATTTTAGGACTCATGGCAAATTAACTGATTTTTTTTATTATTAATTTTTTTTGGGGGGTGGGGGTGGGGTGGGTGGGGGGGGGTATAATTTGCTTATATGTTTCCGGCAATTGGATAGGTTGGCTCTAGAGTGAGTGGAATTGCACAAATCTCTCTCTCTCTCTCTCTCTCTCTCTCTCTCTCTCTCTCTCTCTCTCTCTCTCTCTGTATTTGTCTATAGCCTTCTGTAATACTATTTAACTGTGAATGTCTTGGTTATTAGTAGTACTGTAGCAACGGCAGATATGTGAGTCGGCCTTTGTGCTAATATCTTCACCGTTGAGAAATAAAGTTCAATCAATCAATCAATTAATCCATCTCTCTCTCTCTCTCTCTCTCTCTCTCTCTCTCTCTCTCTCTCTCTCTCTCTCTAGCAGTAGCTGGAAAATGTCAAGTTGTCTTCTGTATTCTGTCCTTCTCCAGGCTTAAAAGAGAGAACGTTGACGTCTCTGAAATGTCTGCAGAGAGGAAGCTCATAGCTTAAATTATACTTCCCTCGACCGCTGCACCACAATGGGGAAGGGGAATAATTTATAATTTCAACACAGAGACGGTGCTCTGCCCCTGTCTTTCCTGTTTCCGTGGAATAAAGAAGCCAATACAAACTGTGCACTTCTTTTTCTTTCTTTCTTTCTCTCCCCCCCCCCCTTCCCCTTCTTCTTCTTTTTAGGACTCCTGACAAATTAACCGATATTTTATAATTTGCTCATGTGTTTCCGGCAGTTGGACAGGTTTGCTCTGGAGTGGGTGGAATTCCACAAAATCTCTCTCT
Organism: Alviniconcha marisindica; assembly: GCA_018857735.1. NCBI lineage: Eukaryota > Metazoa > Mollusca > Gastropoda > Provannidae > Alviniconcha > Alviniconcha marisindica. The sequence continues at coordinate 152,323 of JABMCL010001738.1, forward strand.
CTCTCTCTCTCTCTCTCTCTCTCTCTCTCTCTCTCTCTCTCTCTCTCTCTCTCTCTCTCTCCCTCCCCCCCCCCCCCTCTCTCTCTCCAAGATACTTCTTTCAATTCACATAAGCAAAATGTACACATACTGAAAATTATGTGCTTATTGTCGACTGTTCTGATGTGGTTGTGACTGCTATTGACTATGTTGTGTTTAGAACTGTTGATTCCCTTTGTTATTGCTTCTATTGTTTGTCGCCATGCATGCTTGTCCTGTCGTGAATTCTACCCGTCTAGCTTCTACCTTCCCAGTTGATTCAACTTCATTTTTCTTAGTCCTCTCTTCGTTTTCCATGCGACGGGTTGCCGCCGACGCAAAGATATCCAATACACATTTCAAATTATTCTCAAATAAAACAAATGCCCAAGACAAATCCATGGACTCAGGACAAGCATAAATAAGGTCAAAATACAACTGATCAAATCACAAGGGAAAGCCGGTGAAGGGAAGAAAGACAAAAAATAATGAAAGACCGACAGCTGAATAGAGACAAAGACATAAAGAGAAAGAGTGAGTTTGTTAGCTAGACAGTTCTTGGATTCTAACGTCCGGTCAATCGCACAAGGCCAGAGTGAGGGAGAGAGATAAGGGGGGGGGGGGGGGAGGGAGAGAGAGGGGGGAGGGAGAGAGAGAGAGAGAGAGACAGAGAGAGAGACACACACAGAGAGAGACAGACAGACAGACAGACAGACAGACAGACGGAGAGAAACAAAGACAGACAGAGACAGACAGACACAGAGAGCAAACAGAAACAGAGAACCCAACTGCAATACTTAAGCATTAGAGAGAGAAAGACAGACAAATACAGTGAACTTAGAAACGGCAACATAAAGATTAGACAGACAGGCAGGCACGCAGACAGACTGGTGTTTTAAGCCCAGTCAGCCAGTACGGTCGTATCAGGACGATAGACAGACAGACAGACAGACAGACACGGAGAACTAAACCCCAGCAATGCTAAATATTACAGAAAGGAAGAGAGGCAAACAGACAGGCAGAGACACAGACAAATAACTCGGTAACTGCAATACGCTAAGCATTAAGTATAAAATAAAACGGACAGACAGCTAGATAACTAAAAAAAAAAAAAAAAAGGCAATACAATTTGCTCATGTGTTTCCGGCAGTTGGACAGGTTGGCTCTGGAGTGGGTGGAATTCCACAGAATCTCTCTCTCTCTCTCTCTCTCTCTCTCTCTCTCTCTCTCTCTCTCTCTCTCTCTCTCTCTCTCAGACTCGACAACAGACAGACAGACTGACAGACAGCAGACTGACTGACTGCAGTACCTTACATCTCACTGACAGACAGACAGACAGACAGACAGACAGACAGACAGACAGACTGACAGAGTACCAGTTCACGAGTGCTGCACTGGAGAGAGACAGACAGAGACAGACAGACAGACAGACAGACAGACAGACAGACAGACAGATGGCAGAGAGAAGACAGACAGAGACAGACAGACAGACAGACAGACAGACAGACAGACAGACGGGCATTGGAGAGAGAAAGAAACGTAGAGACAGATAACTCAAAAATTGAACTAAAAGATCTGCAATAAGTAAGCACTGGTGACAGACAGACAGACAGATTGAGCGACTGACAGAGTACAAACTTAGGAGTGCGCAGAGAGAGAGAGAGAGAGAGAGAGAGAGAGAGAGAGAGAGAGAGAGAGAGAAGAGAGAGAGACAGACAGAGACAGACAGACAGACAGACAGACAGACGACGCAAGACTGATGACGGTACAACTACGAGTGCTGCACTGGAAGAGAGACAGACAGACAGACAGACAGACTGACAGAATACCAGTTCACGAGTGCTGCACTGGAGAGAGAGCGACAGAGACAGAGACAGACAGACAGACAGACAGAGACAGAGAGACAGAGACAGAGAGACAAAGAGACAGAGAGACACACAGACTGACTGACTGACTGACTGACTGACAGATTACCAACTTACGAGTGCTGCATTGGATAGAGAGATAGGGGGGAGAGAGAGGCAGACAGACAGACCGACAGACAGACCGACAGATTACCAACTTACGAGTGCTGCTTTGGAGAGACAGACAGAATGACTGATTGACAGATTACCAACTTACGAGTGCTGCATTGCAGAGAGACAGACAGACTGACTGACTGACTGACTGACTGACTGACTGACTGACAGAGTACAACTTACGAATGCAGCACTGGAGAGAGACAGACAGACAGACAGACAGACTGACTGACAGAGTACAACTTACGAGTGCTGCAGTCCGAGCCCCCATACCCTCGGCGGCAGACACATATATCCGGCTTGAAGCACACCCCATCATTCCGACACGGCAAATGACACAGGGCTGGAAACGAGAGACAAAGTGCTGTTAGTGTAATTTACTATTAAATAGGCTGTTGTTTCTGCTATGGGCCAAAAGGTAGAGTCTGGAAGATACTGTTACGATTAAATTGCCTGTCGCTCTTGCTGTGTGCACAAAATGACAGTCAGTTAAGGTACTACGACTAATTTGCCCATCCGTCTGAGTCTCAGTGTGTGTTTGAGAGCGAGTCTGCGCATTGCAGAGGAACATGCGTGCAAGAGTGTGTGTGTGTGTGTGTGTGTGTGTGTGTGTGTGTGTGTGTGTGTGTGTGTGTGTGTGTGTGTGTGTGTCTGTGTGTCTGTGTGTGTCTGCGTGTGTCTGTGTCTGTCTGTCTCTCTGTCTGTCTGTCTATATGTATGTGTGTCTTTCTGTGTGTGTGTGTCTGTCTGTTTATGTGTATGTGTCTGTCAGGTTATTTGTATGCGTCTGTCTTTCTGTGTGTGTGTGTGTCTGTCTATGTGTATGTGTCTGTCTTTCTGTGTGTGTGTGTGTGTGTGTGTGTGTGTGTGTGTGTGTGTGTGTGTGTGTGTGTGTGTACGCGCGCGCGCGCGCGTGCGCGCGCGTGTGTGTGAGGTAGTCTCAGTGTGAGGAAGTCTCTGTGTGTGTCTGTATGTCTGTCTATATGGATCTCTCTCTCTCTCTCTCTCTCTCTCTCTCTCTCTTTTCTCTTCTTGTGGTGTGTGTGTGTGTGTGTGTGTGTGTGTGTGTGTGTGTGTGTGTGTGTGTGTGTGTGTGTGTGTGTGTGTCTAAAACGGCCTCGTGAGAGTCTGCGAGGACAAAATCTAATATGTGTAGCGGGCGGGAGGCGTAGGCGTGTGTTGGGGGGGGGTGGGGGGGGGTGCGGGGGGTCTGTGAGTGCGTGCGTGCGTGTCTCTGTGAAGCGTGTCTGTCAGTGTGTAGGGTGGGGGCGGGGGCGGGGGCGGAGGGCTGTGCGTGTTGACAACTAATACTTTAACCGTAGCAGATCTCTAGTGACACAGACCATCATAGTAACTGCACGTCCAACTCGCCAACAGCACAGCCGGTTAGCTGTTGCTACGGGCTTTGGTTTAAACAAAGTTTATTTACATTCATGAAGATACGGACAATCAAAATCACTGTATGAGCATTAAACAAGCTAGGCTTATAGTAAACGCTCACAACACAGACAGGCTTTGGCGCATGGGCTCAAGGGCAGGGCGGTAGCTTACTGTAGGTAAGTAAGTAAGTAAGTTGGTGTTTTACGCCCAGTCAACCGGTACGGCTATATCAGGGCGATAGGTAGCTTACGTATCACCGGGAGAAGGGAATCAACTTCACAGGACAGGAACACAAAGAGTGAGGCAGAGTTGTTCAGTTCAGTGACAGGAAATGGGGACTGTGTGTGTGTGAGAGAGAGAGAGAGGGAGAGAGACAGACAGGCAGACAGAGACAGACAGAGAGAGACACAGAGAGACGGAGAGAGAGAGAGAGAGAGAGAGAGAGAGAGAGAGAGAGAGAGAGAGAGAGAGAGAGAGAGAGAGACAGAGACAGAGACAGAGACAGAGACAGAGAGACAGAGAGACAGACAGACAGACAGACAGACAGAGAGACAGAGACAGACAGACAGAGACGGAGACAGAGACAGTGAGAGACAGAGAGAGACACAGAGAGACGGAGAGAGAGAGAGACAGAGACAGAGACAGACACAGACACCGACAGACACAGACATACACCAGACAGACAGACAGACAGACAGACAGAGAGAGACAGAGACAGACTCACGTTGGTCACAGCGATGCCCTGACCATCCGGAGGGGCAGGAGCAGGTGTTGGGGGCCACGCACCTCCCTCCGTTCATACACGCCGGTCTGCACACCGCTGTAACACGCACAGGCACGTACACATACGGACAGACAGATATGCATAATATATACACGCATGCATGCATGAATACATGATTGCACACACACACACACACACACACACACACGCGCGCGCGCGCACACACACACTACACACACACACACACACACACTACAAACACACACACACACACACACACACACACACACACACACACACACACACACACACCACGCACGCACGCACGCACACACACTCACACACACACGCGCGCGCACACACACACACACACACACACACACACACACACACACACACACACACACACACACACACACACACCTGTTTGACAGCGGTGGCCTACGTATCCAGGCTGACACTTGCACGTATTGAAGCGTTTGCACACCCCTCCATGCTGGCACGGCGGGTAACACAGCGCTGCAACAACGACGACAACATCATGGCAGACGTCAGACTGCCGTAGTGCCAGCATTCCCATTCATGACGTCAGCTGCTGACTCATGCGTCACATTTGACAGACACACTCTCGGATATGACCCTTAAACGAAAGGTTAGCAAAGAAACAGACGGGAAGAGACAAAGAGAGAGAGAGAGAGGAGTCAGAGAGTCAGAGAGAGACTGGAAGAGACAAAGAGAGCGAGAAAGAAAAACAAAGAGACAGGCAGAAAGGCAGAGAGAGACAAGGAGAGACAAAGAGAGAAACAGAGAGAGACAGAGACATAGAGGCAGAGAGAGACAGGAAGAGACAAAGAGAGCGAGAAAGAGAAACAAAGAGACAGAGGGAGACAGAGACAGAGGGGCAAAAAGAGACAGGGAAAGACAAAGAGAGAGAGACAGTCAAAGGCTGAGGGAGACAGAGAGGCAGAGATAAAAACAAAAGAAGACAAAGAGATAGAAACAGATAGACAGGCACAGAGAGAGAGAGAGAGAGAGAGAGAGAGAGAGAGAGAGAGAGAGAGAGAGAGAGAGAGAGAGAGAGAGAGAGAGAGAGAGAGAGAGCGAGAGAGAGAGACGACGAAGAGACAGAGAAGACAGACAGACAGACAGACAGAGACAGACAGACAGACAGAAACAGGAGAGAGGAACAAGACAGAGAGGGGACAGCAGACGAGACCGACAGAAGAGAGAGAGAGAGAGAGAGAGAGAGAGACGAGAGAGAAGAGACGAGAGAAACAGACAGACAGACAGACAGACAGACAGAGAGACAGAGAGAGAGAGAGAGACAGAGAGAGAGAGAGAGAGAGAGAGAGAGAGAGAGAGAGAGAGACAGACAGACAGACAGACAGACAGACAGACACAGACAGACACAGACAGAGACAGACAGAGACAGACAGACAGACAGACAGACAGACAGACAGACAGACACAGACACAGACAGAGAGACAGACAGACAGACAGAGACAGAGAGAGACAGAGAGACAGAGACAGACAGAGACAGACAGAGACAGAGACAGACAGACAGAGACAGGGGGAGATAGGGGGAGATAAAGAGATAGATAGACAGACAGACAGACAGACAGACAGACAGAGATAGACAGACTCAAGGCCTAACCCCTTTCACACTGGGCCCCCTCGTATCCCGACGGACAGGCGCAGCGGCCCGGGTGGATGCAGGAGCCGCCGTTTTGACAGGGCGGGTAGCAGGTGGCCCACTGGCAGTACTGGCCCTGGTAGCCCGGCTTGCAGCGGCAGCGGTTGGGGCCCACACAGCGACCCCCGTGCTGACACGGGATCTGACACGCCTCTGGCACACACGGCCACAAACCAACATGTTAGTTATAGTTAGTTACTTAGTATGGCAACTTACTAGCGTCAAAAGCACATATTCACAAGTGTGTGCACAAAATTGTATAGTATGCGCACATGATTGTAACTATATCTATTGCATATAATTGTAATTCTGTACTTTTGACGCAAGTAAGCCGTTGGAAGCAACACGAGGGGTATATAATTGCAATTATGTTTACGTAATTCCTAATTATCTCAACATTGTTGCAATTGTGTGCTTTTTACGCAAGCAAGCTTTTGGAACCGAGTGTCAAAAGACACATTGACTAATTTTGTACAGATCATTAGGGAGATACGTTGAGATATTTAGTACTTAAGTACTTTTGACACTACTAAGCTGTCGGACGCATATTTGTTGTAGTATCACTGACGACGCTATTAGGTAAACCCTTTTTCAGGTCAAATCAACAAAATCATTCCATACACAATCAATCCATACATAATTGAGTTTATGGGGTTTATGTACCTTGTATTTACTCGCATGCCAGGTTAACGTTACTATACCGTAGGCGATTCGATTCTTTGTTGTATTCACGTGACGTCTTTGAAACGCTAATTAACTTCATCCGTTTGCTGAGTCAATCCATATACAAATATAAAACACATACATGGTCAACCATCAAGCAAAAATTTCCTCAGAGTTAGTCCCTTCCATATCACCCTTATTAAGCCGCAGTCGAAGAAGAAGAAGACCAAAGTTAAAGAGGATCAGTACACACTCATATAATTATCAGTACATACTCATATACATACGCATACAATTATAAGCTTGAAGCTTCCTGGCCCGAAAAAAAAGGGAGCTCAGTGTCAAAGATTGAGACACAAGACAACTGAACTTCATTCAGGAGAGAGGGGGGAGAGAGAGAGGGGGGGGGGAGGAGAGAGAGAGAGGGAGGAGAGAGACAGACAGACAGGCAGGCAGGCAGGCAGGCAGGCAGACAAACAGACAGACAGAGACAGAGTGGGAGAGAGAGACGAAGAGAGAGGGGGGAGAGATAGTGGAGAGAGAGAGAGGAGAGACAGAGGGAAGGGAGGGGGAGACAGAAGGGGGAGAGGGGAGAGAGAAGAGGGGGGGACAGGGGGGAAAAGAGAGGGAAGAGAGACAGAAGAGAGAGGGGGGAGAGAGAGATACGAGAGAGGGGGAAAGAGAGAGAGAAAGAAGAGAGACAGGAAAGAGAGAGAGGAGAGCGGGGGGGGGGGGGGGGGCAGGGAAGAGAGACAGAGGGCAGAGAGAGAGAGAAGAGACGGGGGAGAGAGGGAGGAAGAGAGGGAAGAAAGACAGAGGAGAGAGAGAGATGGAAGGAGGGAGAGAGACGGCGGGAGAGAGGGGGGGGAGGGAGAAGAGAGGGAAGAGAGAGAGAGAAGGGACACACAGAGGAGGGAGAGAGAGGGAGAGCGAGGAGACAGAGGTGAGGATATGCGAAGAAAGAAAAGAAGAAGAAGAAGAAGAAAGAAAAAAGAAAAAGAAAAAAAGAAAGAAAAAACTAAGCAAGGAATTGAATGCTGAGGCATTATATCTAATCCTGGAAGACCTTCACAGTCAGATCGGAAGGGGAAACTAAAGGGAAGAATAATTGCCTCGTCTATCTGGCTTTACGTCGGTGTCGCCTGCATGGTAGCGACGAGGCTACGGAGAAGAAAAGCCGAC
>JABMCL010001738.1:165000-192500 GCA_018857735.1 Alviniconcha marisindica
ACAGGTTTGTTTCGCTACCACATAACTAGCAAGACAAGTGATGTCGGTCTGATGACGCCCAAAAAGGGTTACGTAAATATACAGGTTTGTTTCGCTACCACATAACTAGCAAGACAAGTGATGTCGGTCTGATGACGCCCCAGAATGGTGTAAGTGAATAATATACTGGTTTGTTTCGCCACCACATAACTAGCGAGACAAGTGGTGTCGGTCTTATAGTGATGTCCATGACTGGTGTACGTGAACACATGGTCTGTTTTGCCTTCACGTGACGTGGGACGAGATATCCCAGAAAGATGTATTGTTGTGCACACGAATAAAAGAGCTGTTTTGCGAATACTCGACTAGCGGCAAGGCAAGCAAAATGGGTTCGGTGACGTCACAGAAAGCGTCAAATGACTGCTGTGATTCTAGCTGTTACTGAGTGTTAGTCACTGGCAGTAGGGATCAGGCACGTTTCTTAGGTCAAGCGAGTATAACTAATTAAACAGTTTACTCACAGCTTCAGGCCAGAGACAGCTCGATGATGTTACGCATCAAATCCACTCAGCCACACCCACCTATGATTCATTATTATTATTACTGGGTCGTCTTTGTTGCAGTTGCCACTGTTGCTATGTTGACGAGTAGGTTATGAAGCAGAGGTTAATCGTCAGAATGGTCATTTGCCTAAATTCGTTATTGCTGTATAAAGCCCCCCCCCCCCCCCCCCCCCCCCCCCCCCCCCCCCCCCCCTCCTCTCTCTCTCTCTCTCTCGTACAATAAAATAAAGTTTTCGAGTTCCAGTTGTTTCCCTCCCTCTCTCTCCCTCTCACCCTGTGCCAAACAGAACGATCAATGTTATTTTATCTCCGCTGGGGGTTAAACGATAGTATGTTACGTGAGTGGCCAAAGGTACTAACGAGTGTATACCACAGTTATTGAATAATATACGTCTGTGGTGCAGACATGTTGTCGTATAATAATAATAATAATGTACATTTATCATGCGCTCAACAACGCCCCGAGCGCTCACATGTTACATATTAACCTAAATATGATATTCTATACACATGTAGAGCACAGTCCTACCAAAACTATTTACATAAAGTATTATATGGGCACACACACACACACACACACACACACACACACACACACACACACACACACACAGCACACGCACGCACGCACGCACGCACGCACGCACGCACGCACGCACAAACACACACACATACACACAAACAGCAATGAATTCAAATGTGTGTAACTTCCGCAATGAATTCAGATATATTGTTTGTTTGTTTGTATCCGCAAGTTGCTCTGACGTCAGACTTTGCCGTATTGGCAGATAAATATGTTGGGCGAGCGCGGCACTGCGACAGGAAATGGGACCGGAAAAAGCAGAGACTGGATGGAGGTGGAGGGGGGAAACTGAGGTCTGTTTCACTAGCAAGGCCCGGACAAAGGCGTTGCGAGTGTCCACCTTCGACGGAGTAGCAGACTGTAAAAACGTTGGACTGCCTTCGTTGGCAATTAGCACTTTGCTCTCTCTCTCTCTCTCTCTCTCTCTCTCTCTCTCTCTCTCTCTCTCTCTCTCTCTCTCTCTCCCCCCCACCCCACCCACACACACACACACCACACACACACACACACACACACACACACACACACACGTGCGTCACCAGTCCCACTACGCTAACTCCAGGAATAACCTCTACGTGCCAAGACCAAGGATTGACTTATTTAAAACTGGCACATCCTTCACTGGTGTGTCCCTCAGGAACTCCCTGCCTCAAAATATAAAATCATGTATTTCTCTTCCTTGTTTCAAACGTAATCTGCACAAATATATATCTGAGAATAACCTTTCGTCAGATTTAGACGGATTTGTTTGAATCAAACGTTAGCCTAAAAATTTGAGTGTTGTATACATGTATGCCCATGAAAGAAGAAAAAAAATCTGACGTTTCTGCACATTTGTAGGAACTGTGAAACTGCATTAATCAACTGCTTAATCGTGCTTATAATATTTGTTTGTGGTATTGTCGTGTTTATTTTGTTTGTAGTATAGCAAGGATGGCTGTTAGATAGGTCCAAATGGACCTAACGCTAAAATCCTAGAGTATTAAAGTTTTCGAGTTCGAGTTCTCTCTCTCTCTCTCTCTCTCTCTCTCTCTCTCTCTCTCTCTCTCTCTCTCTCTCTCTCTCTCTCTCTCTCAAGCTCACTGTCAGTGTGTGTTAGGCAGTGTGGCGACTTTGGGCTACTAGTCCAAATCATAATTACTCGGTCTATTTGTGTTTGCGGCCACCTAAGCAAAAGAAAGAGCTTGCAGAGACAGGGCCTATGGTAATATGTCCCCTGTTTTCAATGGCTTCCCACGAGGTCGATTGAACCTAGCATAAATAACAGAATCGGACCCGAAAAGGGCTTTGTGTTTCCAAGCAGGTTCTCTCTGAAGTATCATGTTGCTAGCTGGATCTTGACCAATCACAGCTGAGGAGTATCACTTTGATGGGTCAGACCAGTCACAGCTGAGGAGTATCACTTTGATGGGTCTTGACCAATCACAGCTGAGGAGTATCATTTTGATGGGTCCAGACCAATCACAGCTGAGGAGTATCACTTTGATGGGTCTCGAACAATCACAGCTGAGGAGTATCATTTTGACGGGTCCAGACCAGTCACAGCTGAGGAGTATCATTTTGATGGGTCTCGACCAATCACAGCTGAGGAGTATCACTTTGATGGGTCCAGACCAGTCACAGCTGAGGAGTATCACTTTGATGGGTCTTGACCAATCACAGCTGAGGAGTATCACTTTGATGGGTCTTGACCAATCACAGCTGAGGAGTATCACTTTGATGGGTCTAGACCAGTCACAGCTGAGGAGTATCACTTTGATGGGTCTTGACCAATCACAGCTGAGGAGTATCACTTTGATGGGTCCAGACCAGTCACAGCTGAGGAGTATCACTTTGATGGGTCCAGACCAGTCACAGCTGAGGAGTATCACTTTGATGGGTCTTGACCAATCACAGCTGAGGAGTATCACTTTGATGGGTCTCGACCAATCACAGCTGGTGAGTATTACTATCCGTGTTTCCAACAGTACTGAATCGGCATCCACGCTTCGAAAGCTATTTGCTTCGAACATCTTCGATAATGCGTCGAAGCAGCAACAACATCCGGTTGGGTGAAAATATCTTGTCCAGAGGCTAGCATTTAGTGAAGCAGTTGTGGGAGTTAATACTTTCTTCACTCCCTTTGTTTCGAAAATTATCGAAGAAGTGAAGAAACGGTCTTCCTTCAGCTTTTCCGTAATGTTGACTGGATCCGCCAACTATGCACGTGACCAGATATCAATTATTCCAGAACTATGTGGCAAATTAATTCGAAAGCTATAAAATGGACATAAATATCAGTACAGAAACTCTTTATGATCATTATAATACCCACTCAACAAGCGGTCAAAGTTCAAAATAGCCAGCTTTCCAAACCATGCGTATGCAAGTAGTAACGGTTCTTGTAAGTAAACATGGTGCTTAACGTCCACAGAAACCATAAGGCTTATTAGGGACGGGGAGAATGGGGGGAAGGGGGTATGGAGGTGGGGGAAGAGGTAGAGTATATACCTGTCGCTACACTGTCACCACCAAAATGACCTGCATTAAGATGGGCAGCGATGAGAGCAATTTTAATGTTTCATTAATTGTGAGGGACAAAGTCACAAGACCGTGTCCACAGACCACAACTTTTGAAGAGAAAGGAGAGCCGAAGCGGTATCGAACCGAGGTCCTTCCGCTTACCAGCCTACCGCCTTACCGCTAGGCCAAACCGGCTCTCACGGTTCTTGTTTGTTGTAACTGTTCTTGTACGCACAGGTTCTGAGTAATGGACGCAGTCACGCGCGTGAAGTCCCAGCGCTCCCACGTGTTATCGCTTAACCACAAACACTTCAGACACAAAAATCGGAAACTGCAAGCCAAGAAACTGGGCCAAGGCTGCAGTGACCGGCGTAGAAACCGATAATGACGGGAAACCGCCGCCACCATCACTTCCACCCTCCTCCGTGTCCTGAACGCCAAAATTAAGCCCCGAGAAAAACAAAGGAAGGAAAATATAACGGTCACAAAGCGAACGCGTAAACGCGAAGAAGCTGCGAACGCATTGTAAGGTCATGCAGTCACGTGCTGCCTGGTTGCGTGACTAATGGTTAATGTACTACGTGGTTTAAAAGTAAGCAATTCATTTGTGTAAAAGGGCGGTGTGGGTACTTAGAGGAAGTAGGCCTCACAGCAACAACAAATATGACCTTGGTGGATATTATCTACTTCGTAATTTTTCTTTGTCATTGCCAGTTGCTATAGTTACCGTGGGTGTATGATTCAGGTTTCTGCATGGTCAGTGATGTGCCCCTTGCTAAATACTTACGACTTTAACCTTTAACCCGTCGTTCGTCCAAACAACAAAACCCGGATTCAAACGTGGGTCCGTCTGCTTGGGAGCATTTCACTTGTGCACCCAAGCACACTTTGGGAACAAGTAATTATAAATCGCAGTTATCAAGGTTCAAGGTGTCAAGGTTTTATTGAGCTTTTTGCCCCTCGGGGCTAGAAAGTGAAGTTACATTCGCACACGACAGTCCTAATGAACAAGTACATGAGTTCTACTAATAAATAACTACCACACTTTATATATAAGAAAAAAATAAATGCTCAAACACAAATCAAAGTTGTTATAAATATGCAAGGTTAAGGCGTAAAACTTAAATATTTCTTTTTTCGTTGTGTTTCGCTATTGGCTTAATCAAAAAAACTCAAAGATACAACTAATAAATTTAGCAAGCTTAACATTCTTAGATTTTGACGTCATATTCATGAGGCTACAGAATTTGGGCACGTTGGGATGATGTGTATAATATTTATCAACGTACTTAGTACGGTTTCTCTTGACATTTTCGTTGGAACAGTTAAGCAAATAGTGAAATTCATCTCCTACCTCACCACTGTCACAAACAGTACATATTCTTTCATCCATTGGAATACTAACGATCGTCTTTGCTGGATTGGCAGTCTGTGGTTACTAAGTCTAAATTTCAATACTCTTTGTCTTAGAATAGATGGGAGATAGGTTAGATATTCTCAAAGCAAAATTTCTTTTTAAATAAACGATAATTACTACAAACACTATTTTCTGCTACTCTGCTTTGCCATTCTTGTATAAATTGATCCATTAGTCTTTGCTTCACTATACGTTTAAAACTTTCGATGGTATGGATTTGGTTAGACCAAATATAAGATAATCCTAAACTATCTAATAACGAATGCATTTTCATAAGCCACGGGAGTTTATAATCGCTTGCATAATACAACTTTGAACATAGCTGAAACATTAGGTTATAAATCTTAGGCGATTCAGAGTGAAAGGTACTGCACAACTCATACCAAAATCCTAGCATCCTGCATTTTGCTTCAATTTCTATCGGATATCTTCCCACTGCCCCAAGCACCATACATGTTGGGGTTGTAAATTTGACCCCTAAGATCAGTATTAAAAATAGAAGCTGTAGTTTTGAGATTACATCCATCTTATCGCACGCCCATATTTCACAACCATACAAAAGGATTGGGTGCACACATTTTTCAAAAAGTTTTAATTGTATATCAAACTTTGCAAATATGCAGCCGGAATTTGGTTCCGCTACTGAACACTTCAAAACGTGCGCGAGTGAGAAGGAAAAAAGTGCGTTTATGACCAAATGCGCATAAACATGCATAAACTGAAAAACGGTTGCCCTTTTGAGCTTACCCCGTCTTTCTGCCCACAAGGCAATTGCGTCTTACCACTAAACAAACTCCAAGCACTGGTTTACGACATCCTTCCTTCAACCACTGCCGTATTTAGTTACGCCATAGGGTCCAGAAAACTGTCAGCTAACGAGCAGGTTTTTGTTGGAGCTCAGACAGTAGTAAGTTTGTTACAAACAACTCAAATTGTATCAGACGTTTGTTTTATGTTGCCATGCTTACGCCAGCTCAAATAAAACCAAAATCGTTTGAATCGAGACGGAACTTTGTTTTTACCCTCCGGGGTGGATGCGTCTCATGTTTACGTGAATGCTTGGGCACTAGGTTGCTTCTACAGTCATATTAGTACCCAAACTCCAAGCACTGCTTTACGACATCTTTCCTTCAATGAAGGTGCCGGAAAGCGATGCTCGGAGTGTGGTAGCACTGCAGTCCCCTGTTGGCACGTGCCAAACAGCACGTGAACACGGGCGGAAATGGTAAGCAGGTGACCGGTACCAGAGGCCTCAGAGGTGTTGAGTACTTACGACCGCGATCGTTGGCCAGCCCACGCTTTCAAGTGGTTTTTATCGAATAACAACGGACGAACAAACTGAGACAACAAGCCGTTATGCAACCCCGTGACGTTTCAAACTGTCTGGCAAATACCCCCTTCATTCCGCCCACCCCCACCCCCATCGCAACCCATAAACATACAAACACGAAAGCGCTAGCGTTCAGGGGGTCAGTGAGGGAAGCATAAAAAAATGAGCTCTATTATCAGTGTTATTGTCTTTCTTTCTGTTCATTGTTGTTGTTACTTACGAATGTTACAGTTGTCTCCGGTGTAGCCGGCCGGACAGCCGCACAGTCCAGGCTGGACACAGACACGGCCCACTGCACACTCCGTCTCGCACACAGCTGTCGGCCACGTGCACACAAACACAACCAGCAACAACTTCAGGTCAAGAAAAACTGGAGGGGGAAGGGGGTACAGGGTGGGGGTGGGGAGGGGTCAGACAGAATGAAAAAAGTGAATTAAGAGAGCTATTCACCTTGTGATATTGCTTCTCTGATTAAGTTATCATCTTTCCATCAGTGTATCGGTTCACTTTTGTGTTGTTAAACGAAGCATCTCTCTCTCTCTCTCTCTCTCTCTCTCTCTCTCTCTCTCTCTCTCTCTCTCTCTCTCTCTCTCTCTCTCTCATCAGTAGCTTCGCAAAGACTAGTTGTTAGACAGGTTTTTGACTGAACCTAAACTACAATCCTCAGTTGTAAAATAAAATCTCTCTCTCTCTCTCTCTCTCTCCTCTCTCTCTCTCTCCTCCTCTCTCTCTCTCCTCCTCTCTCTCTCTCTCATCATGCTTCTGCAAGGACAGGAACGGTTTTGACAAATGCCAAACTCAATCTCAGTTGTAAAATCTCTCACTCTCTCTCTCTCTCTCTCGCATTCTCTCTCTCTCTTCTCTCTCTGTGTGCGCGTGTGTGACAGGCGTTATAAATTGTGACTGGAGGGAGGGAGGAAGGGAAAAGATGGATGCGAGGGTGCTTGAATACATGGACGCGTACGTGTTTGGAGCGGGGAGGGAGGCATGGTTTGCTAGGTGCCTGGATGTGTGGATGACGTTGGGGGAAGGAGGATGTGGGGGGGGGGGGGGGGAGGTGCTGGCAGCTGTAGATGGTGGTGGGGTTGTTGCGTGACTGCTGGCAGAACGACAGTCTCACGTTCACAAGTGGTTCCGGAGCCGCTGTATCCCGGGGGGCAGGGGCCGCACTTGTAACCAGGGTAGGTGGTCAGTTCCTCACACGTCACGCGGTCCGAGCACACCTTCACGGCACACGCAGAGTCCGCTGGAGACACACACACACACACACACACACACACTCACACACACACACGCACACACACACACACACACACCACACACACACACAACACACACACACACACACACACAGCACCACACACACACACACACACACACCACACACACACACACCGCACACACACACAACACACACACACACACACACACACACCACAACACACACCACACACACACACACACCCGCACACACACACCACACCACACACACACACCACACAACACACGCACACTCAACACACACACACACACACACACACACACACAACGTATTGGAGAGAGAGAGAGAGAGAGAGAGAGAGAGAGAGGAGAGGAGGAAGAGAGAGAGAGAGAGAGAGAGAGAGAGAGAGCGAGAGAGAGAATATCGGGTTCACACTGAATATGGACCAGAAGGGTACAGAGAGCGACAGACAGACTGAGACAGACGTGGAGAGGGAGAGGCGGAGAAAGAGAGACAAACAGACCAAGAGAGATGCGGAAATAAAGAGAAGGGAATGGAGATAGAGAAGAGAGAGAGAGAGAGAGAGAGAGAGAGAGAGAGAGAGAGAGAGAGAGAGAGAGAGAGAGAGAGAGGAGTATCGGGTTCATATTGAATACAGACCAGAAGGGTACAGAGAGCGACAGACAGACAGACTCAGACACAGAGACAGACAGACAGAGAAAGTCGTGGAGAGGGAGGGGCGGAGAGACAGACAGACCAAGAGAGAGAGGCGGAAACAGAGAGCTGAAGACAGAGAGAGAGAAAGAGAGAGAGAGAGAGAAGAGACACACACACACACACACACACACCACACACACACACACACACACACACACACACACACACACACACACACAGTAAGATGGCTTCAGACAACACAGCCATCAGACACACACACAAAACGACAGAGGGAGTGAGAGACGGAGGATCGGGGTCAGACGAAGGAAAGATAAAAGGCCTTACCGGATCGGACGCACTGGCGTCCATTGCCATCAAAGAAGCGTGGGCAGGCGCCGCAGTCGAAGCCTTCGCTGGGAGGAGACAGGTCAAGACAAGCCACCCCGGGGAAGCAAGGGCTGCTCAGACACGCGTCCAGTTCTGCAGTCGGGAACCAAAACACGCTGGTCAGGGTCCAGTCTCGATATCCGACACCCAGTTAACCACGTAAGTCGTATCACAGCGAAACACAAGTCGCCAACAAGTTATTTAGCCTGCATCGTACGCACGAGCAAGCACGGATGTCAAACTCCAAGCACTGGTTTACGACACTTGGAGGAATGTGCCGGAAAGCGATGCTCGGAGTGTGCACGGATGTCTGTCGGGTGTGGATAATACCATTTGCATGCGTGCTTGTAGCCTATACCCTGCCATGCGTGAGGGGTACAGGGATATATGTAATGCATTATTAAATTAGGTTGTGTAGTGTTGCAATGTTTCATGTATAGCGCTTTGAGCCTCACACATGTATAGTCACAAAAGGATTCGGCACATTAGAAATGCGTTTATTATTATCATTATCGGGATTTGGCGCATTAGAAACGCATTTATTATTATCATTATCATGCGTGTAGACCCGTTTGTGGTGACTGTTATTTTCGGTATCCGTTCCACCCCTGTCTTACCGCAGTAGCACGTGGAAGATCCGGGTCATTCTGCCCAAAGTGCAAGTGGCAGGTTACAGCTAAAGACACATGCATCCCACGTATGTGGCTTTGCATGAAGTGACGTGACAAAGTGCATGGTCATATGGTGTACACAGAATGCGTCGAAACGGCAGCAGTTTCACATGGCACCAACCATGTAACAAGCAAACACCGCTGTAAGTACACCAATTCGTTGGAAATTCAAACAGACGCTAAAAAAGCTAGTCGCTCATTTAGAATCACATGTGAAAAAAGCTAGTAACTCATTTAGAATCACACGGCTACACAGTGAGTCAGGCTCCGCCCATGCACGGACCAAGGCGGAAACAGGGCACGCCCGAAACTCCAAGCACTGGTTTACGACATCCTTCCTGCAACCACTGTCGTATTTAGTTACGCCATAGGGTCAAGGAAACTGTCAGTTAACGAATAGTTTTGTTGTTATTGCTCAAACAGTAGTAAGTTTGTTAGAAAAAAACTCAAATTATATCAGACGTTGTGGCTTACGCTCAAATAAAGCCAAAACTGGTTGAATCGAGACGGAACTCGTTTTTCACCCGGGGTGCATGCGCCTCATGTTTACACTAAAAGTTTACACCAGCACAAATAAAACTACAATCGTTTGAATCGAGACTGAACTCTTTTTCTTTTTTTACCCGGGGTGGATGCGTCTCATGTTTACGTGCGTGCTTGGGCGCTACTGAGGTTGCTTCCACAGTCATGTTAGTACCCAAACCTTTCGGAGGGCGCTGACCGCGTCGGTGGACAACTGTGCGGAGATAAAGAGTACCCCTTCAGTGGCGTAACTAAATCTGGCAGAATTTGGAATAAGGTACCGGAAAACGATGTTCGGAGTGAGGGCCCGGCCCTCTCCACACAGTTCTTACTCACACACGTGGCTTCGTCTCACCATATCTGTTGTTCTGGTGGTTGCGCATGCGGGGTGTAAACATTTGGAGCGAGCTGCTGAACTTAAGCACCATAACCCCCCCCCCCCCCACCCCCCACTTTCTTTCTTCTATGGTGCTTTACATCCACAGAAACCGTATGATGTTTCTGTGGGCGTTAAGCGCACCTTCCTCCCGTCCTTAATAAACCGCATGTTTCTGTGGGACGTTAAGCCCCATGGACTGAAACACGCCCCCTCCCACTCTCCGAGCATCGATTTCCGGCACCTTCCTCCAAACTCTGCCAGATTTGGTTACACCACTGAAAGGGGCACTCTTTATCTCTGCGTAGCTGTCAACCGACGCGGTCAGCGCCCTCCGAAAGGTTTGGGTACTAATATGACTGTGGAAGCAACCTAGCGTCCAAGCACCCTCGTAAACATGAGACGCATCCACCCCGGGTAAAAAAGAAAGAGTTCAGTCTCGATTCAAACGATTGTGGTTTTATTTGTGCTGGTGTAAACTTTGTTGGTGGCTATAAATGACAAGCCTTGTTTTATTTGAATTGTTTGTAACAAACGTATTACTGTTTGAGCACCAACGAAAAACTGCTCGTTAGCTGACAGTTTTCAGGAACCTATGACGTAACTAAATACGTCAGTGGTTGAAGGAAGGCTGTCGTAAACCAATGCCTGGAGTGTGCAGCTCTTACTCACACACGTGGCTTCGTCTCACAATATCTGTTGTTCTGGTGGTTGCGCTTGCGGGATGTAAACTTTTGGAGCGAGCTGCTGAACTTAAGCACCACTTTCTTTCTTCTATGGTGCTTTACATCCACAGAAACCGTATGATGTTTCTGTGGGCGTTAAGCGCACCTTCCTCCCGTCCTTAATAAACCGCATGCTATTTCTGTGGGCGTTAAACGTATTACTGTTTGAGCACCACCGAAAAACTGCTCGTTAGCTGACAGTTTTCAGGAACCTATGACGTAACTAAATACGGCAATGGTTGAAGGAAGGATATCGTAAACCAGTGCTTGGAGTGTGGCCGCTTCCTACACAGCATTTACCCACACACGTGGCGCCGTCTCCAGTCAGACCGGCTGGACAGGGCCCACACAGGAAGGCCCCACCCGAAGGCTGGCACAGCACTCCAGGGTAGCACGGCTCGTTCCGGCACTGGTCCAGGGCAGTGTCACACAGCTCACCTGAAACCACCGCAAGTGTTGGTAAAACAACACGGAAACACTCACAGAAATTATGGAGACAGACTCTTCAAATACAGAAAGGGAGATACCAGACATCAGATATCACCGCTGGGGGGTCAAACCATATATCACCGCCACACATCAGAAACAACACGGAAACAGCCATAGGAATTATGAACAAATACAGAAAGGGAGATACAACCAGACATCACCGCCACACATCAGAAACAACACGGAAACAGTCACAGAAATTATGGAGACAGACTCTTCAAATACGGAAAGGGAGATACAACCAGATATCACCGCCACACATAAAAAAGAACACAGGAACAGTCACAGAAATTATGGACACTCACAGACTTTTCAAATACAAAAAGGGGTCGCGATACAGCCAGATCGTTGGAAATATCTTTTCTAGGTCACCGAGAAAGGCTGGAATTTGATATACCTGATGCCTACAAGACAGAGGGCATTAGAAATGTTATCGTCAATGGATGTGAAGGGAAACAATATTTTATAGTCTATATTTGGGTTGTACGTAATAATTACAGTGTTAAGACAAAGTGGATTTTTCAAAGTTAACGCGAAGTCAGCCTCAAAGGTCATAATTATGACAGGCCATAATAGTTTCAGCTTCTTCCCCTTGGTACAAAACCTCTGGAGTCGGAAGAACAGAAGCAAAAAGGAGAGTTTCACCTATTCACAGATCGCACATTTGAGGAGGAGCATTTGAGGAGGAGCCTGTTTGTCTCGGATCACCTCACCTTCAAACCCGGGGTCGCAGACGCACTGGAAGGTGTCAATCAAGTCTACGCATGTGCCGTGAACGCAGGGTGAGCCAGCACATTCGTCCACTTCCAGCTCACACCGCGAACCTGCAGGTGCAAGACCAAAGTAGTGAACACAAAGCTTAGCTGAACTCGGGCAGTCAGTGGACTACGGGACTAAGCAATCGAACAATTTGTTCCAGTTTAAGTGAGTGACTAATTAAACCATGGGACAAGTAAAGATTTGCCTGATTTCTTTTTACCGATCAGGTCGTTAGTGGATGATGCACGTCAGCACGCGTGCGTCAGTGAGAGACAGAGAGGGAGAGAATAGGAGTTCGTGTGTGCGTCTGTGAGTGTGTTTGTATGTGGATCAAAGTGTGTGTTTGTGTGTGTGTCTGTCTGTGTGTCAGACAGTGGTGTGGTGGGTGTGTGTGTGTGTGTGTTGTGTGTGGTTGTGGTGTGTGTGTGTGATGTGTTTTGTGTGTGTGTGTGTGTGTGGTGTGTGTGTGTGTGTGTGTGTGTGTGTGTGTGTGTGTAGTGTGTGTGTGGAGGTGTGTGTGTGTTGTGTGTGTGGTGTGGTGTGTGTTGTGTGTGTGTATGTGTAGAGAGTGAGACCAAGAGAGAGAGACAGAGAGAGCACAGAGAGAGGTGTGTGTGTGTGTGTGTGGTGTGTGTGTGTGTGTGTGTGGTGTGGTGTGTGTGTGTGTTGTCGAGAGAGAGAGAGAGACACAAGAGAGAGAAGAGAGAAGAGAGAGAGAGGTTGTGTGTGTGTGTGTTGGTGTGTGTGTGTGTGTGTGGTGTGTGGTGGTGTGTGTGTGTGTGTGTGTTGAGAGAGAGAGTGAGAGAGGGTAGAGACAGAGAGCAGAGAGAGAGAGAGAGGTGTGTGTGTGTGTGTGTGTGGTGTGTGTGTTGTGTGTGTGTGTGTGTGTGTGTGTGTGTGTGTGTATGTGTCAAGAGAGAGAGAGACACACAGAGAGAGACAAGAGAGAGAGAGAGAGAGAGAGAGTGTGTGTGTGTGTGTGTGTGTGTGTGTGTGTGTGTGTGTGTGTGTGTGTGTGTGTGTGTGTGTGTGAAGAGGAGAGACAGAGAGAGAGAGACAGAGACAGAGAGAGAGAGTGTGTGTGTGTGTGTGTGTGTGTGTGTGTGTGTGTGTGTGTGCGTGCGTGCGTGTGTGTGCGCGCGCGCGCGCGCGCGCGCGTTTGTGTGTGTGTGTATGTACCAGGAACATACAACGGCGGGCGGGCTTTGCGCACTTTCCCAATGCACAGTTGTACTGATACTGCTGCCCACCACCACCCCCACCTTCTACCACACACGCGAACAACATGCACGCTATCAGTGAAGTTAAAGCTAACCCCGATACTCACCCGGAGGGAGAGACAGTTGCACTGGTAGCACTGCCTGCCTCCCCCCTCCCCGTCCCTCCCGCCCCTCAACATACTATGCAAGCTGTGAGTGAAGTCAGAGCTAACCGGTGTAACCGGAGGGACAGACACAGCTGTAGCGGTACTGCTGCCCAAACACTTCCGGGTCCACGCACGTGCCGCTGTTCTGGCACTCACACGGCACCGTCAGAATCTGCAACAGCACGCACATACAGCTCACACGGCGTAGCCAGATGGCAAACTCCAAGCGCTGGTTTACCACATCCTTCCTCCGACCGCTGCCGTCATTGATTAGGTCTCCCAAAACTGTCAGCTAAAGCCCGTTCTTAATTGGGCGAATGTTTGTTCGCGAACCTAGTTGGAAGTATTCGGCGAACCTAGTTGGTTCTTAATTGGGCGAACTTTTGCTTCGCGACCTAGTTGGACGTATTCGTCGAACTGCGACGAAGCTATATTCGGGGTCCAAAAGCTTCGCTCAACATGTTCTGGGAACATTCGCCCTATTCGACGAACATTGCCTCTGATTGGCTGAGAGCAGAGCTCTCCTGTGGAGGAGGAAGAAATAACAATACAAATGGATGACGGTGTCGCTAGGTTCTTCACTCGCTTTGGAGGGATTTAGTTTTTTATTTGTTGACTTGTGGGAGGCGCAGCCTTGTCTCGGGACCCAGAATGAAATAGTAGTTAGTTGAATTACCCTGTGAGGGATGATTAAAGTATATTGACTTGACTTGACTTGACATTAGCCTACATTTTCGATCATGCTGTCTGCTGCGCGTCTGCCGCAAGTTCGAGCCGAAGCTTGCATCTCATTACAAGCCAGCTGAGAACGAAGTAAAGTTCGTCGAACTGTCCGAACCATGTTCGGCGAACTAAAAGTTCAATTAAGAAACGAATCATAGTTCGTCGAACTGTCCGAAGTATGTTCGGCGAACACACATTCGCCCAAATAAGAACGGGCTTAACGGACAGTTTTGCGTTGGTGCTAAAATGGCAGCAAGTTTGTAACAGACAACTCAAATTAAGTAAACATGGTGCTTAACGTCCTCGGAAACCACTAATAAGGCTTATTAGGGACGGGGAAAAGTGGGGGGCAGGGGGGAGGGGGTATGGAGGTGGGGGAAGAAGGAGATTATATACCTCTCGCTACACTGTCACCACCAGAATGACTGACTCCTGTATTAAGATGGGCAGCGATGACAGCCATTGTAATGTTATATTAATTATGAGGGACAAAGTCACAAGACAGTGTCCACAAGCCACAAACTTTTTGAACAGAAAGGAGGACCGAAGCGGAACCGAGCCGAGGTCCTTCCGCTGACAAGCCTAATGCCTTACCGCTGGGCCAAACTGGCTCACATAACAAATCGCTTTCATTTTGCTTAAAGTCCCCAGATGCTAAAGAGCATATTTGGGACAATCTGTAAAATGACCTAGACTTGGATATGAAATAGCTAACTCAAATTAAACCAGGCGTTCCTGTTATAATCGACCCAGTTGCTTACGTCTTCACAAATAAAATCGTTGAATCCAAAGTCGTTGAATGGACACGGAACTCTTTTATTACCTGCGCCTCATGCCTGGACGCTATTTTGCTTCCACGGTCTTATGAGTACCCCAACCTTTCGGAGGGCGCTGACAGCGTCGCAGGTATTACGCGAAACTGAGACAATGCCGCTGTAAAGTCTAAACTAGACAGGTTGTTTTGTTTGCTTGCGTAGTTGTGTGTGTTTGGCCGCGTGCTTTTCTCGTTTGATTGGTTGGTTGGGTGGCAAGTATTAGTAACGCGATTTCAACAACTACACTTAACACTTAAAGTAAATCATAGATGCGTGCCATCCAAACAAAAACCCTGACATCCTACCTCCAATTTAGATGTGGCTGTGGCGTTGCACTCATCGCGAGCGCTCAGCAAGAACACTTCAGTTCGGACCACGCCCCCTTCCACGTCATTGGCTATTGCTCGCCACTGGAAGAGCCCTGATTGGCTGATGAAGGCGTCCTTTCGGTCTAAACTAAGAATGAGGCGTGACCCGTCAGGATCATTGACTCGTATACGAAGTCGTATGTCTTGGCCAGTAAAAACGATGGGACGTTCGTCGAAGCTGATCACCGGAGCGATGTTGTCTGCAAATGATTGTTTTCAGATTACTGTGACTTTAATTTGTTAATCAGAGTTCAGTGTTGTGACGTTTACTGGTTAAGGAACTGCACACAATAGAAGCAGGATAGTTTGCAAGCAGAAGTATCTCACCCTCTAGTTGAATCGTTTAGTGTCAGCGCAGAAAGAATCACGATAACAATCAAATTTACAAATAATTATTTTCTAACAGAAATTGTAAATCATCGTTCCACTGGTCTCTTGCACATAAGATTGGGGGAGTACAGAAAATGTCCCCACTGCAGCAATTCTACACCCATTTTATCATTTCAAACTGCCAGGAGATGTTCAACATGTGCAGGCCTGTAGCCTAGGGGGTATGAGAAAGACGAGAAAGAAGCCAGAGGGAAAGCTGCGGTTTAGTTCTCACTGGCTCTGGTTGACCAGCGCTCCGTGTGGATCTCCGGACGACACTGAAGGCAGGAGTCAAAGGGCTGGGGCTGGTAGGCCGTAAAGCACTTCCCGTCAATGTAGCACGTGTCCGACTGCAACACGCACGGCACTTCTTGCATTCTGTTTAACTCACTGGGCTTCTCACGGTGTGCGTGTTTGAAAATGTATCCCCCTCCTCCCGCCCTCGCCGCCCTCCCTCCCCCAAACCCAGGGTTGAATACGCTGAACACGCTGTGAACACGCATAGTCTTAAGTCTGTGTGTGTGTGTATGTGTTTGTGTGTGTGTGCGTGCGTGCGTACGTGCGTGTGCGTGCGTACGTGCGTGCGTGTGTGCGTGCGTGCGTGTGCGCGCGCGCGCATGTTAAAAATTAGCATCATTTATTCATTCATTCATTCTCGATAGCCCTGGACCCTCAGTAGAATGGACATTAATTTTTGCACCCGCCGATCCCCTGCCCTACTCGAGTGAGTGGGAGCCGGGGTCAACACCAGAGACGCAGTCAACGAAGCGACAAACTTGCCTTTGTAATGCATCCATAGCGACCGTCCAGACCACAGCTACGACACTTGTAGTCGTAGATGGTGAAGATGATGGTGGACACAACGGTCTCCGTTCTGTTATCGCCACTGCCTCGAGTGTCGGACACTGCCTGAAAAGTGTACCGTGTTAGACAAGACGCTGCTCGAGTATGGGTATGTGGAGAAGGGTGGCCGGCTGTGTAACCGAAACAAGCCAAGCGTTCCACATGTACACTGAGGAGGATTCTATTTTAAAGGACAACTGTAACAGTCCAGTAAACATGCCGGATCCGATTCGCATCCGATCCGGATCGGATCGGAAGCGTTGGCCAGAAACGGGCCGGGTGATTCTTGCACACCGGCTTGCTTCCGGACCGGATCCGTTTGGCCAAAACCTGGCACATTCAGCCAGAACCAAACCGGATCCGGGCCGGTTTTGCACGATATGATCCGTGCCGTCTGTCGAAGCAGGCAACTGAGTCTTAAAATGGGGAACTGGTACCGGGCCGGTTGCGTCCAGCCAGAACCTGGTCCGATGATTCTTGCACTACGGCTTGCTTCCGGACCAGCAGCGTTTGGCCAAAACCTGACCAGACCATCCATGTCGGATCCGTGCCGGATACGCACACTATGGTCAGTGCCTTCTTTAGAAGAACGGAACCGAATCGGTTGCGGAAAGTCGGATCCGACACATACGATCCAACTCGATTCTGGTTTCACGCTGCTCATAATGGCCATAACTGGCCGTAACCAGAACGCTTCCGAATCGGATCCGGCATGTTCACTGGGAGTGGCGTCGTTCAAGGAATCGTTGTGGTAGTCGGTGTTGTTATTGTTGTGCTTATAGCGGGTTAGGACTTACAGGGTATTCAGCTGTATAACTGAGGGTGCCGAGTGCTATGGAGTTTCCACCTACAGTAAAACCCACCTTCACTGACTTCTCGCTTTGTCACATAGCTCCGCCCACTTAGACAAGCAGAGTAATTAAGTCACAGCGCGTTTAGACTCACGCGTCGAGCTGTCCTGACCCAAACACCATGGGGACGCGCTTTGTTTACATAACATTGGTATTTGGACAGCGCGCGGGCTTGTCTAAGGAGGTGTGTTTGTACGCAGGCGCTGACTGGCTAAAGCTCATCAGAGGGTGGTGACAGGTCAGTTGGGCGATCGCTGACGATGTTGATACGACGTGCTAAGGTGAGGTTTTAACTCGAGCACAGAAGCACATGAGCGAAGCAACACCAGGGGATGGTGTTGCCTGGTGTCAAAGCACTAGACTCTGGAACGAGAGGTTCTGGACTCGAACCCTACCCTGACACTTTCACATTTCCACATCACAAGCACTGACCTGTATGTACCATGACACCGTCAAACGTCTGTATCACAGACAATGACCTGTAACCTGACACTGTCAGTTAAACGTCTGTATCACAAGCAATGACCTGTAACCTGACACTTTCAGTTAAACGTCTGTATCGCAAGCAATGACCTGTAACCTGACACTGTCAACTAAACGTCTTTGTCACAAGCAATGACCTGTAACCTGACACTGTCAATTAAACGTCTATATCACAAACAATGACCTGCAACCGGACACTGTCAATTAAACGTCTATATCACAAACAATGACCTGCAACCGGACACTGTCAAGTGTCTGTATCATAAGCAATTATCTGTAATCTGGCACTGTCAAACGACTATACTATGAGCACTGACCTGTACCCTGACACTGTCAAACGTCTGTATCACAAGCACTGACCCTACCATGACACTGTCAAACGTCTGTATCACAAGCACTGACCCTACCATGACACTATCAAACGTCTGTATCACAAGCACTGACCCTACCATGACACTGTCAAACGTCTGTATCACAAGTACTGACCCCTACCATGACACTGCCAGCCGTCTGTAATATCATAAGCACTGACCTATGACCTGCAATTGTCAAAAGCATGTACCATAAGCACTGACATGTGCACTGAAACTGTCAAATGCATGTATCGTAAGCACTGACCTCCACCCTGACGCTGTCGAAGGGCCGACGGGTGTTGAAGATCTGCCGGAGGAAATCCAGGAAGGGCAGCCGACAGGCAAAACGACCATCCGGGGTGTACGTGCTACCCGTGGAGATTGGCTTGGTGGAGCTGAGAGGCGCCACTTCCCCTTCTCCTACCTGCCACGCAAGCAAAGTGACGGATTTAATTAAGCGCTACGCTGGAGTGAGAAAATCTTGTGTAAGTCGAAAAGCCTTGAAAGCACACTGTATGTCCTCAATCGTTTAGCCGGCAAAGGGTCAAAATCCCATTCAGCGAGCGGCACAACTGGCGTATCTTCACGTTGATTTGCAGCTCTCCTCCCCCCCCCCCCCCCCCCAAATCATGTGTGTCTGTGCGTGTGTGTCAACGAGTAACTCTCTCTCTCTCTCTCTCTCTCTCTCTCTCTCTCTCTCTCTCTCTCTCTCTCTCTCAAAACAAAATAAAACAGCCTCCCCCCACCACCCCCCACCCCCCACCCCAATAAAAAGGATTCTGTATCTGCCCTCTAAGTGCCAGATGCAGAAAGAACCAAAAATAAAATACCTGCATTAAGTATTATTAATTACCTCCACCGCAGTCACGCGGCACCGCAGGGGTCCATCATGTGACGTCACATCAAAAATGACGTCAGTGCAGCGCTCTTGGTTGATATCGCAGAGCATGAACTTGAAGTTAGAGGGCTGCGAGATAGCCCCGTCTCCACTGATAACCTCCAACATCTCGTCAATCGTCAGACGATCCCTTGAAGACGTGCTGGCTGTCGTGGTGGTCGGCCGGGGAGGAGTTG
Source organism: Alviniconcha marisindica (assembly GCA_018857735.1). Lineage (NCBI taxonomy): Eukaryota > Metazoa > Mollusca > Gastropoda > Provannidae > Alviniconcha > Alviniconcha marisindica. The sequence goes on from JABMCL010001738.1 coordinate 184,428, forward strand.
TGCTTGTAGTGCTGGTGGATGTTGTGGTTGACGCTGTCGTCGTTGAAGGAGTCGTTGTGGTAGTCGGTGTTGTTGTGGTGGTGCTTGTAGTTGTGGGTGTCGTGGTCGTCGTAGGTGTCGTTGTTGTAGTGGGCGTGGTGGTAGTAGTTGGTGTTGTTGTCGTTGTTGTCGGCGTAGTGGTAGTAGTTGTTGTGGTTGTTGTAGTAGTTGTAGGCGTTGTTGTCGTTGGCGTAGTAGTAGTAGTAGTTGGTGTAGTCGTAGTTGTCGTCGGAGTTGTTGTTGTAGTCGTCGAAGAAGTTGACGTAGTGGTAGATGTTGAAGTAGATGGCTGGGACGGGAACACTGCTGCTGCGGAGGAGGGGAAAGTGACGGTTGGATCTGCTGATGTCGTGCCATTGTCTGACTCCGGACCTGTGTAACCACGTTGAACACTTTTGGGGTTAAAGGTCATGGGAAGACAAGTCGACGCTAATATTGCTTTAGCCTAAAACTATTTCAGTGGAGATACTCCAGTCACATATAATTATAAAACTGTAAGAGGAGTTGTCGCGGCTTTTGAGCCAGTTTGCCATCTCTTTTAAACTAAGGTTGAGCTTTAAAACAGAATGAAGAGTACTTGCCCTCTCTCTCTCTCTCTCTCGTGTTACCATTATTTTTCTTCTTTCATCCTGAGATGACCATGTGCAATTGACAGGACTTCCAAATCCAAGTACTAAATAACTAGCTACTTTCTTCGTTACCTTCTTCTTCCTATTCTTCAAGGAGACACAACATAACTCCTCCTCTCTCTCTCTCTCTCTCTCTCTCTCTCTCTCTCTCTCTCTCTCTCTCTGCAAACCGCTTTCGCACACTTCACACCTATGTTCATTCCCAACGCAGTAAAAGGTGACTATAAAGATAAAGCACTGACTCAGGCCGTCACCTCTCCTGTACCTTTCTCACACTCCGGGCCCCGAAAACCCGGGTAGCACACGCAGCCCTCCGACTCGCACACCCCGTTCCTGCAGCCCTTGGGACAGGCCACCGCGTCTTCCAGCACTTTGGGCCAATCAGCAGTCAGCGCACCCGGTTCCCGGAAGTCACGTGCCGACTGGAGGAGGCCAAGGTCACAGAGACTCTCCAGCAAGGGGACAGTGTACTGTGCCCAGCTGGTGTTGCCTTTGACCTGGGGTCGACGTTGGATAGATAGATAGATGCTCGATTTTTATGTAAAACGCCCAGTCAACCATGACAGTTATAATTATCAAGGGGTTCAACACTGGAGGAAAAGCGAATGACTGCTGGTGAGAGAGAAAACAAAACAAAACAACAAACAAAAAAACAAGTGCAAATGCACGATGAAGTGGGGTTTTATGTCCTCAGATGCCGGGCTGACATATTAGGGACAATGGAAAAGCACAAGGAAACTATATCATGTATACTCATCAAAAGAAGACCATTTCCGTCGAAACGTTGAACCGTTTTGTGTCGGGGTCCTGCCATTCAGATTCAGATTCAGATTCTTTATTCACCAAGTTTTACAACAAGGAAAGTGTCTCGAAAGCGGTAAGCATACAAACATAAGCAAACAACAACACTGACATACATCAACTAGCAACCCATTTGCACTAACAAAACAACACCCAAACGCACATACACACACCTGCGTGCACACGCACATACACACACCTGCACGAGTGCGCACGCACGCACACGCACACACACACACACACACACACACACACACACCACACACACACACACACGCCGTAAGTATGAGTAATGTTCCAATGTAAAATATAGTCCTATGTCTAAGACTAAGATAGGCAAAGTAAAAGTTCAACACACACACATACACACACCCTGCTTTCGGTGAGTAGTTTCCTTGTTCTTTCGCGCTGCTCGGAACGATTAAGGATGCCTATTAGATATACTTCACTTAGAAGAGAGTCACGGCAGACGGACCCCAAAATTATTGAGTAGTTTGTGTCTCCGGTAAGGTCGATCATAGGTCTATCTTCCTCAATCTTATACAATAGAAAACAGTGGCGGGAGGCAGACATAAACGACATCTGTGATGATCGAGGAACAAAAACAGCGATTCCTGCCTCTGCCCTCGACCACTGGGAAGGAACCGTTACTCGGGTGAATAGAAAAGGAATAACGGAAAGCCTATTTGACCGAACAGAAGCTGGAACTACACGTCTTGTTCATGAGTGAATAGAAGTCTAAGCGGTAGCAGAATTTCGGTGAACAACGGGGTCACAGTCCTCTACTACACGAGGTTCCAGTATGTAGTTAGGAAGAAGACAAAACCCTTGGGTTACAGGTATTTCCAGAAAAGAGTGGCTTTGCTACCGGTTACTCTTTCTCGCAGCCAGCAAGAATTATAGCAGTATAGTAAAGGTCTTGTATGTGTGTTCTTCTACAGGGTAGTGTGGTTGAATGGTTATAATTATAGAAAGTTGAGTAGATCTTTTCGCACCAATGGTACGCTGTGGTACTGTTTCCAAAGCAAGGTAGGAATGGGCAGACACACTTTCCGAAAATACACACACACACACACACACACACACACACTCAAAACAACTGCACTCACCTGAAGGTCAGCCTTGCAAAATTCAAAGGCTGTTCCCAACGAACTTCCCAAATACTCGGCACAGTTCAAGGCCACGTCGGAGCCGAAGAGTGTATCCGCGCACACGTCAGTAGCCTCGCTCTCACTCACACCGGAAGCTGTGGGCCACCTTGGGATGAAAGCAGTGGACGCCAGCAGATAATCAGGCTGGAAGAAGTAGACCGCACTCGCGTTCCTCGCTCGTGCAAAGTCTTCCCCTGACTCGGGGACTGGTCCAGCTCTGGCGACGACCTGCCTCTTTCGCCTGCTCGGCTGAATGTCCGCAAAAGGGTCAACTTCCGCGAAGGCCGGGACGTTGATGCCGTTGTCGCCGTCAGTCGTCACCGTTCTCGGAGTGTCTTCCTCGCCCCCAGGGAAGATGCTCTGGCTGAAGAAGAACGCGGTCCTGTCCGCGGCAGGCATGACGGAAGGCGTGATGTCATTAACGAGTGACGTCAGGGGACAGAGACCGCCGGTGCTGGTGGCGGCGCAGTCGCAGCGGGACGACAGACCGAGGGGCTGGGGGTCGTTGATGGGGGGCTGGTCAAAGAAGCTGGAGCCGGGCTGAAGCCTGGGGCACAAATTGAGTGACTGGAGAAACTCGGGTCTGTTTGTATTGCGTGTGACCTGTTCTCACGAAATGAGTCATAACTTAAAATTTGGCAACCTGAGATATCTGAATGTCTCAAATCGCCAAGATCTGCTCGTTATTTTGATACTGAAATCACGTTTCTACTCCAAATAAATGTGGATGTGATGTGTTTTTGAAGGTTGCATGTGTGGCGGAGGCCATTTTGAGAAAATCAGCTTTAAAGTTTTCATTGTACATTGAGTAGTATTCAGTAGTTTTTCCTTTAATCCTTAGCAACTGGAGGTTTAAATGTACCAATCTTTACCAATTTTGGGACAGGAACATATCAAACTTTGGGGCACCTGAAGAGACTTCATATTTCAACATTAGTTTTGTTAATGTTTTTAATCCCATGTTCTTGGTTTAAAATGAGCAAAACTGATGCCTGGTAGGGTGAATAAAATGCATTTTAAACATATTTATTCAACTTTTCGGAGCATATCAATGCAAACACATAAAAGTTTAATGCATATAGACTTTAATTTCGCAAAAATCTGAAAACACCCAGATAGACTCCCACTGACTCTCACACACACACACACACACACACACACACACTAAACACACACACACACACACACACACACACACACACACACACACACACACACACACACAAATACACACACACACACATTTACATACAACGCATTAAATCAACCAAACATCGCTCTGATCATTTTTCAAAATGACCAGCAGAGAATTAGCATGTGAACCGAACATCACTCGGATCATTTTTCAAAATGACCAGCAGAGAATTAGCATGTGAACCGAACATCACTCGGATCATTTTTCCAAATGACCGGCAGAGAATTAGCACGGTCAAGGTTGGCATGATTGCACGCGCGTACCTCCAGTTTTGAACAAACTCCAGGACAGCCAGTCCGTCGCTGGCCGCCTTGACCGTCTTGCCCTGGGCGTCGTGGAAGTCGTTGTCCACGTCTCGGTCGTAGAGGCCGCACAGCCCGCGAGAGAAGCCCAGGTCGGTGGCGGGGGCCAGCAGGGAGATGGACATCCCCCAGGGCTCCAAGTAGGTCTTGATCAAGGTCCCGCTTGCAAAGACAACCTGCGTCCGCAAAGGAATTTTCATTTAAAGACGCTTCACGTCTGAAAGAGGAACAAGGTGTAACGTAACTCCTCTTGAAAGCCCGTCCCTGTTTTTTATCGCCACCTTTTCAGAAAGCTTTCCTTTCATATCTGTATGCACCAAAAAATATTAAAAGATAAAAAAATAAAGACCATATATTCCTCTTAAAGATAACTTGTCCCCACGAAAACTCTTCTTTTCACGCTTCTGACCAAGGACCAACTATCTTTTTTATAGCACTTCCCTGATATGAAGGATTTGTCTTCAAATGTCCATGTAAATGAAGCAACCAAAAAGATCCATCCCTCTCTTAAGACATCGGGCACCCCAAAAATCATTTCCCTTCATTTTTTCGCATACTTTAATCTCTGACCAAGGTCCAGCCCTCTCGTAAGACCACTCTGGGTTGGCTGGGGTTTCGGGTGGCCTTAAAAGAAACTGTCCACTGCAGTTCTGTCCTGTTCACCGTTGACATAAAAAATATTTTGCTAGCAGTAGGACTCTACTTTTATGATCCATGCCTTCCTTCTTCTTCTTCTTCTTCTTCTTCTCTCTCTCTCTCTCTCTCTCTCTCTCTCTCTTTCTTTTTTTTTTTTCTTTCACCTGTCCAACTCGGCACAGTTCCAGCTTTTATTGAAGCGCCCAGGAACGGCCATAATTATGCGTTACATGCCACCTCACGAGTCCGCAGCGTTTTGCTTTGATACAGTTAATGTTTCTTTGAACAAGAACTGCCTCACGTCGTCCCTTCTCAAAGTAGATCGTCGACCACGCTTCTATCCTCAAGGCGATCAATGATGTGTATTTTAATCTTCATTTTCTCGGGTGATGCAATGTGATGTTCACCGACACATTGCACTTATAGACTGTTTTCAGTACCCAGTTTCTGCTACAGTCAGTGTGTGTGTGTGTGTGTGTGTGTGTGTGTGTGTGTGTGTGTGTGTGTGTGTGTGTGTGTGTGTGTGTGTGTGTGTGTGTGTGTGTGTGTGTGTGTGTGTAGTGCGTTTTTTTGTTGTTGTTTTTTATAATACTTTATGTAAATTGTTTTGGTAGAACTATGCTCTGCATGTGTATAGAATATCATATTTAGGTTAATATGTATCATGTGAGCGTTCAGGGCGTTGATGAGCGCATGATAAATGTATATTATTATTATTATTTTCACGGCTGTGTGAAAACAGCTGGCAGTTTTTGCCTCACCGTGAGTAGCTGTCCTCCTTTGGACTCGTAGATCTTGACGTCATCGCTGATGAAGTTGCCCGGGAAAGTGACGTCGGCCTGGCCGGGAGGCAGCTGGCCGGAGCACATGTCGATGGACACGACGTCGCCGCTGTCACGGGCCACAAAGCCGCATGCGCAGTAGCCCTTGCCGTTTCCGCAGTCCGACACCCTCGCGTGCATCTGCACAAAGCCCCAGTCCCCAACAGGAAATTCCGTGCAGGAAATTATAACCTTTAATGTCACGAATTCAAAACAAACCATACACAGAGTCACAGGTTTTCAACTCCAGTTGCCGTTTCCAGCCCATGAACACAGTGTGACGTTAATAGTATTGTTTGATGGTCTTGAGTCTGCACAACGCAACAAACCAACTATTAACCTTGACGCAGGATCACCTGCATAGACCAAAGCTTCTCTCATAACGTCCCCGCCTCCCTTTTTTTTTTGGAGAGGAAACTTCAGTAAAACAAAGCTTTGCCTCACACCAAAACACATAAAAGGTTCAAAATAACGCTATTTATTAAGACAAAACACAGAATGCGAATTTTCGGGTTTTATGCGTTTTGTTTGGATCTTATTTTTCAGCGCTAGCAGTCATTCTTGTTTCAGATTGTTTTACCTCACACGTATCTCCTCGTGTTTTAAACAGGAAACTCCAGTACAGCAAACTTTTCACATACCTTTATCCCCAGTACTTTGCAAGGGAAACTCAAGTAGAGCGAAGCTTTTCCCCCGGCCTTTCTTCTCACGCTTTTAGAGAGAAAACTGCAGTAGAGCAAGGCCTTTCCTCATACGTAAACATGGTGCTTAAGGCCCACAGAAACCATACGGCTTATTACGGACGGGTAGAAGGGGGGAAAGGGGGTGTGGAGGAGGGAAACGAGGTAGATTATATACCTACCGCTACACTGTCACCACCGGCATTACTCCTGCATTAAGATGGGCAGCGATGAGAGCCATTTTTCATTGATTGTGAGGGACAAATTCACAAGACAGTGTCCACAGACCACAACTTTTGAAGAGAAAGGAGAGCCGAGGCGGATTCGAACCGAGGTCCCTCTGCTTACCAGCTTGTAACGTCTTACCGCTAGACCAAACCGGCTCACTAGTATCTTCATACCTGTCCCCAGACGTTTTTAGAGAGAAAACCCTCACCGTGAAATCTCTGGACAGACTCCGATGCAGCACAAATGTTCCTCTGCTGTACATGTCATAGACTCTGAAAGAGAGAAAAGGAGAGAGATGGAAAGTGAGAGAAATAAAATGTAGTCGGTATGATCTAGGAATATACCATAAATCAATGCTAAGAAGAAATGCTAATGAATCTCTGCGGTAGGCTAAGAATTCTTCATGGTGTTTAATGTACAGAAAGAAGTCTCGTTGTACATGTATATTCCGCTAAGGCTATGGCGCTTCCTATAGCAGTCAAAGGTCGGGTCATTTTTCCAGGTTATCTATACCTTCTTTGTATACCCTTCAGTACCCTTCGATCTTCTTCTGATATGAGCTTAATCCATAAGTGAACAGGTACATCCCTTTCTTCTTTCAATAGAAATCTCAAAAACCTACCTTTCTTCACATTTCTCGCAACTGTAGAAACTTTGTTTCACACCTGTCCTTTTATCTGTGACCACATTACCACTTTGGTTTTACACCTCCCACCCCCCCCACACCCGCCCCCCACCCCAACCCCCAACCCATACGACACACTGTGCGGGAGAGCGTGCGTGCGAGAGTGCGTGCGTATGCGTGTGCGTGTGTGCGCGTGCGTGTGTGAATGTGTACGCGTGCGTGTGTGCGTTTGTGTGTGTTTTGAATGCATGAGTATATATATGCGTAGCTTGTATGGATATTGTGTTTCACTGTAAAGCGGCTCTCAGACCGTAGGGTAGGCACCGTGCAGGTGTACCACTATTATCATTATTATTATTTGTTATTATTATGTGGTTCTAGCTCCACGCTGATGGAGAACATGTAGACTCTACAATGGATAGGAGAGAAGCGATGAGAAGCCTTACTTGCCATCAAAAGTGATGACGTGAGGGTCCGTGAACATGTGGCACTGGGCCAGGGGCAGCTCCTCCAGTTCCAGCTGTTCAAACAACCAACCGTCATCATGTCCGCCAACGTGTGTGTGTGTGTGTGTGTGTGTGTGTGTGTGTCTGTGTGTGTCTGTGTGTGTAATGTGTGAGTGTGTGTGTGTGTGTGTGTGTGTGTGTGTGTGTGTGTGTGTGTGTGTGTCTGTCTGTTCTGTCTGTCTGTCTGTCTGTCTGTCTGTCTGTGTCTGTGTGTGTGTGAGTGAGTGAGTGTGTGCCACAAAACGACAATTAAACGGTAATAAATGAGAATATATAATTATCTGGTTGCGCTTGTGCTTTGTTGAATGCCTGGGGTGCCTGGAAGGATTCTTCTGCCCCCATCTCCGGCAAACAAATCAAAGTCGACAAAGAAACTAAACACAATGACACACAAACACGTGCGCGCGCGCGCGCGTGCCTTCTCACTCTTACTGGTCACCACTGACAGTTTACCTGCACA
>JABMCL010001738.1:197500-200000 GCA_018857735.1 Alviniconcha marisindica
GAAAAAATTCAGTCTAACAGTCTAACGTTCTGACATTCTAAGGCGCAAGCACATTCTAACGGGGGGCGGGAGGGGGGGGGGGGAGAGGGAGAGCGAGCGAGCGAGCGAGCGAGCGAGAGAGAGAGAGAGAGAGAGAGAGAGAGAGAGAGAGAGAGAGAGAGAGAGAGAGAACGAACGATTTTTTTTTATTAACGAGGGTAATGGAATAAGTACAATACTTCTTCTTCTTTTTTTATCCAGCCCTCGGGCAAAGAGACACAGAGAGAAAGAAAGAGAGATTTATTGATTGATTGATTGATTGAACTTTATTACACAAGGATAAAGGTTTAGGCATGAATGCCTGTCGTTCAACCTGTCCTTGAGAGAGAGAGAGTGAGACAGACAGACAGACAGACAGAAGACAGACAGACAAAGCATAAATGTTGGAATCAAACAAGGTCGTCCGTGTACAAATGCCTCCCAGCAGGTCATAATCATATTCAAATCAAAAGAGGTCGTATGTCAAAAGATGCGTCAGTGTGAGACATATGCTGAAGAAAGGGGAAAAAAGGAGGTATGGGGGAGCACGTCAAAAGATGCGTCCGGGTAGGTCTTAAGTGCGTCAAATGAGGTCTGAGGTCTTATGTCAAACATAGTGTCAGACTAGGCCTTATGTTCGTCAGATATGGTCTTACGTTAAGCGATGTGCCCCTGAAGGACATAATGGTCGAAAAATGAAACCTAGCTGGTTATGTGCTGAATTAAAGAGAAGTCTTAAGTCAAAAGATCCATCGTAGTAGGCCACAGAGCCAAATCAAAAGACGTCGAATGTAACTGTTTGCATAGCTCTCTACGTTAACTGCACACGAAAATGCTGCAACTATAAGTTTATAAGGCAGTAAGATGCGAAGTCAATTCGTCGTGGGGGAAAAATCCTGGGGAGGCAACTCACGGACACATTGTCCCAGGACCTCGTTGTATTGCTCCCCTTGTTCGCAGGCGGGCGGTGGCGTCACAGCTGGTGAAGTTACCTCTAACGAAATATACATAGCGTTACATTCTTGTACATGTAGGCTTCTGACAATAAGGAAGCGTGCGCGCGCACAACACACACACGCGCGCGCGCGCATGCACGCACATACGCACGTACGCACGCACACGCTAACGCTCACACACACACACGTGCGTGCTTACGCGCACGCACGCACGCACACACACACACGCTCGCGCACACACACGCGCGCACGCACGCACGAATATGTATATAAACACACACATAAATGAACACACGCGCGCGCGCACACACACACACACACACACACACACACACACACACACACACACACACACACGCACGCACGCACGCACGCACGCGCGCGCGCGCGTGCGTGCGCGCGTATACAGTGAGAGGCAAAGTTTGAAGAGTGAATCCTCTCTCTCTCTCTCTCTCTCTCTCTCTCTCTCTCTCTCTCTCTCTCTCTCTCTCTCTCACACACACACACACACACACACACACACACACACACACACACACACACACACACACACACACACACACACACACACAAGCCTAGTCGTATTTAAAGCTACAGACTCTTTAGAGGACTGCCTTGATCAACTCACCAACGCACTGCTTCAGGATTGTGTCGTACAGCTGGCCTTCCGCGCACTTGATTAGCTGTCCTGGAACCAATCTTTGGTAGACAATGAGACAGGCAAACACAAAGACAGAATAAAAGGCACTAATCACGTGCTTTTATGTCAGTCATTAGGTGAAGTTGGTGTCTGTTTATGACTAGGTTACAGCTTACAAATGACTCCGCTTTCATTTTTTCAATTTTGCTCTCTCTCTCTCTCTCTCTCTCTCTCTCTCTCTCTCTCTCTCTCTCTCTCTCTCTCTCTCTCTCTCTCTCTCTTCGATTCTGCTATCTACTGTGATGTGGTATGTCATCCACCTGTACCCTTCATGAGGGACAATGGCCTTAAAATGAATACCTCTCTCTCTCTCTCTCTCTCTCTCTCTCTCTCTCTCTCTCTCTCTCTCTCTCTCTCTCTCTCTCTCTCTCTCTCTTCCCTGATATTCCCCCAAGATGCCCGCAGGTAAGAAAAAAAGAGTTTGGACATACTTTCCACACAAAAAGCGATGTTGCACGCCTGAGTGGAGCCGAGCCTGTAGACGAAGTAGTCGCCGCAGTTTCGGGTAGTGACGCGGTACGGGAAGAAACAGCAGTTCGTCTCCTGCCCCTGTGTGGCCCAGCTCGAGCATGCGCGTGAGACCACTTCCTCGCCAACTTCCGGCGGCCCGTCTGGCAGCTCCAGCCACACTGGTGCTTGTGTGCCGCAACTGTTTGGCTGCGAAGTAGGTCATTCAGAACTATTATTTGAACCCATTTCATTTCCCCCCAAAATACGAAACTCTTTCCCACTTTCCTGTGCTGACAACTGCGCTTGGCTCAGTTGAAGGATTGCAAGATTTCAGAGTTCTGTTGTGCCTAAATAAACAGATATATGCATAGATCCA
>JABMCL010001738.1:205000-240000 GCA_018857735.1 Alviniconcha marisindica
AACGCTACTATCCTTGACTATTAAAGTTTTTGAGTTCGAATTCGAGTTCGAGTTCTCTTAAACTTTTTTTTTTTTTTTTATCACAAAATGACATGATGTTATTTTCAGTTTCTAATCATTCATCTGTTTAAAAAAAAATCCGTCCCAAAACGATATGGTTCAAAAAATTGTTATACATGTCCAAGCACATTTTACAAATCAAATCGACACTTTGGGGTGGGGAGAGGCCGGGAAGGGCTATCCAGTCACAATACAAAAGCAAATATTCAGCCAGTAATTTAAAAGCAGCTTCTCTCCCCCTTCATCTCTCTTCCTCCACCACCCACACCCCTCCCCTTTCTCTACCTTCTCCCCCACCCCGGTTCCCCTTTCCCAGCCCCCACCCCGCCCTACCGTTCTCTACGGTCTCCCCAGTCTCCCCTCCCCATTCTCTACCCGTCCCAGTCTCCCCTCCCCGTTCTCTACCTTCTCCCCAGTCTCCCCCATCCCCATTCTCATATTCTCCCTAGTCTCCCCTCCCCGTTCTCTACCTTCTCCCTAGTTTCCCTCCCCCGTTCTCTACCTTCTCCCAGTCTCCCCCCTCCCCGTTCTCTACCTTCTCCCCAGTCTCCCTCCCCGTTCTCTACCTTCTCCCCAGTCTCCCCCCTCCCCGTTCTCTACCTTCTCCCCAGTTCCCCCCCCCGTTCTCTACCTTCTCCCAGTATCCCCCTCCCCGTTCTCTACCTTCTCCCCAGTCTCCCCCTCCCCGTTCTCTCACCTTCTCCCAGTCTCCCCCCTCCCCGTTCTATACCTTCTCCCCAGTCTCCCCCTCCCCGTTCTCTACCTTCTCCCCATCTCCCCCTCCCCCGTTCTCTACCTTCTCCCCAGTCTCCCCCTCCCCGTTCTCTACCTTCTCCCCAGTCTCCCCCTCCCCGTTCTCTACCTTCTCCCCAGTCTCCCCCCTCCCCGTTCTCTACCTTCTCCCTAGTCTCCCCCTCCCCGTTCTCTACCTTCTCCCAGTCTCCCCCCCTTCTCTACCTTCCCTCTCCCCCCTCCCCCTCTCCCCACCCCCCGTTCTCTACCTTCTCCGCAGTCTCCCCCTGTTCTCTACCTTCTCCCCGTCCCTCCTCTCCCCACTCCCCGTTCTCTACCTTCTCCCAGTTCCCCCCCTCCCCGTTCTCTACTCTCCCAGTCTCCCCCCCCCGTTCTCTACCTTCTCCCCAGTCCCTCTCTCCCCACCCCAGTTCTCTACCTTCTCCAGTTCCCACTCCTCCCCGTTCTCTACCTTCTCCCCAGTCTCCCCCCCACCGTTCTCTACCTTCTCCCAGTCTCCCCTCCCCCGTTCTCCACCTTCTCCCCAGTCTCCCCCCCCCCCGTTCTCTATCCCCGTCTCCCCCACTCTCACCTTCCCACCCCCCCCCGTTCTCACCTTCTCCCCAATCTCCCCACCCCCACCCCCCGTTCTCTACCTCCCCCTCACCTCTCCTCCCCCCCACCCCCACCCCCCCGTTCTCTACCTTCTCCCCAATCTCCCCACCCCCACCCCCGTTCTCTACCTTCTCCGCAACTCCCCACCCCCCCCTCTCCCTCCTCTCCGCTCCTCCCCTCCCCCGTTCTCCACCTTCTCCCCAATCTCCCCCACCCCAACCCTCCGTTCTCTACCTTCTCCCCAATCTCTCGCCCCCTCTCTTCCTCACTGCCTATCTACCTAGAAATATATTTATATTCGTATGTGGAGAGCAGGTAGATCGGAGAGGGAGACATCTGGCTACTTAGGCTGTCTGTGCAGATCTTTGTTCTACACCTATTGCGCGTAACTTAGTACTTAGTCCAGCAGAACTAAGGCGACAAACGTTTTGCCTACCAACTACCAGCCACACTGTCCTACTCGCTGACATCACAGGATGCACGAGCAAGAAGCGGAGAGGGAGGGGGGGAGAGAAGAGATAGAGAGAAGAGAGAGAGAGGAGAGAGAAGAGAGAGAGAACAGAGAGAGAGAGAAGAGAGGAGAGAGAGAAGAGAGAGAGAACAGAGAGAGAGGGGAGAGAAAGAGGAGAGAGAGAGAACAGAGAGAGAGAGAGCGAGAGAGAGAGAGAGAGAGAGAGAGAGAGAGAGAGAGAGAGAGAGAGAGAGAGAAGAAAAATGACGAGCGCAGATTTCTGCCCCGCTCCCACATCTTTCAGTACAAACACGTACCAGCTGCTCTCGCGTTTCTTCGACTGTTGAAAGGAAAATGAAAAGAAAACGTTTCCGGCTGTGTTTACCTGACGCTTGTCACTAATGCAGTTATTTTTAGATCTCTGCCTCGCTCTCTATCCCAGGTATTCCAAAAATAGTACGCAAGAGTACAAAATAATCTTCCTTTTTTTAGCGTAGTTGCACCTACGTCAATTACACTAATCACATCGTTGAGGGCCTGTCGTAAAATTATGATGGGTAGACAAGATAAGTATATCCTATGAGCTACCAGGGACCAGAATGCACTAATTAAAACTAAAGGAACAAGGTGTGCCTGAAAAACGAAACATCACTAAACACGTTAGTTAAAGCATCTACACTCCGTTAACTCTCTGCCTCTTTCTTGGAAAGTCAGTGACTACTGGCGGAAAAGAAAAAAAAGCGGAAAGAAATGAGAAAATGTACGCTGGCAGGACACGGACACAAAACAATCTGGACAGTTGCAATTACGTGTAAACACGAAACGTTCAAATTTACCATCCTCTCTCTCTCTCTCTCTCTCTCTCTCTCTCTCTCTCTCTCTCTCTCTCTCTCTCTCTCTCTCTCTCATCAGTTGCTTAGCAAGGCCTAGTTGTTAGACAGGTTTTTGACTGAACCTAGACTACAATCCTTGTAAAATAAAGTTTTCGAGTTCGAGTTCAAGTTCTCTCTCTCTCTCTCTCTCTCTCTCTCTCTCTCTCTCTCTCTCTCTCTCTCTCTCTTTGTCGGTCTTCTTTGTTAGTACAAATATTATTTGTTCCTGCCGAAGACATTTTGCGTCCGTGCCCTATCTTTTTTTGGTGAAGAATAGTATGTTCTTTTCTTTTCCTTGTTCTTTTCCGATGTTGCTTGTTAAAGGCGTATCTGCCCTACAGAAACGCGAACAGTGCGTTGTCCCTCCCCGCTAAGTCCAAGATGATCAAAGACGTTCACATCCTCACTGTAAGGTTGTGGTTTGTGGACACTGTCTTGTGACTTTGTCCCTCACCATTAATGAAACGCTGAAACGGCTCTCATCGCTGCCCATCTTAATGCAGAAGTCATTCTGGTGGTGACAGTGGAGCGATGGGTATGTATATAATCTCCCTCTTCCCCCACCTCCATTCGTCCGTCCCTGATAAGCCTTATGGTTTCTGTGGACGTAAAACACCACGAAAGAAGAATTATAACGAAGGTTCGTGGCCGGTTGGTCAACTAATCCAGCAGTCAGGGTTCGACTCCTGGTCGCGGCGTGGTGAGGGACCCCAGTAAACATGCCGGATCCGATTCGCATCCGGTCCGGATCGACTGGGAAGCAATGGGCAGAAGCGGACCGGGTGATTCTTGCACATTGGCTTGCTTCCGGACCGGATCCCTTAGGCCCAAACCGACGCAATCAGCCAGAACTAAATCGGATCTGGGCTGGTTTTGCACAATATTATCCGGTACGTTTCTGGAAGCACGGAACCGAGTCTGAAAGTGGGAAACTGGTAGCGGGCCGGTTGCGTCCTGCCAAAAAAACGGACCCGATGATTCCTGCACACCGACTTGCTTCCTGATCAGATGTCTTTGGCCAGACCCTGACCAGACCATCCAGATCGGATCCGGGTGGGTTTTGCGCAATATGATCCTTGCCTTCTTTGAAAAAACCGGAACTGAAACGGATGCGGGAAGTCGGATCTGGCATATACGATTCGGCCCGATTCTGGCTGCACGCTGGCGGTAACCAAAACGCTTCCGGATCGGATCCGGCGTGTTTATTGGGATCGTTTTCAGTCCTTCCGAGCGGACCTTCCCCATACAACGGACTCGTCACCCTTCGTGCGCACAGCGCGCATCATCAGATCGTTGTGCACGTGAAATACACTACGACCACATTTTGCGGACAAGGCCAAACGGACGACGTGGTGAAAAACACGCATAAGTATGTAAACATGGTGCTTAACGTCCACAGAACCCTTAAGGATTATTAGGGACGGGGAGAAGGGGAGAAGGGGGTATGGAGGTGGGGGAAGAGGGAGATTATATACCTATCGCTACAACGTCAGCATCAAAATGACTTCTGCATTAAGATGGGCAGCGATGAGAGCCATTTCAATGTTTCATTAATTGTGAGGGACAAAGTCACAAGACAGTGTCCACAGACCACAACTTTTGAAAAGAAAGGAGAGCCGAAGCGGATTCGAACCGAGGTCCCACTGCTTACCAGCCGCCTAACGCCTTACCGCGGCCAGGCCAAACCGGCTCACACACGCATAACGTATGATTGTAGCAGAATAACCCACAAGAGCAGGGGAAGCTCCGGGTGTGTTTTGACCATAATTATAACGCCCGCCTGGAGATGCTCTGCAAGCTGTTGCGGCAGTCACGTCAGTACAGTAGCGGCACAAAGTAACGGCGATGCCACATTTTACGTCTCCTGCAGTACTGGTGATGAGACAGCGGAACACGGTGAACACGCGGGTAGTGTTACTTCTTCCGCTTCAGTCTCGGGCTTTCCTGGTATTAGCAGCTAATGTCAGTCGTCACAACGGCGGCGTGGGCTCTTTCAGTGTTCGAAGCATAACTTGCTGTCAGTACCCCGCCACCGCCACCACCACCACTCCCACATTCTCACCTCTTATTTTCGTTTTTTTCTTCTTCTTTTTTCGTTTTTTCTTCTTCTTTTTTCTTTTCTTCTTCTGCTTTTCAGTATTTGTCTCCCTCCACCACCCCGCACCTCTTTTTTCCCCCTTTTTTTCTTCTACTTCTCAGTCTGTCAACCACGCCCCTCTTTCTTTTCTTCTTCTTCTCGATGAGAGCTTTAAAGCTTTGTGGCAGCAGCCGGGAGCAGGTGTGTGTGTGGGTGGGGAGGGGTCGGGGGGTGGGGGGGGGGGGTTACAATGATGCTCGCTTTTGGGTCAAAAATCAGCTACCACAGGCAAAGATTTTGACCGAAAGAAAAAAAATGAGCCTTTTCCGGTTATTCAAATCGCACCCCCACCCCCACAACACACAAAAATGGTTTATCTCCCCCCCCCTTCCCCCCCCCCCCCCCCCCTCCACACACACCCACCCATCTGCCCACCACCCTGAAACAAGCTGTGTTCGTTTCACCGTGTCAACTGATGACCTACTTCTGCAACGCTACTGTTACGTTTGAGTTTTCGCTCTCGTGCTTGCTCAGTCAGTCTCTTCTGTCAATGAAATGCACTTCATATAAGCTGATAGCTTATGATTAGAGCCGGCAAGTAACAACATTATAATAGGTAAAGCAATGGCGGAAATTATGTAGCCTATCAAAACAGGCACGTACGTGTTAATTCAAGTAGGCACGTTGTCTCCAAATTAGCACAAACATCTCAGTCTGCATGTTTCTGCCATGAGTCAGGCATAAACTCCATCGCCGGTGGGCAAGTCTGCCTGCATACGCACCTGCCTGCCTGGTGTTTGCCTGTCTGTCCGTGTGTTTGTCTATCTTTCGGGTCGGCCTGCTCATCCGTCTGCATGTCTGTCTGGTCACTGTATGTCGCCTGATTATCCGCAGGTTCACCTGTCTCACGTGCGGCGAAATACTACATCGTTAGTCTGTTAGATGGTCTGTTATCACGGAGGATGGGAGGCTGAACCGGGTTTTCAGGTTAATGAGCTGCACAAAATTCATGCTAATAAACTGCACAAACTTCAGGCTAATAAGCTGCAAAAAATTAAGGCTAATAAGCTGCACGAAGTTAAGTAATAAGCCTCCCAAACACGCGAATTCTGCGCGTACCTTTCGCACATGAAACAGAACTGCCTCACCTAAAATACCACATACAAAATATATATGCACGGTGACTCTCACTTCGCTTAAATAAAGATCAGCCATGCGAAAAATATTGATGCACGTGCGGCACTTTCCGGTTCTGCACGAACTGCCATGGATCCTGCTCGCACGTATCATCAGTGGAGCTTGGAGAGCTCTTTAAGATGCAGCGCCATGCCAGGTTAAACAAAAAATCAGCGAAGCGTAGCGTGCGGCACCGACAGACACTGAACTCACCATACTCGCCCGAGCCGTCTTCGTCTGCTATGGAAAGGAAATCGTCACAATTAAAGCACATTCACTGCGTGCAAGACTGGGTCGTATTACCGAAATTAAACTGAGATAACTTGTCTGGAGAGGGATGAAGAGAAATTAAGTCAAAACAGAAAAACACACAGAGAGAAAGAAAAAAAACGAAGAATACAAAAAACAAAAACAAAAAACAACAACATTAGAGCAGTGTCAATAACCAATTAGCGCAGCATACTGTGATTTTTTATTTATTTATTTATTATTTTGGGGTTTTTTTTAAGGTTTTTTTTATAGTTTATATGATAACAACGTCTCTCTCTCTCTCTCTCTCTCTCTCTCTCTCTCTCTCTCTCTCTCTCTCTCAGAAATACAATGACGACGGGTGTACACTCAACCACTCGCACGCACGCACGCACGCACGCACGCACGCACGCACGCACGCACGCACGCACGCACGCACGCACGCACACACACACACACACACACACACACACACACACACACACACACACAACACACACAACATAACACAACACACACACACACACGCACGCACACACACACGTACGCACGCACGCTCACACACACCACACACACACACACACACACACACACACACACACACACACACACACACACACACACACACCACACACACACACGTACGCAGAACAAGACTTGACCAAGCAGAATTCGATTCATACAAGAGATTAGATGCTTGTTTTCCACATTTTTTTATTCCCCTTATTCCCCCCCATATATACGCACGGGTAAACATCAGTTACTAGTCTTCTCTCTCTCTCTCTCTCTCCTCTCTCTCTCTCTCTCTCTCTCTCTCTCTCTCTCTCTCTCTCTGTGATATAACCGTACTGGTTCACTCGGCGTAAAACATCAAGTTACTCTCTCTCTCTCTCTCTCTCTCTCTCTCTCTCTCTCTCTCTCTCTCTCTCTCTCTCTCTCTCTTGATATAACCGTACTGGTTCACTCGGCGTAAAACATCAAGTTACTCTCTCTCTCTCTCTCTCTTCTCTCTCTCTCTCTCTCTCTCTCTCTCTCTCTCTCTCTCTCTCTCTCGTGTCTATTTGTTTTGTAGTATAGCAAGGATTGGCTGTTAGACAGGTCCAAATGGACTTAACGGTACTATCCTTGAGTATTAAAGTTTTCGAGTTCGAGTTCGAGTTCTCTCTCCGTGACAATAGATTTGGAGGAGTTTCTTTCTCTTCCGATGTAAAGAGACCATGATCAAGACCTGTGATAAGGCTGGACAGGCCCTCAGAACCTGATTAACAATGATCAACGTAAGAGTCTGACCCGTCACCGACATTACTTTCGCTTAAAGCAGGAACGTAAAACTTAAAACGGAGACTTGAAAATCAAAGAAAAACGACAAACTGGCTTTAAAACGTCCCACATTTCCCGCACAGCCGCCTGCCTTGAGGGGGTTATTTCCTGCAACAGAACGCGGGTAAAACGGCTGTTCACAACGAGTCTTAAATTGCAAGTATAAATTCTATACTTCTATACTGACATGGCTTCTAGACTGAAACAGAACGCTCGTCGCGTCAGCAGTAATAGGCGAATAAGCCGCTGCACGTGTTTGTAACAGCGTGCAAAGCTCGGCGTGAGCTCCTTCGGAAGAGACAGGGCGCTGCACAAGGAATCACACTGCATGATTACTATCACTGCTCTGCACCAGTCTTCTTCGCTCAAGCGGCGGCACATGGCGCACGGCACATGCAGGGCGGTTCAGTCTCACACGTGCACATCTCCGGCAGTGTGAACCAAACTGCAAACGTATCAGCTGTGCCCTGGCGGCAGCAAGTTGGGTCTGACAAATCATATTATCCTCACGCGTGAAAATAATTAGCCGTGACGGCGCCTTGAATTGTTTGGATGTAACTGACTGACTGAAAATACCTCAGCGAACAGAAGGAGTGCCGCAAAGGACAGGGTCTACAGCAAGACATGCTGAGAGAGAGAGAGAGAGAGAGAGAGAGAGGAGAGAGAGAGAGAGAGAGAGAGAGAGAGAGAGAGAGAGAGAGAGAGAGAGAGAGAGAGGAAGAAGAGAGAGAGAGAGAGAGAGAACTGATCGTTTAACGCCTCAGTCAACCATGACGATTACATCAGACAGAGAGAGACAGGCAGACAGACACGCAGACATTCAGAGAGACTGACGCCTTAATTTTATTCCATAAGAATCAGTTTGATAAAATGTTATGCACGAAAGCCGGACAGGAAACCCGTCCTTGATTGCAAGCATTCAAACAGTAATGCGAACACGAAAATAATTATGATTATGACTGTAGTGAACAAAATAACAGAGAGAGAAATCAGTCATGAGAGAGTCAGTTCGTAACTGACTGTGTCTTAATAACTTCCTGGAAAGAAAGATATACATTAGACAGACAGACAGGCCGAGACAAACACTGAGACATACTGATAGACAGACGGACACAGAGACAGAGAGACACAGAGAGAGAGAGAGAGGGGGGGGAGGAGGAGGAGGAGGACTGAGGAGGACGACGGGAGTACCACAGGAGAAAGACAAATATAAACAAATAAAAAAAATTAAAAAAGCAAAAGAGGACGAAGGGCCGGGCCGGGGGGTGTAAAGACTTACTGAACATGAAGTGGGAGGGGGGGTGTAGGTCTATAGTATTTACCTGTCTGAGCCATCACTGCTGAGAGGTCCACAGCGGCTGCCACCCACAACAACAACATCAAACAACACTTCCACCGCATTTGGGCAAAACTGTGCTTCAGACCTACCACAAGAAATCACACGCTTGCACACCACACCTTCACCTTCTGTCTGTAAAACCGCTAGACCGATTAACACAAACTCCACGTCACTCAGCGGTTCGAGTCGTCGACCGTAGCAAATGACGGATCCCTCCCTCTCAAAAGCAAAGCGTACGCCGAGGTCCAGTTCGGCCAAGGGCGAGCGCGAGCTGGCTTAATTCTGTGTCATAACGAGTCTTCTGCACGTGCCGCACGGTGCTCCGCCGACAGCGGTGCATCCTGCCTTTTACACAGACCCGAGTTAGTCCTAATGAGCGGCGTTACCTTTCTACTGCTTCCACCGCAACACCTAGCTGTTACAATGGGTAACGGTTTGGTCAGAAAACAAGAAAACCCGATCATTGAAATGGCCAGTGCTTGTACGGTGCCTGCTTCTTCAGTGGAGCTTAAACTGAAACGAGTTCCCAGCAACTGAGTAGGGCCTGCACCGTGACGTAAATAAAGTCAGATTGTATTCATGCTGAAGAAGACAATGGACCGGACTGAAACTGCCTCAACGGAAGAAAGATTCAGTTTGTTTCCGGCCTCTCCAGATGTAAACAAAGTTCTTGTAGCTTTTATGCTGAGGCGAAAGCAGCAGCGCAGCCACGAATTTGGAGGGTGAGGCCGCAGCCGGGCTAACAAGAGGAACTGGGGAATGTGTGGTTTATGGTTGCAAATCTTCCAGCTTTCCTCCCTTGCACTTCTCCCTTACAACCCTCTCCTGCACACTTTCTCTTTGCCTGTCTGCCGGCCACGAGGTAGTCAAGCCTAAAATCTCAGCAGTGCGCTCCAGCCAACACATACATCAGAAACGAAACTGTGCCCCATTCCCATTCCATCTTTTTACACGCGCCAGTCGTGTTAGCAGAGTTACCGATCGTGAACGGATGCTTCTCCTCCGTCTGAAGTCGCTCGGTGTGGTGTGTGTAATTCGTAACACATTTCTTTCTGTTTGCTATCTTCAATCGTCTCGGCATCACAAGACGAAAAGGGGGATTAAGGGGATACGATCGCTTCAGAGCCCAGGAGCTGTGTGAAAGTCGAGGGGGCCGTCCTGGGCTCCCCGTCTCTAATAAGCCTACGGTTTCTGTGGACGTCAAAGCAACACTTCAACAACAACGATATGATCAGCAGCAGCAGAATGTGAGATGATTCTGACAACGAAAAGACATGTGACTAAATAATTAAACTGATTAAACAGCTGAATAATTCCCGCATTGAGACGCGGAATTAAAAAGAAAAATCAATCTGGCAGTCAATCAAGCCATCAGTACGACATTCAACGTCCGGTCAAGCATCCCAGGGGGAAACAAAAGTCATACAGTCACAAGCTCAATTCAGGTTCACAGTATAATTATGATGCACGACTTCACTTCAGCGCTGTTGGCTAGGACTGACTCGAAGGGAATAAAAGATCGGGGAAGGCTGTTCAGTTTGGAAGTAAGCAAAACTCGCAGTGGCCATGTCTTGACCTACTCCATGCTTGACCTTGGAAACCTGTGGTAGCGGCTCTTGGTTCAAGTCTCAGAAGGCCTTAGTTTCAGCACGACAGGGTTACTAAGCTGTAAAAGTCGAGAGACCGACGGTGAAGAGAACTGCATACGCATGGCATAATTTCAAGTTTAGATCAGCGAAAATGGCATAGCCTACGGGTAGTGCCAAGCAGAAACACTGGCGATCGGTTGTAAATGTTTTTGTTGTTTGTTTTTGTTCTTTCTTTCTTTTTTACCACACCTTCGCCCATGATACAACACTTCTTAAAAGGTGCCAGAATAATGTATTTCATTTACAACGAAACTACACGATCACATTCACGCCATATTATACAGACATGCAAACACAATTACGACAAAACTCAATACCGACGAAGCAGTGTGGAGCAGAGAGACGGACAGAGACAGACACATAATATTTTACTAAGCACCTCTTCAAAATATCCTTTCAACCGTTTCAGTGCTATACATTCTGAGATGGGACTGATTATGGAAAGGAAACAAAAACGTGGATTATCTATGCGTCAGCATATTATTTGTGTCTTCGTTGCACTGAAATAAAGAGGGGGAAAGGGGGAGGGGGGTATTTCCGTTCAACGTTCCGTCCTCCCCCGCTCTCCCCCCCCCCCCCCCCCCCCCCTCCCCGCCCCACTCCTCCCGCCAGTTATTAATTTATGAAAAAGATTACTCCACTACAGTACATTCGCTACAGATTCAACGTTCAAACGAATGTCAGTTCGCTGAACGGCCCGAACTGAGAAAATAATGTATTGGTCTTCGAGACGGTAACCCCACCCCCCATAACCCCCCTCTCAGTTCCAGTGGGGAGACACAGTTACCAGACAGACGGCTGGCACAGTTCAGCTGGCACTTCGCGGCACGCACTGAAGGTGAACACCCTCGCAGAGTACAGCAAAACGCGGTGAACCGTGGAATCGATTGCATGGGAGCGATTAGCTCCCGCCATGCCCTCAGATCGTCACGCCCCTAGGCACGCTTTAAAGGAGCTAGAGCACCAGAAACACGTTTTGTGAGCCGGTTTGGCCTAGCGGTAAGGCGTTAGGCTGGTAAGCAGAGGGGCCTCGGTTCGAATTCGCTTCGGCTCCCCTTTCTCTTCAAAAATTGTGGTCTTTGGACGCTGTCTTGTTTGTGACTTTGTCCCTCACAATTAATGAAACATTAAAATGGCTCTCATCGCTGCCCATCTTAATGCAGGAGTCATTCTGGTGGTGACAGTGTAGCGATAGGTATATAATCTCCCTCTCCCCCCACCTCCATAACCCCTTCCCCCCATCTCCCCGTCCCTATTAAGCCTTATGGTTTCTGTGGACGTTAAGCACCATGTTTACTTACTAGAAGCCCATTCGTCAGAGCAAGAAGCCGTGTGAAAATCGAGGTGGACGTCCTGGGTTCCCCGTCCCTAATACTCCTTACGGTCTTTGTGGACGTAAAGCGACATTTGAAGAAGAGAGTAGACATGGCCATTATTGGCCTAAAGGATGATGGGTGAGTTGCGCGTTACATGCCACTAAAAAACCGGTAAACATGGTGCTTTACGTCCTCAGTGACCATGAGGCTTATTAGGGACAGGGAAAAAGGGGGGGGGGAGGAGGTATGGAGGTGGGGAAGAGGGAGATTATATACCTGTCGCTACATTGTCACCACCAGAATGACACCCGCGTTAAGATGGGCAGCGATGACAGCCACTTCAATGTTTAATTCATTTTGAGAGACAAAATCACAAGACAGTGTCCACAAACCACAACCTTTTTGAAGAGACAGGAGAGCCGAAGTGGAATCAAGCCAAGGCCCTTCTGCTTACCAGCTTAACGCCTTACCGCTTGGCCAAACCGGCTCACAAGAAAAAGGATGCCCCCAGTGGCATATAATTATAGCCTTGATTTCAGGCACACTTCGTGATCAGAGTTCAGGAGCTGTATGAAAGTCGAGGTGGCCATCCTGGGCTTTCCGTCCTAATGAGCCTTACGGTTTCTGTGGACGTAAAGCAACATTGAACCATGCTTCGGCATTGGTCACGGTTTGTCCCTAATATGTCAACCGATAGCCGAGGACATGAAGCTGTACATCATCATCACACTCGGCGACACTGGTGTGTAAAGGCATAAGACAGAACCAATTTTTATTCATGACCGGGCATAGTCCACTGATCTCGAAACTGGCTCAACATGTAAACACACAAATACACATAGTTGCATGTTAACCTCTGGGTGAATTGTCACAATCTGAAACAGAACGAGGCCTAGAGCGCCTGCACAAAATCAACAAACAAAAGGAGTTAATTATCGCTCGAAAAACTTCACAGAAACACCAAAAGACTCAGGTCTTTGTTGTTGTGTTTGTGTGACGTCTTTCGAGCGCCGACAGCGCCAGTGGACAAATGCGCGGAAATAAGGTATTTTGACTGATTGATGATCGCTCATATAGCGCTATTCTCTGCTCTCTTGAGCAGACTCACTGCGCTCGCATGCGATTCTACATGAGTGACTAGCTTTTTATAGCGCGTTTTTTGTTTTGTTTTGAATATCCACCGAAGTGGTGTACTTAAGCGCTGGCATGGCTGGTGCCACATGAAACTGCTGCCGTCTCGGCGCAATTTCTGTGTACACCATACAACCATGCACCACGTCACCCGAATGCAACGCCACATATGTACGGCGTATGCGTGTTTAGCTGTAACGTGCCATCTGCATTTTTGGCAGAATGACCGGGATCTTTTACGTGCTACTGCGGTAATACGGGGGTGGAACGGATGCCGAAATAAGAGTCAGCACAGAAAGTCGACCCTGGAGAAGACAATTCTCCCGCCTCTCCTGCAGGGATTCGAACCCGCGACCTTTCAATCACGATTCCGGCGCTCTAACCACTGAGCTCCCCCCCCCCCCCCCCCCCCCCCCCCCCCCGGTATGGCGGTTTACTAGTGTCAAAAGACAAAATTATTAATTATGTGCACATTATTACAACCATGTACACATAATTAGTAATTGTATCCCCACATAATTGTAATCTTGTACTTTTGACGCAAGTAAGTTGGAAGCAGCACGAAAGGCTCACAGTTACTGTTAGGTGTACACAATGACTAATTTTGTGCTTTTTGTGCATTTAGCCCGTTGGAACCAAGCGACGAAAGATATATTTACTCATATGTAGTGATAATTAGTAATTATGTTAAGATGATTAGTAATTATGTTGAAATAACCCGTCGGTTCGATGCCGTCGACCGCTGTTGCTACAAAGAAAATGGGAAGTAATGAGAAGCCCGCATATGCGCACTTACGCCGTTTCAACATAATACATAATTATGTGAACAATTGAAATTAAGTATTTTTGACCCAAATAAGCGGTTGGAAGAAGCACGAAAGGCACACAATTACTATCAGGTGCACGTAATTACTAATTTTGTTTAAAATACTTACTAATTATGGGCTTTTGACGCAAGTGAGCCATTAACTGTGAGTCAAAAGACAAAATTAATAATCTTGTTCCGATAATTAGTCATTATGTATACATAATTGTAATTATGTGAACATAGTTAGTAATTTTGTCTTTTGACGCTAGCAAACCGCCATAATAAGAAGTGGGCGTTGAGTGGCGTAAGCAGTTCTGGCAGAGTTTGGCGGCAGGAGTGGCGGAAAGCGCGGCTTGCAGTGTGTGAAGCTAGCTGAGAGGGCTGGTTAGCAGTTGCTTGAAGGGGACCCTCTCTGAAGCCGGTTCTTCTTCTTCATACCACACACACCACACACACACACACACGCACGCACGCACGCACGCACGCACGCACGCACGCACACACACACACACACACACACACACACACACACACACACACACACAAAGCACTAAGCACACACTAAGCACACACACACTAAGCACACACACACTAAGAACACATTAAGCACACACACTAAGCACACACAAAACACTAAGCACACACTAAGCACACACTAAGCACACACTAAGCACAAAACAGTGTTTTTGATTGTTTTTTTACAATCCTTGTAAAATAAAGTTTTCGGGTTCGAGTTCGAGTTCGAGTTCTCTCTCTGTCTGCCTGTCTGTCTGTCTGTCTGTCTGTCTGTCTGTCTGTCTGTCTGTCTGCTGCCTGTCTGTCTGTCTGTCTGTCTGTCTGTCTGTCTGTCTGTCTGTCTCTCTCTCTCTCTCTCCTCTCTCTCTCTCTCTCTCTCTCTCTCTCTCTCTCTCTCTCTCTCTCTCTCTCTCTCTCTCTCTCTCTCTCTCTCTCTCTCTCACACACACACACACACACACACACTAAACACATACACACATACACACACACACACAACTGGAAGGGGGTGGGGGTGGGGGGACCACACTTGTCGTGCGCAACCGCATTAGGCCTACTAACCGGTCTGTGTGCTGTAGAAAAATCATTAAACATTCGTCACGATTTTATCTCCCTTGGTCGCGTCCTTTGTGATCACTACGTTAACATGGGTCTGATTTCAGCCTGTCGTTATCTATTGATACCTTTTCTAAAGACTGGTTCAAGCAGACGGCTTAGGCAGTGTTTTGTATCGATTTTCTGTAACCTGTCATTACAACGGCATGGAAGGGACGGAAAATGAACACGCTAAGACGACTGTTTTGCTGTTTAGGTTTAGACAAGGGATGTGTGCGCGTGCGTGCGTGCGCGCGTGTGTGTGTGTGTGTGTGTGTGTGTGTGTGTGTGTGTGTGTGTGTGTGTGAGAGAGAGAGAGAGACAGACAGACAGACAGACAGACAGACAGACAGACAGAGAGAGAGAGAGAGAGAGTAAGCGTGTTTTACTTAAATTGTTCGTCTTTACTTTGAGGCAAGGCAGATCGGATCTAGCTCATTATTCCTCCTGTTTCTCCTCTGTTTCTGATCAGACTCGTATAGTGGTTTCACAGACTTTACCAAAGCGATTGTATTGCCCCGCGTGAGTGCGGGTGTGCACGCGAGTGTGTGTGCGTGCAAGCGCGCGCATGTGTGTGTGTCCGTGTGTGTGGGCGTGTGTGTGTGTGTGTGTGTGTGTGTGTGTGTGTGTGTGTGTGTGTGTGTGTGTGTGTGTGTGTGTGTGTGTGTGTGTGTGTGTGTGTGTGTGTGTGTGTGTGTCGTGTATGTGTGCGTGCGTGCATGTTTGTATGCATGTGCAATTGTATGTGCGTCTACATGCGTGTGTGCACGCGCGACCTCGTGTGTGTGTGTGTGTGTGTGTGTGTGTGTGTGTGTGTGTGTGTGTGTGTGTGTGTGTGTGTGTGTGTGTGTGTGTGTGTGTGTGTGTGTGTGTGTGTGTGTGTGTGTGTGTGTGTGTGTGTGTGTGTGTGTTTATTTTTTAAATAATTTATCCACAAAATCTATTGAAGTCTTCTGTCGAATTCGATTATCACACCCGATACTGGTGCCGTGTGCACCCAGTCTCGGTCACCAGGTCTCACTAGCGATATTTGGGGCGAGAGTCTGGTTGGCCGCGACTAGCAGTGTCGCTCCGTGACCAAACTAAGATTTTGCCAGCTAATCCGGCCACCTATACTCCACATCACGAAACGTGCACACAAACCTCGATTTCCAGAAGTTGTCTTGAACAAATTATGTGTATTTTTATTCTTCTTTTCTTACTGAAGACGAATGAAAAGAAAAAGGCATGTGCACGTTCACAAAGTTAAGATTTTCAGGTAAGATAGGTCGGTGGGTAGGCTGCCGGGAACATCTGAATAAAGATGAGACGTGATTAATAAACAATGCCTCGATCTGTTTGAAGACCACTTGACGGTTAGCACTTTGAATTCCCACATCCCCGCCATCTTGTTTTAAACGGCGGTTTATTTTTGTTTTGTTTTTTAATAAATAAAAAGATACCTTTTCAAAGGATCCTCATCCTCTTCTGTACATCTCTGTTTGATTCTCTTTCTTCGTATTCCTCCTCATCTTCTGTACTTCTCACTTTCATTCTCTTTCTTCGTATTCCTCATCTTCTGTACTTCTCACTTTCATTCTCTTTCTTCGTATTCCTCATCTTCTGTATTTCTCACCTTCATGTTCTTTCTTCGTGTTCCTCCTCATCTTCTGTATTTCTCACTTTCACTAACTTTCTTCGTATTCCTCCTCATCTTCTGTACTTCTCACTTTAATTCTCTTTCTTCGTATTCCTCATCTTCTGTATTTCTCACCTTCATGTTCTTTCTTCGTATTCTTCCTCATCTTCTGTACTTCTCTCCTTCATTCTCTTTCTTCGTATTCCTCCTCATCTTCTGTACTTCTCACTTTCATTCTCTTTCTTCATATTCTTCATCTTCTGTATTTCTCACCTTCATGTTCTTTCTTCGTATTCTTCCTCATCTTCTGTACTTCTCTCCTTCATTCTCTTTCTTCGTATTCCTCCTCTTCTTCTGTACTTCCCACTTTCATTCTCTTTCTTCGTATTCCTCCTGCTACCCTTCCGTCTGCATCTTCTTCTCTCTTTACCCCTTGCATCAGTAAAGGATAATGTGAATCTCTTACGCATGTAGATTTTATTCCGTTGTTTATTATTTATGTGCGGAAACTACGTTTTCCTTGGAATGGAATAAAGAAGTACTTGACTACTGCACTCTTGATTACAGTGGTCTGTTACTGATGCAATGGGGGTAACGAGGGAAGGAGATGCAGGCGGAAGACGAGGAAGAGGAGGAAGCGGATTAGGGCTCTGTCTTCGCCTTGTGTTTCAGGTTGGTCAACCGATCTAACCTGTCAGACCTCAGGAGCTGTGTGAAAGTCGAGGAGGCCGTCCTGGGCTCCCTGTCCTTAATAGTCTTTCGTGGTCTCAGTGGACGTAAAGCAAAATTGAAGTTGAACCTTTTCAGAGCTCAGGAGCAGCGTTAAAGTCCCGGTGGCCGTCCTGGGCTCCCCGCCCCTAATAATAGTCCTTATGGTCTCTGTGGACGTGAAGCACCGTTCAGGCCAACTAATCGGCCATTCAATCGACGAAAACAATGCCCCAGCTCCACGCCCGCCGACGTTTCTTTGTGGCAGGTAAGCGGTTTCTTTCCAAAGGGGCGGAGATGTGCTGGCAGATAATCCTATCACGGCCTTTTGAAGTGGCCCTGTAGCATGTATCTCACGCAGACCGAGACGAGAGACAAGATAAAGACCGCTCTCTTGGCGGCCTCCGCCGGGCAAGGCGCCGGGACTTAGCACACGTCGTATATCACGTAAGGGGAAAGGTTTAAGTTAACCGTTCACACAGCTTAGTCCCGTGGGCTCTTGTGTCCGCTGCCAAGGTCGGATTGTACGAAGATGACCACCAAATTCGGCTGAACGGAAAATCAGAATAATGATTCTGGGCGAGAGAAACTGTGGGGTGGTGGCGGCGACGAATTGTGAGTACGAGTCTGCATATGGATGACTGCGTTTGGGAAAGGAAGGTAATGCTTTTTCATTGACACCTGTTCCTTGTCAGCGTTAGTAAATAATAATGATAAATTATCTTGTCATCTCTTTTTTCTTCTTCGCTCCTCTCCTTCTTCTTTTGTCCTAATAATAACCACACTGCGACCGGGCGTTAGAAACGAAATATCAAAAATTATATTAGCTTCTATCTTCCTCTTCTTCTTTCCTCGATCTTTTTTTCCTTCTGTTTTCTCTTCCTCATTAACCGTCCATGATCAATTGAGCGCATGGCCGTTACTGACGCCATTGTATGGGGGTTGCAGAGCACGGCGTTGGCATAACACGTAGTTGGACACATTAGTAAGTTGGTTTAAAAAAAATTGTATTCATTCATCGTAATCATAAGTTCAACAAATAAGTACAGGAAACACAAAAGCAGTATGCTTATTTGAGTGTTACCTATGGACAACATGATAATTACACATTTACGTTAGTAAGTTCAGTCTGTTCAGACAACTGAAAAGATTCACCCGGCGGGGTGTCCGGTGGGGAATGGAAGTGTGTGTGGGTGGGTGGGGAGGTGGGTGGTGGGGGGGGGGGGGTTGCCATAAACTATGTGGGTGAACTTGTAGCAAAGCAGGCTCAAGTTCAGCCTTCGGGAAGCCAAGGAGACTGTCAGTAAGTAAGTAAGTAAGTATGGTGCTTAACGTCCACAGAAACCATAAGGCTTATTAGGGACAGGGAGGAGGGGGGGCGGGGGGGGGGGGGGGGGGGGGGTATGGAGACTGTCCACAACATGCTGTGAGTTATAGCCTCCTGTGCCGTCGGTGGGGCTGAGGAAAAGTGCACATAGACATGCCTGCAAACAGTATATTTGATGGACCTATAATAACTCTGCTTTCAATACTGTGCATTTTGGTAGAAATCCTTTCATGTGCTTATGCGTAGAGGGGAGAAGTCTTAATGGTTTCAAATTTGGCACTTTTATTGGTCGCTTTCCGAATGACGGCGCGGCAAGCATGTCAGTGAAAGGGTTAATCCACCTTTTTCCACTTGATTTGCTCTGCAGTGATTATGGAGGTGGACAAAAACTGCAAGGAGCTGTGCATGATGGCAGCCTTCTTGCAACAGAGAAGGCGAAAACAAGCAGCAACAACAACAACAACAACAACAACAAAAGCAGAACACACGCGCTTAAGCCGGTTTGGCCTAGTTGGTTACCGGTAGGGCATAGGTGTCCTGGACAGACTGACGGATGTTGAATCAGTCAACACTGTTAGTTTTGAAATACACCATCTTTAGAAAACAATACAGCTGGACCACAAAAAGCGAGATTATTATTTTTGATTTTTTTTTTTTTTTTTATCGCTTTTATTCCATTTTGCAGAAACGAAATAAGGATTAAAGCAACATCTTACGTGTTATAGTAGTAGCATTTGTTGTTGTGTAGCATTTATTTTATAAATGTTTGCAAACGCTTTTAAACAGTCCATTATCATAAAGATGAAATTGCCACCCGATAGAACGTTTCACCTGTAGGCCACAAGGCTGTTGCTATCTCCATAATCTTTTCACAACAAAAAGGGCGTAGATTAAAACTTGTGGAGTTGGGTTGATCAGAACGGAACTGATGATGGCCAGAGCAGTGTTTCATGCAACTTGTTCTTATTCTCTTTTAACGTTGGTTTCACTGATGTGGTATCAGCATGTTTAATCCCGTTCGAATATTCACTTAGACGAACTTTCACGGATATTGTACTCCCTGGTAAATACAGCTTCGCTCGGGGTGGGGTTGAGAGGATGAGGTTGGGAGGGGGCCGGGGGGGGGGGGGGGGGGGGGGGGTAACACCACGACAGACAACAAACAACACAGACTGGTGGCATCTTTGTGAAGCAGGTCGTTTTTCTTACGATGAATCAACGCGGACCCCTCCCCTTAAGGGAATTTCACTCCACAGGCGAAACAATAGTGTGGAGAGACCCTGTGGGATCTTCAGCCAGTATACGAAACGTTTCAGACGAGGGCGAATTCACCCTGCCAGAGGCTGTAACCCTGATGAATGGCATCGTCGTGAAGCAGGTCTTTTTTCTTACTGCGAGTCATCGAGGACCTCTCCCATTGAGGGGACTTCGCTCCACCGGCGAAACAACACTGTGGGGAGATCCAAGGGGAATACTGAGCCTGTTTACGACCTAGTGTTTGCGATTTTAAGTTACTTCACCGCCTTTGTTTTACAGCGGTAGTCCGGAAAAGCACATAATACATTGCAAACTCCGTCTTGGCATGAGCGACTTAAATTATGACCTGTTAAACAAACACTTAACAACAAATAGCTCTGGCGATGGTGGAGAAAGAAAAGAAACATCTCAACACTACATTCTACACTGCCCACCTCTTACGCCACAAAAACCATATTCAAACTCCCTGCAAATGTGCTTAACATTTCCACCCTCCTGCAAGGGACCCAAACATATCAAACAATATGAACTCATTAATATTTAAAGCTGTCCTAGACTTCCTAGACGTCTGGTTGTTTTGCCATGGAATAACAAACGTAACCTAACCAAACAGTTACTGGCATAAGAGCATTCTCTCTCTCTCTCTCTCTCTCTCTCTCTCTCTCTCTCTCTCTCTCTCTCTCTCTCTCTCTCTCTCTCTCTGATATAATCGCACTGGTTGACTATGCACGAGGACCCGATGTTTATTTACAGTGCAAGTGTCCGCACAAACTTCAGCAATCGCACAAAGGCTGTCAGCGGTGCAGGAGGCCCCGATGTTTATTTACAGTGCAAGTGTCCGCACAAGCCTCAGCAATCGCACAGCGGCTGTCAACGGTGCACGAGGACCCGATGTTTATTTACAGTGCAAGTGTCCGCACAAACTTCAGCAATCACACAGCGGTTGTCAGTGATGCACGAGGACCCGATGTTTATTTACAGTGCCAGTGTCCGCACAAGCCTCAGCAATCACACAGCGGCTGTCAACGGTATATTTACAGTGCAAGTGTCCGCACAAACTTCAGCAATCACACAGTCCGCGGTGCACGAGGACCCGATGTTTATTTACAGTGCAAGTGTCCGCGCAAGCTTCAGCAGTCACAGCGGCTGTCAGCGGTGCACGAGCACCCGATGTTTATTTACAGTGTAAGTGTCCGCACAAGTCTCAGCAATCACACACCGACTGTCAACGGTGCACGACGCACCTTACACGTGCAAGAACGTTTCAGCCGGCCAGAATGGCGGCCACTGAACGATCCCACTCCAGGTCAGACGAAGAAACAAACAAATCCAAAGAAGTCTTGGAGCCGGAGATAAAGCAGCACAAAACACACACCACCAGGTAACCCAATCCATTGCGAGCATGCACACACCAATCTCGCTCCAAAGAAGGCAAAACTGAGGGAGAAAATAAACAAAACAAGCAAAGACGTCACACAGAGGCCTTTTATGCGTGTGAGCACGAACTCGACACGAACTCGACAGCCGTTAAAAAGAAAAGGAGAATGGACCATTAACAAGTGAAAACAAACAAGACAAAGTGCAAAAGGTCCAGGCAGAAAAACAAGAGAGGGGAATGGAAAGGTGAATCAAACGACAGCCCTGCGATTCCAGACAAGAGCGAGATATGGTGAATCTAGCACGTAACGGTCACTTATCCATGTGGTGACCGATGCCCGATCGTAATTAACGTGGCTTTCGAGACTGAGTTTTTTCCAAAGGTTTAACGAGTCTCTTGTCTTCTTTCCTCCAGACTGACGTAAAGGTGGGTGTGTGGGTGGGGGGTGGGGTGGGGGGAATGGGGGGTTCGTATCAGTTTAAAGACCATGTGTACAAAATAAAGGTTTCTATGAAGCCTTGCTATTCCATGTCTCTTATTGACAGTGGGAAAAAAAGCGCTTGATGCGATGTTGATATTTTGCGACTTATTTTCATACCGTAGTCCGCATTTTTGTCGATTGACTACATGCTTGTTTGCACGAATAATAGTCTGCGTGCTTGCCTGCTTCAATAAGATGCTGTATTTGTTTCTTATTGACTAGTGTTGGGAAAAAAACAGGATTGTGCGATGTTGAATTGTTGCCAGATTACATAACGTGTCACCTATTTTTGTCATGCTCTGTTGTTTCCGAATAATAGTCTGCGTGCTTGCCTGCTTCAATAAGATGCTGTATTTTTCTTCTGGTACGAAGAACGTAGTCGCTGTTCGGGAAAAGAAAACAGGAGTATGTGTCGATGTAAGTGCCAAGTCTGTCAAGTGCCAAGATTACGGGAGCTAACAGTGTACAACCTATCTTTGTCACTGCTCTGAATTGTGTCCCTTGTACAGATCTTGCTGGCTGCGCGCCTGTCCTCTCTCTCTCTCTCTCTCTCTCTCTCTCTCTCTCTCTCTCTCTCTCTCTCTCTCTCATATACGCGAACAAGCCAAAACGTACGGCACCACACGCAAAAAGGTAGGCGACAACGCACAGATAGTGTCAGTGACACCCTCACACTCAGTGTATCACGCGAAGAACTGGTGTTGGCTGGCTCTTGGCCACATCTCGTGAGCTAATGCAGCTATTGCGTAAGGCGAGGGGAACGACAAGTGACACACAGATGAGAACCGGAGGCACTTAAAACACGCCACAGTAAAAACAAACACGGAGAACAAATAGCCACTACTGCCACGCCACCCCCTCCTCCCCCCCCCCCCCCCAAAGTAAACCAATTACGCAAAACCTGAAGCGGACCTTTAAGTGACATAATTATTGACCAAGTTTCAAATGTCCACCGAGGTCTTTATAACACACACGAGCGCGCGTGTGCACGTACGAGCACACACACACACACACACACACACACACACACACACACACACACACACACACACACACACACACACACACACACACACACACACACACACGCACACACCACACACGCACACACACACACACACACACACACACACACACGAACGCACACACATACACACACACGCGCGAACGCACACACACACACGAAGGCATACACACGCACGCACTCTCGCACACACTCGCACGCACTCACTAACATAGGCATGGACTAACGCACACATGTACGCACGCACGCACACACACCCACGCATGCACACTCGCGCGCGCACGCACACGCACGCACACGCACGCACGCACACACACACAGCACACACACACACACACACACACACACACACACACACACACACACACTACGCCGGATTCCCCACTTCAGCAGGGCCGTTGCCTGGCTGAACAGTGGCGAGGAGTTTGGCTGCGTGATTCTCCGCGTGATGTCCGTTTCCCTGGCACTGTTGCTAATGATGGTGACTGGACCACTGTGGCTCAAAGCGGAGCGAAGCAGTAATCCCAATACAGTCACACCTAGAATTTCTAAAGTCGTCGTCATCTTCTTCTGCACAGTGTCCAGCTCCAACACTCTGAAGATTCCAACACGTTTCGTGCATGCTGGCTTATTTCGGTGTTTCTGGCATGCTGGCTTATTTCGGTGTTTCTGGCATGCCGGCTTATTTCGGTGTTTCTGGCATGCCGGCTTATTTCGGTGTTTCTGGCATGCTGGCTTATTTCGGCGTTTCTGGCATGGACTACAGGATCCGTAGCGTGCGTCTAGTGTGATCATTTTGCATGCGTATGCACAGGGATGTAGCGCAAGTCCTTACCATAATTATAGGCAAGTTGAAGGCAAGTGAAGATTCCTCTACGTGCCGTCAGATAATCGCTGGACTTCGCACTCTTCCAGCGTATGAAGCTCGTCCTCTGGACCTGATCAAGTACTCCAATCACCAGCCGTTGTGTTCAAGGTCCCGATGAGCTCTAGGCAGTTGTCACCGCCATTACTGGCTTCTTGTTGTCGCTCACCAGAACGTAGTGTCAGCTAGGTCAGGATTTCTGTCAGCTGTAGCAATCTTCATAAAATGACAAACTCCGTGGTAGAAGCCCCCGAAGTCGGAGTACAGCTGTCGGGGTGGCAGGTAACACGTGTGTTACAGTAACCTCTGCAGCCTACAGGTGCGGGGTGACGGTTGCCCATACTACCTTAATTCTCAGCCAACACTGGGTGAACCTCGGCAAGGTAGCCACTGGATTTTAACGTCCTGTCAACCGTACAGGGTCATCTCAGAACGAGTGGACCGTTGACCTCGGGGTTCTGGCCGAGGAAGGCCGACAAACAAAACGTTTTTGTGTCTGACCATCCTTGTGCTGGAGTGAGGGGATCGACACACTCGCTCGTCGTTCACGGCTGAAAGCTGCCCTCCGTTGTAATGACTGGTGTGCCCTGTCTTAACTTCACGTGAGATTTTAGCGACACCAGTACTGTACTGTGAAATTACTTCGTTTCTGTTTCACTCTTATTACTTATTACCTTTCGCCCGCCCCGACGTCCTCAAGAGTTCATTCGTGTGACTGTCTGTATTTGTCGTTTACATCACTTCTCTCTCTCTCTCTCTCTCTCTCTCTCTCTCTCTCTCTCTCTCTCTCTCTCTCTCTCTCTCTCTCTCTCTCTCTCTCTCTCTCTCTCTCTTATTTTGTACATTATTCCCAGAGCACTTTGTATGACGTACCCTGTTGACAGAGCTTTTCTCCTTTATTTATGTGGCGTTGGATGACATCCTACTTGAGTTCCACTGAATATTTTGTGTTTCCCCATGTTCTGGCCAGACGAATGTCTGAAATTTGTATTTTGGGTTTGCGAAGACTAACTCTTTTTGAGGCCATCGTTGCGAGGAACTGGAACCGGCAGTACAAATTCCATGGCAAGGAAATGGTTAAAAGCGCGTAAACAACAGTAAGGTGTTCCAGTATGTGTTGTACTGAGGCAACCGAAAGCGTGGCCAATATGGGTTTAGGCTAGCTTCGACTTCTTTGACGCTTAGAAAGTCTAGCTGTATTTCCTTGTATTTATTTCGATATAATTCATTACTTTAAGGAAAGTCTGACTATTTCGTGCCAATGCTATGTGCTGACTGCAACATAAACAAGCTGTGCTGTTATGATTCAAATCCATCGACTACGGTTACAGGTTCAGCGCACAATCAGTGTACGCTGCTACCAAGTATGCTGGGCTCACGATCAATGCGCACGGCTGCACGAACAAAGAAAGCCGGCTAATGATGCTGCTGTAGGTGGTCTCTTGGAACCCACAGAAGGCTCACGAACACAGATCGCTTCTGCGTATGCTGTGAGGTTCTGAGGTTGGCTCCGACTCACTTAGCTGGCGATCTTCAGTCCCTGCACCATGGATCTGCCCCGGGTCGCCTTCGTCTTCCTCTGCTTCCTTTGCCGTCTGGGTTCCACGGATCTCCCCTATGTCTACTTAGGTCTTCCTCTGCTTCCCTTGCCGTCTGGGTTCCACGGATATCTCCTAGTTCTGCTTAGGTCTTCCTCTGCTCTTCCTGTCGTCAGGTTCCACGGATCTTCTCCAGACTTACTTGGGTCGGCTATGTCAGGGTCCTGTAGACCTGCCCCAGGTCGCGCTGTGTCTTCCTGTACTCTTCCTGCCATCAGGGTTCCACGGATCTCTCCCGGATCTCTCGGGTCCCCTTGGGTTTTCCTGTACTCTGCCTGCCGTCAGGTTTCCACGGATCTCTCCCGGATCTCCTTGGGTTTTCCTGTACTCTGCCTGCCGTCAGGGTTCCACGGATCTCCCCCGGGTCTCCTTGGGTGTTCCTGTACTCTTCCTACCGTCAGGGTTCCACAGATCTCCCCCCCCCCCCCCCCCCCCCCCCCCCCCCCCCCCCGGGTCTCCTTGGGTCTGCCTCTGCTTCCCTTGCCGTCGGGTTCCACGGATCTCCATCAGGTTTGGTAGGGTCTCCTTCTCTTGTCACGATGGATCAAGAGACCTCCCCCAGGTCTGCTCGAGTCTCCCCCAGCTGCTTTGGACGTCAGGAATCCACATGACCCTCCCTCAGGTCTCCTCGGGTCTCACGGTCTCCTCCGTGTCTCTGAGCCTTAGGTCTCCCTGCGTTTCTGTCTACCTTTCGCTGTAATTATTCATGCAGCTTCCCGCTTTTCCAGTGCCCCTTCAACGGAAAGTGCCGTGGACGTGAACTGTGCATCAGACCTTTATTTGTGATTGGATTATCTGTGTTTCGCTTCGGCCTGATATAACCGTAATGGTTGACTGAGCGTAAAGCACCAACTTACTTACTTACTGTATTTCGCCCTGATCATAATAATGACCTTTGTGGTTGACAGAACTTTGAATGTCATTCTGCCACGTCTTCTTGTCGTGTCATTTTTCTGCTTACGGTCCATGCTCCTGACTTTTTTCTCTCCAGAAAATGCTGTCAACATTTTCGTTAAGAGGTATGGCTCGCGTTGAGCAGCTAGGAGATGATAGCTGGTAGGTGGTATGTGCAGCGTGCTGCCATGTGGTACTGGTATTTGCCATAGTGCAGTACTTTGGTTTGGTTATTTCTTTCTGTCCATTCCTTTTTTTAAATTATTTTTCTTTAATCTTATATCGATAAATTAGACGGAATGGTCGACAATACCAGCAAGGGCAATACTGAAGGAACTAACTCTTCAAACATTTGTGTTTAATCTTCGTGTATTTATGTTTTGTTTTGTATTTGTGTAGCGATTGATTCTGTGGATTCGACCTGAAATTATTTATATATATATATATATATATATATATATATATATATATAATATATATATATATATATATATATTATATATATATATATATATATCAGAAGAGTTTTGAAATATTTATCTGCTTATGACAGAGTTTTGTAGTCCTGAGGTGATCCTGTGTTTGACATAGCACAGGGACTGAGGAACACAACACGTCAATTGTATGTATATGGGCCTAGTGCTTCAAAACGTGAGTGTGGCCTTACCTTGATATAGCACAGGGACTGAGGAACACAACACGTCAATTGTATGTATATGGGCCTAGTGCTTCAAAACGTGAGTGTGGCCTTACCTCGATATAGCACAGGGAATGAGGAACACGACGTCAATCGTAGGCCTATATGTATGGACCTAGTGCTTCAAAACGTGAGTGTGGCCTTACCTCGATATAGCACAGGGAATGAGGAACACGACGTCAATCGTAGGCCTATATGTATGGGCCTAGTGCTTCAAAACGTGAGTGTGGCCTTACCTCGATATAGCACAGGGATTGAGGAACACGACACGTCAGTTGTATGTATATGGGCCTAGTGCTTCAAACCTTGAGTGTGGCCTTTCCTCGATGTAGCACAGGGACTGACGAACACAATACGTCAATGTCTGATAAACACGTCATTACTAATATCCACGTCATCACGCGCCTTCACTGACCAGGAAATATTTCGCCTTTTCAGAGCGGCAGCTGTTGTGAATCCAGTGACCATGGAGCGACACGTCACCTTCGCGGAACTCCCGGCCAAAGCCGCCCCCCAGTGGCTGCACAGACAGCGCACCTCTCCCGCTCTTTCCCCCGGAGTTCACCTGGTTCCTCCCGTCACGCGCAGACCCGCGACAAGAGTTCAAGGCACGTGCAGCACCGGGGGGAAAGGGGGTCAGCAGATGCACAGGGAGGCCACGCAGCTCTTTGAAAAGGAACGATCGCGGTCAGTGACTCTGTGGGTGTATGTGTGTGTGTGTGTGTGTGTGTGTGTGTGTCTGTCTGTCTGTCTGTCTGTCTGTGCGTGTGTGTGTGTGTGTGTCTGTCTGTCTGTCTGTCTGCGTGGTGTGTGTGTGTGTGTGTGTGTGTGTGTGTGTGTGTGTGTGTGTGGTCACATACACACAAATCATGCATGTCTCACATATTTGGCTTCTCGGGGTGTGTTCGCACAGTTACATAGATGGCTAACTGTAGCGATTCAGTGTTGTTTCCGGAAGAACGGCCGGGGATTTCTAGTTTCATTGTGTCTTTCTTGTGTGTGTGTGTGTGTGTGTGTGTGTGTGTGTTGTGCGTGTGCGTGTGTGTGTGTGTGTGTGTGTGTGTAATGGGGAGGGGGTATACTAATTGGATGCTGCGCTATGAAATCGAGTAGAAGAAGTCACAGAGTTTTACTAGGCTGCTTTCAGTTTGTGGAATTTCTACACTTGATTTCAGATTTGTTCACAACAAAAATATTGATAATTATAGGAACTAGTGGGGTATCTCTTTCCGTCTGCCTTGTGGGGTAGGCATAGGGGAGGTCTCCAAAATGAGAACGTCAGTATCAAGATAACTGGCTTAATGGTTGTGGAGGCGAATTATTTTTCTATTTTTATGTTACGGTCAATGGTAAAGCCACGCGTGAAGGGCGACTGAATTGATCGATAGGAAAACGAGAGGGTCTTGCTTTGTTTTGTAATATAAAGTAGGATAAGGTGGGAGGGGTTTGTGGAGGTGATGGGGTGGGGGGGGGGGGGGGGGGGGTTTGATGTTTTTTTTGTTTTTTTGTTGCTGTCGTTGTTGTTGTGTGCGTTTTGTTGTTGTTGTTTTGTTTTGTTTTTGCGCTGATTCCGGCGGCAGCTACACAACATCTTTTCTAAATATAGAACAAATCAAACTGGCCAATCGATATGGCGATTGAGTTAAACAGGAAATCGGACTTCGAAGTACTGGATTCAGAGCTCAGGAGCTGTGTGAACGGAGGGGGGGGGGGGGGCCTGCTCGTTCGCTATCCCCCCCACCCACCCCCCACTTCCCCACCCCCACTTCCCCCCCCCCCCCACCCCCACCCCCACCCCCACCCCCCCGCCCCATCCCTTCCCCCGTCCTTGATTAACCGCACGGTGTTTTTAACGGAACGTATTGTGACTGTGCTGTTTGTGACTGTGCGGTTTTAGCAAATCAACCCCGAAAGTTCTCCTCCAAGAAAGTTACAGTTTTCTTTTCTTTTTCAAATAGAATAGACGGGTAGTGGCCTTGACGTTCTCGCTGAAGTTGAGCGCGCATAAGTCACAACTACAGATCTAAATAAGCACACTCCACACACACACACACACACACACACACTCTCTCTCTCTCTCTCTCTCTCTCTCTCTCTCTCTCTCTCTCTTCTCTCTCTCTCTCTCTCTCTCTCTCTCTCACCTCCCCCACCTCTCCCACAACCACTCACACACCTCATCACCGTCCACTCTCACACTACCACACACACACACACACACACACCAGCACCACACACACACACCACACACACACACACACACACACACACACACACACACACACACACACACACACACACACACACACACACACACACGCACGCACGCACGCACGCACGCACGCGCGCGCGTGAAGCCGTTCAGAGAGTTTTGCTTTGGATCTTATAGACATTCAATTTCTATTGGTATTTTACCGTGCATTAAACCATCAAGTAATGACAGTAAAACGTTCTCCCCGGAAAGATGGACCCCTTTTTTCCTCTCTGTTGGGCATCCTCGGCGACTGCAACCCCAGTCTACACAACAGAACAATGCTATTCCAGCTTTAAATAAATAAATTAAATAAACTTTAAGGCATCTCTCTTTCTTTCTTTCCCAATAGTCTGCGAAAGAGTCGCTGAACTCTTCAACATGGCCGACTGTTTGCCTCAACACTCTCGGCTAGCGAGTCGCCCTATCTATGCACTTCTAGATCAGTGATATGCCTCACAGTGCTTAATCAGGAGATAAATGACATTACTCAACAACAGATAGCAAGTAGAATGAACTGCCTTTGGTCGCGATGAATGAACAAACACTGGAGTTAATGGCTCGATACTAACATCCATTTCAAAAGCCGACTGGTCACAGATCATCTTACACACTCCAAGCCTCGCTTTCCGGCACCCTTCCTCCAAACTCTGCCATAATAATTACGCAGTTGAAGGGGCACGTACTCCTTATTTCCTCACATTTGTCCACCAATGCTGTGAACGCCTTCCGAAAGTGTGTGTCCTAATAATACTGTGGAAGTAACATAGTGTCACGTAAACATGAGGTGTGTCTGCCTCGGGTAAAAGAATTACTTTCATCTCGATTCAAACGAATTGTGTGTGTGTGTGTGTGTGTGTGTGTGTGTGGTTGTGTGTGTGTGTGTGTGTGTGTGGGTGTGTGTGCGTGTGTGTGTGTGTGTGTGTGTGTGTGTGTGTGTGTGTGTGTGTGTGTGTGTGTGTGTGTGTGTGTGTGTGTGTGTGTGTGTGTGTGTGTGTGTGTGTGTGTGTGTGTGTGTGTGCTGGCGTAAGCGGTGTGGGCGCTTATAAGAAAGAGCGACTGAGATAATTTGACTTGTCTGTTTCAAACTTACCGCCATTTGAGCACCAACAAATAATGTCAGTTAGCTAACAGTTTTCGGAGACCTGCTCCTAACAAGTTATGGTAGTGGTTGGACGAAGGATACTGTAAACCAGTGCCTGGAATTTGCAGTCATCTTACAGAACATGTCGATGTTTCCTAATCTTCGACTGGCATATGAGTTCATGTGATCCATCGTTCCAAGACTAGTCTTGCTTTAATATATTGAACAAGGGATGTTGTGATTATTGCGAATATACCTCTGTCCATGAATGTTACTGATCTTTTTCGGCATCGTCAAAACCGACTGTTCGCAATAGTTCAAATCGAATTGGATATTTACTTGTCTGCGCTGATTTGATTGGTTGTTTACTTTTCTGGGCTGAGCTGATTAGTTGTTTACTTGCCTGTACTTACCTGATTGGCTGTTTGTCTGGACCGATCTGATTTGTTGTTTACTTGTCTGGACTGATCTGATTGGTTGCTCATTTCTCTGGGCCGATCTTATTGGTTGCTTACTTGTCTGGGCTGATCTGATTGGTTGTTTAGGTGTATGGGCTGATCTGATTGGTTGTTTGGGGTGTCTGTGCTAATCTAATCTGTTTACTTGTCTGTGTTTGTCAGATGGAAGGAGATTACGCTATGTGAGGGTAGGTGATGCTGACTCCGCTTTCAAAAGATGCATGGTGGTGCAGGGACCTGTGATTTGCAGCAGCAATAGCACCAAACAGTACATAGTTGTGTTGACACTGGTAAACGTCAACACGTATTCTTCGCGTTTGCTTTATCCAAGATAAACTCGTGGCAATCCTGAATTGCGTAATTCAGTGTTAAGGCTTGCTTTGCTTTTTGCTAACAGTGTCGTAGTATATATAACAGTAGGAAAGCCAGTGTTTGTACAGTGTCTTAGCAACAACAGCGTTACTGAAATTCAGTACTTGTACGGCTGCCACTTAGTGTTGGGGTTTTAAAAAAGGGGAGGGGGACCTTTGCTTGATTTTTTTTAATTTTTTTTGCTTACCGCAGCTAGATGGTTATCACGTAGTAATCACTGTTGCAGAATCTTTCACTAACACTAGTTGAGCGTCGGCTCCACTGGCGAGCTCTTCTTCAATGATGCATGACGACTGCATCATCCATGACGACGGACGTTTCCCGATTGTTGTAGCCACGATCCCTTTGAAGGAAAGAGCTCGGCAATCAGACTTACGCAGCAGTGATCCAAACGCATAAGAAGTTAAAAACAAAACAAAAACAAACAAAAAACTATGTTTTTTAACATGACAAAACACAGCATGCGATTTTGGGGGGGTTAGCCCCTTAGGAATGCTAGCAGTTATCCTTGTTTTAGATTATTGTTTGGGTTTTTTTTATGCAGCAATGTGCCACTAATTGCCTTTAACTACCTGTAATTTACACCTGCCGTGTGGCGAGGGGGTTGAGAGCAGAGGACCACAGTGGCCCTGGGGCTGACAGACACGGCAATGCTGCACGTGCATCCGACACCACTGGTGTCTCGGGAGTGTTCTCGCCGTCGGTGATTACGTGGCAACCATTAATATCTGTGGCGGAGACGGCCTGGGGGGTGAGGAGGCGGGGGAGGGGGCGTGCTTGGGTAATGGAAGTGCGGCACGCCATTTTGATTGGACAAGTGTTGCCTGTGACCGTGTGCATCGTCATCAGTCGGGTGTATTGTTACGGACGTTCGTGTTTCGATAAAAATGTCCGTCATTTGCTTTTTTGTGCGCTGTTGCTGTTGTTTGGTGGTGTGTGAGTGTGTGTGTGTGTGTGTGTGTGTGTGTGTGTGTGTGTGTGTGTGTGTGTGTGTGTGTGTGTGCGGTGCGTGCGTGCGTGCGTGCGTGCGTGCGCGCGCGCGCGCGCGTGGGTGTGCGAGAGAGAGACTGAGAGAGAGAGAGAGAGAGAGAGAGAGAGAGAGAGAGAGAGAGAGAGAGAGAGAGAGAGAGAAAGAGAGCGTGCGTGCGCGTGGACATTTGAATCTTTGTTGTTAATATATGTATGTTTAAAGAATTTGTAAGCGCCTTAGGCCAGAAGGGGCTAAACACTATAAGTACCCGCTATTCCTATTACTATAAAGAGACGTAGACACTTAGGCTACACAGAGCAACACCGCGTGTCAAGAACGGTTAACCAGATTGGTACCAGCGATTTGACGAGTTTCGCTTGGCCCTGATATGACCTTCGCGGTTGACTTGGCGTAGAAATTAAATGTCAGCTACCTGAACTCTCCTATTAGCCTGCTTCCTTACCAATTACCAAAGCTGGCCCCCGTCACCCGATACGATTGGCCCTACAGGTCTGCGACGGGTCACGGCTGGCTGCCGAGTAGCAGCAAGACTACCTCCCTCGATTGCTTTAGTTTCCCGTTACACAAATAAAAACGACGATGATTATACATTGTTGGGATTAAACAAGCGCGCCGTAACTGTGAAGTAACGACTGCCCCAAAGCAGGGTCCTTCCAGCGGAGGGGTGAAATAGCAGGTACTCGTGTCTTAATGCTGCCAAGTGTACCTGATTTGTGAGATTAACTGCTCAATTAAACACGAGTAAAGCACCGTCTGCCTGCAGAATTTCAATCGGGAATGCACCGTCCAGCCTGTGCGTGTGTGTGTGCGTGTGAGAGAGAGAGAGAGAGGGGGGGGTAGGGAGAGAGAGGGGGAAGGGAAACTGCGCAAAAAAAGCGTAGTTGGTGTGCATATAAAGTTTTCCCATAACTTTTCTCTTAGTGTGACTGTGACGCAAGCGTTTTGTGTTTCGTTTGGCCCCGGGTTTACATTTTGATGCAGGTTCTAGCACACACGACTTCGGATTATTTGCGCTTGTCGGTGCATGACGGTTTCGTTTCACTTGCGTGGAGACCTGTATTTTCTGGACCTGTATGGACAACAACAAATATTTCAAAGACTTTTCTTAAGAATGCGCGGGTGTCTGTGTCGTCCGACTGACCCAGGACAAGGCTGTTGTTTTTCAGAGCCGTCTTTTATCTCGGTGGACCTCTTAAGCCTAGTCTCCCGGTAACCGAATAGTCCATTTCTTATTAGGGTTTTACGGCCGATACGTTATAGTGTTCATGATCTGCAGACAATGGTCGTATGACAATGACGACGTTGATCCGAGTATTGCTGTAAATAGGCGTGGTGAAATTCGCACAAGCAAAGGTCTGTCTTCCTTGACTCTGGGTGTTCCAGAACTTCCAGTCGAGGAAAGTACTCTTTCTTTTTAAACGTGATAGATCAAAAAGTGTACTGAAACTTTTTACTTGTGTTGTTTTAAGTGCGACGACTGGAAAACAGAAGTGCTGACGATCGACTTGAGCGGTTTGATCGATATTTTCTCTTACTGCTTTTCCGAATGGGATGTTTGAGATGCTTGTTCTCTTCATTTTTTAATATAATTTTTGTACATATAATCTATAATTATAACTTTCGCCGAAGTGCGAGCAGAAGTCTGATCGCCTCAAACAAAAGTGAATTTTGTACTAATCGCCATGGACTGTGAAACCCTTCACCTAGCCATCGTATGTGCAGAGAGCGTTTAATCAGTTAATCGGTCAAACGGTGCCATGGAGTGCAGTAGCCTATGTATAACTATTTTGTTAGTTCCCATACACGTGACCACGGTCGTCTTACGATGACCCTGTGCGGTTGACAGAGACGTTAACGTCCAATTACCATATCATTAACTAGCTCCTACCAAATCAATCGTACACTGGTCTCCGGACTCACTTATAATGGATTTTATGCATGGGGGAAGGACATTCTGTTGTGTTCCTTCCCCTAAGCAAAGCTTTGATGTGAGAAGTGAACAAAAGCCGGACAGCTCTGTCCAAACGCTGTCTTGCAAACCTATTGCTGAAGCGCAGATAACATGTAGACATAGACATTCACAGCGCCTAGCCTGCATGTACACAAAGTTGAAAATGATTGCGAATTGGATTCAACCGAAGAATCGGCGCCTGTGTGTGAACACGGCCTGGTCCGTCTCTCCTAAGTTTACCTGGCAACTGTGAAGACTGGACAATTGATGACACGACCCGCCTTCCCCGCGCCTTGATATGATTGACGTGCATGAGCTGGCAATTTGAGGTCTTCCTATACAGACTGAGAGTCCCTTATAATGCAACAAGTGTAGCATTCTAATCGCTTCCAGGCCATTAGAGGGTGTTATTGGTGAATGCCACTTGATAAATATGATTATGCATATACA
The DNA here is from genome assembly GCA_018857735.1 of Alviniconcha marisindica. Taxonomy (NCBI): domain Eukaryota; kingdom Metazoa; phylum Mollusca; class Gastropoda; family Provannidae; genus Alviniconcha; species Alviniconcha marisindica. The sequence goes on from JABMCL010001738.1 coordinate 239,307, forward strand.
TTTCAGTTGCAATAAAACTCGTATAACACGAAGCTCGTTCCAGTGATTCCCACAGTGTCAATGGGATCAGTTTGTGTTACTTCTGCTGCAGTTGTAGATTATGAGCGTATGGAACAGTGAAAATAAGTTGTTTTGCCGCCAGGGTTCTGAAAATTGTCACTTAAACAGCAAGAAGTCGTAAGTTATTGATTTGTTGAGGTAGTGTTTTTTTCTCCCCCAACCAGGCTGATTGGTAAGGATATCAGACGGTTCGATCTCATCAAACTCTTGCCTGAGGGGCCTATGACAAAAACGGCAGTGAATCCTAACTTCAATAGACTGTGGACGAAGACGGCAGTGTGAATTAGTCCATTTCTCACTGGAGTGTTTGCTTAATCTTTCTTGCCAAGCCTAATTATTCACTCGTTTGGGTTCTGATTTGACACCCGAATGGCTGATAAGTCGGAGATGTTGAATTGCCTGCTGTGAATGTAGGTCATCAATCTTTTGGACCAACAATCCAAAACGCCAAGTGTGAATTCTGTGTGTTAATCTGCTGTTAATTCTTTGGCACTGGCAGTGGCATGTCAGGGAGTGTACACAACACACACGTGTAAACAATCTTCAGGCTTTTGGAAGGAAGGGTACATGGCTCTCTCAAAAGTCCGCGCGAGGAAATCACGAAGACGTGTCTACAACGCCGCTGGCTGAGAAA
>JABMCL010001738.1:245000-252500 GCA_018857735.1 Alviniconcha marisindica
TGAATGCGTTAGGCTAACAGCAGGCCGGAACAGGGCACGACGTTAATGCACGCACAACGTTGGAACGTCGTTCGCCCTGATATAACTGTCAAGACGGATGGGAGTTAAAAAGCAATTATCTGTCCATCAGTCTACCCGTTTTGTCGACTGGAGGTATATGGCCTGAATGGAGACGGCTTTTTTTTTTCCACAGTTGCTTATGTAATAGTATTGATCCAAAAGACGAGACGTCGGTAAAAACGACATAAAGGCGAATTTAAGAACAGATATAGCACCCCAACAGTCTGTGCGTTTCCTTTCATAGCGAAGGCTCATTGCAATAGGTTGTAGTATACCGCGGAGTGGTTCTACAGACCCCAGAAAATGCGCTTCTGGAGACAGAAAGGCCAAGAATCAGAACACATAATATATACTTGTGGAGCCGATGTGGATCAGTCTCCAACCAGCATAATGCTATCTGTCTTCTCTTTGCTGTCTCTTTCTGGCGTTAGACACGGCAGTTTCGGGCCTGAAAACGGCGGCTTTGCCTGCTTCCAGTCATTGTTCGTGTTGAACGATATTAAACAATACGTCGCACCGTCTGCGTCAGCTATCACACAAGCAATCGACAAGTCGGTGATCAATTTCCTGTGACACTTCTCATTCAAAGCCAGTTTCGGTGTCGCGTGGGCTCGGCCCGAGGTCTCCACAACTATGTTGTTTTGTTACTGCCGCTTCATATACTGGTCTGCAGCAGATAATGCACCGGCTTAGCAGTGTTCGGCAGTCGCCTAACTGATCCTGTTACATGACCGGGTTAAATGCAAATGCTGCATAGTATGCGCCACTCGCTGCGTTTATAACTATAACGCACATGTGCGCACAATATTCACATAAAATAAGTATGTCATGAGAGTAAATGTTGTGCTGTTGTTGTTGTTGTTGTTTGATTGTTTGTTTGTCCTTTTGTTTGGTTTAACTAACTGGCCTAAATCAAGGTCAGTATTCAAAGAAACAGAATTAATTGTTACACCCTAAAGACCGTTTGCTAACTCGCAGGAAACGGCGCTAATACTTCATCCCGTTGGTCCGCCATTTTTGGCGGAGGATTAGAAAAGTGTCCCCTAACATTCTCCACTGTTACAGCGTTCCATTGTGACCGAACGGTTGTCTGTAAGGTAGAGAGAGGGAGAGAGAGAGGAGGGTGGGAGGGAGGGAGAGAGAGAGAGAGAGAGAAAAATGTGCGTTTCGAGCGTTTGTCGGTATACTTTGGTTTATTCGACCTCCTAGTCCTGATTTAGACCCAAGTTTAACTCGCAGTTTCACGCTTTATCGCGTAGGCATGACATCACAAAAGATGTCGTTTGTTTGTGTGGGGTGGGGTGGGGTTTCGGATTATTTTTTTTTGGGGGGGGTTGGGGGGGGGGGGGGGGGTTGAGGGGGGGTTCAGAGCAACGACTGGTCTTTGAATGTTCAAAGATTTTTTATTTTTTATTTTTTAGTCACTCATTCACCTTGCTTATATTGACCCGATTAGCTGCTGCTACCTGCCCGGCAAATCTCATTTTAAATTCCTGTTTGCCCTTATAACAAGGCAGCATTCAGTTGACCCGCCGTTGAGAAGTGGAAGGGATTTGTGACAGTTTGATAATATTGTCATCTGGGAGATTTGGGATTTGCTGCCCTTTCTCCCCCAGCTGCAATGGGGTGTTATTGAATTCTGCCAATGCTCACCGTCATTTCTTTCGGTGGTGAATTGTGCGGGTGTCTGCCCTTTCTCCCTTTCGAGTGTGCTTGCCAGTTAAGTGATTAATGCGTTAGTGACCTACCCCCATGCACCCGGTGTCTCTATTTTAAATTGTTCAAGTTTTGTTTTGTGTGTACGGTGCTTAGTGGGAGCGCGTTTTTGAATTTCTTTTGCTGGAGCTGTGTGGCTATTTCTTGTACATCGAGTTCGGAGGTTTGTCCGAGTTCAGGAACCGTTCTGTTGGTCGCGTTGTTTAGGGTGTTTCGAGTTTAATGTTTGAAGATCTTGTGTATCTGTCCGTGTGTCTGTCAAGCCCCATTATTCTGTCCTGGACTGTCTGTCTCATGATTGCCTTCTCTCTGTCTGTCTGTCTGTCTGTCTGTCTGTCTGTCTGTCTGTCTGTCTGTCTGTCTGTCTGTCTGTCTGTCTGTCTCTCTCTCTCTCTCTCTCTCTCTCTCTCTCTCTCTCTCTCTCTCTCTCTCTCTCTCTCTCTCTCTCTCTCTCTCTCTCTCTCTCTCTCTAGTTCTGAACTGTTTGTCTGTCTGTTCACTCTGTCACGTTTTCCTGTTCTTTCACATACTGTCTCTCTTTCTCAGCCTTCTATCTGTCTACATGTTTTCTGTTTACCTGTCCGTCTGCGTGCTGGCCGCTTGTTTCTTTGCAAACGAAATTACCGCGTTTAGAAGGGGGGCAAAATCTACTCCAACAAAGATTGAAACCTACATATAAAATCCAATTAATGTTTTACCCCCCTCCACCCACCCACCCACACACTTCTTTTTAACCTACCCCCGTTGTGACTGAAACTTCAAAGCCTTGAGTGTTTCATCTGATAGGACAATTAAGCGAAAGCCTTGGTTTCCTACAGAGGTTTAGTGCGAGTGTTTGAGTCGTCCGGAGAATAAACATTCCATACGCGTCAGCTATATATCTTAGTGACAAGACTGGTCGGTGATCCCTTTAAAGGAGCAGTCACCTCATTTTTACATTTGTCGCTTTAAACCCAGGTTCCCCTTCCCCCCATTTCTCTCTCTCTCTCCTCTCTCTCTCTCTCCTCTCTCTTCTCTCTCTCTCTCTCTCTCCTCCTTCTCTGCGCGTGGCGCTTTGGGTTTTGTTGTTGTTGTCTTTACTGTATTTGTAAATTGTCCAGATTTCATCTCCACACACACACACACACACACACACACACACACACACACACACACACACACACACACACACACACACACACACACACACACACACACACACACACACACAACACACACAACACGCGCACACAAACACACGTGTAATATACTCCATCATACGTACGCGCACTTGCGTGCACGCACACACATCATAGTACAGGTTTGAATCCGGTCATCGTATATAAGTTAGTTCAGAAACGTTTGATACAAACAGTGCCCGTTACGTTCAATGTTCAAACGTCTCTCGCGCGATTTGTGAGCGTTTACTGATAATGAGCATTCGTGAAAGTGAAATGCGGACTTAGTACATGCCACTGAAATTTCAGTGCTGTTCAAACACGTGATGAGTCTGAGTGTTGTATCTGTGCTAAAAATGCGAAACTATCCTGTGAACAGCAGGCCGTATTATCAATCTTATACTGACCCGTGTAACGTTTCTGTTAAAATGTAGACGTCAGTTTGCGTTTTTCGGCAGGAGAGTGGCGGAATTTAGATGTGTGCTCCTTTTTCAATTCCTTTGGGCGAGCCACTTGTAGAGAGCTTGTGATGGTCTGGAGTTGTCCGTGCGCGTCACTTGTGCAAAACTAAACACCAAACTGCGATATCTACCACTTGTGAAGATAGATCTGATGAAGTGTGATTTTTTTTCTCTCCCGATTGGAATCAGTTCTTGCCTCTTGGCATCCTCATTTCGTGTTTTGAGGTTTTAAATCAGATGCCAGTAGGCCTTTTGCTTGTTCTTTGGTGTCTCTAGCAGTGTCTGCTATGGAATGGGTGATGGACCTGTTACGTTTTGTTTAGTTTTTTTGTTTGTTTTTTAAATGAACTTTGTTGACAATTCTATCGTCATGCGGCGTCCAATCCGTTTCGAGTTTTCGATGTAACTCACGTTGTATTGTGGGTAAGACAACGGACTTTTCCGATATCAAAATAATCGCCAGCGGATAGCTGTTTAGGAACGTCTCGCCAGCGGAGAGCTGTTTAGGAACGTCTCGCAGCGGATGGCTGTTTAAGAACGTCTCGCCAGCGGATGGCTGTTTAGGAACGTCTCGCCAGCGGATGGCTGTTTAGGAACGTCTCGCAGCGGATGGCTGTTTAAGAACGTCTCGCCAGCGGATGGCTGTTTAGGAACGTCTCGCCAGCGGATGGCTGTTTTGGAACGTCTTGCCAGCGGATGGCTGTTTAGGAACGTCTCGCCAGCGGATGGCTGTTTAGGAACGTCTCGCCAGCGGAGAGCTGTTTAGGAACGTCTCGCAGCGGATGGCTGTTTAAGAACGTCTCGCCAGCGGATGGCTGTTTAGGAACGTCTCGCAGCGGATGGCTGTTTAGGAACGTCTCGCCAGCGGATGGCTGTTTAGGAACGTCTCGCCAGCGGATGGCTGTTTAGGAACGTCTCGCAGCGGATGGCTGTTTAAGAACGTCTCGCCAGCGGATGGCTGTTTAGGAACGTCTCGCCAGCGGATGGCTGTTTAGGAACGTCTCGCCAGCGGAGAGCTGTTTAGGAACGTCTCGCCAGCGGATGGCTGTTTAAGAACGTCTCGCCAGCGGATGGCTGTTTAGGAACGTCTCGCCAGCGGATGGCTGTTTAGGAACGTCTCGCCAGCGGATGGCTGTTTGGAACGTCTCGCCAGCGGATGGCTGTTTAGGAACGTCTCGCCAGCGGATGGCTGTTTAGGAACGTCTCGCCAGCGGAGAGCTGTTTAGGAACGTCTCGCAGCGGATGGCTGTTTAGGAACGTCTCGCCAGCGGATGGCTGTTTAGGAACGTCTCGCCAGCGGAGGCTGTTTAGGAACGTCTCGCAGCGGATGGCTGTTTAAGAACGTCTCGCCAGCGGAGGCTGTTTAGGAACGTCTCGCAGCGGATGGCTGTTTAGGAACGTCTCGCCAGCGGATGGCTGTTTAGGAACGTCTCGCCAGCGGATGGCTGTTTAGGAACGTCTCGCCAGCGGATGGCTGTTTAGGAACGTCTCGCAGCGGATGGCTGTTTAAGAACGTCTCGCCAGCGGAGGCTGTTTAGGAACGTCTCGCCAGCGGATGGCTGTTTAGGAACGTCTCGCCAGCGGAGAGCTGTTTAGGAACGTCTCGCCAGCGGATGGCTGTTTAGGAACGTCTCGCCAGCGGATGGCTGTTTAGGAACGTCTCGCCAGCGGATGGCTGTTTAGGAACGTCTCGCCAGCGGAGAGCTGTTTAGGAACGTCTCGCAGCGGATGGCTGTTTAAGAACGTCTCGCCAGCGGATGGCTGTTTAGGAACGTCTCGCCAGCGGATGGCTGTTTAGGAACGTCTCGCAGCGGATGGCTGTTTAAGAACGTCTCGCCAGCGGAGAGCTGTTAGGAACGTCTCGCCAGCGGATGGCTGTTTAGGAACGTCTCGCCAGCGGAGAGCTGTTTAGGAACGTCTCGCCAGCGGAGAGCTGTTTAGGAACGTCTCGCCAGCGGAGAGCTGTTTAGGAACGTCTCGCAGCGGATGGCTGTTTAAGAACGTCTCGCCAGCGGATGGCTGTTTAGGAACGTCTCGCCAGCGGATGGCTGTTTAGGAACGTCTCGCCAGCGGAGAGCTGTTTAGGAACGTCTCGCAGCGGATGGCTGTTTAAGAACGTCTCGCCAGCGGATGGCTGTTTAAGAACGTCTTGCCAGCGGATGGCTGTTTAGGAACGTCTCGCCAGCGGATGGCTGTTTAGGAACGTCTCGCCAGCGGAGAGCTGTTTGGGAACGTCTCGCAGCGGATGGCTGTTTAAGAACGTCTCGCCAGCGGATGGCTGTTTAGGAACGTCTTGCCAGCGGATGGCTGTTTAGGAACGTCTCGCCAGCGGATGGCTGTTTAGGAACGTCTCGCCAGCGGATGGCTGTTTAGGAACGTCTCGCCAGCGGATGGCTGTTTAGGAACGTCTCGCCAGCGGGTGGCTATTTAGGAACGTCTGGCGATGCAGGAAAAACAGGACCAGATTAGCACGGCCTGGCAATCCGGGGTGAGAGGCTGTACGGGTTTTATAACGTTCTTTATCCGCACTCCGTACATTTAATTCAGCCCCTGGCTCTTAAGTAGGTGGTGATGAAATATCACTTTTCGCCTGTACTGGTCAAACCTGCATTTTGTCTCTTGTCCAGCCTGTACACTCTCGGATACATGATTGGTACTATCTATACAATGTATTATATTACCCACTAATAACTGATCGCTAGTCATCTTCGATTGATCACACTGACATCTGACTTCCCCTTCAGAACCAACCTGAAGATAGGCGAAGATGAATATTTATCGCGACCTGATATAATCAACATTGCAGAAGAATAAGAACAGTTTAAATAAGGTGCCCGTACCACTCAGTTCTGTCGTCTTGTTTAGTTCCTGTGTGGAACTGGCTGTATTCGAATGCACACTCGGTGCTTTCCTGTAGGAATTACCATTTATCGTTCCTTTTAGGGGCAATAAATCTGTGGTTGCTTTGATGGTGTTTGGACTATGTGGTAGAAAACGTTTCATGCATATTTCTTTACTGTGTGTAAGTTGTCCAGGGTTCATGTGACTGCCAGCAAAAAATACTTATTCAGACCACACATCCTATTCGTTTCGCTGGTACTATCATTCACGGCTGCTAATGTCTTTACGTTTTCCTGTTTATGGACCACGAAGCTATTTAGTTTCCAGGACAAGCCGATGATTGTGCTGAAGCAAGAAGGTTTTGGCCAGGATACCCCGGTATGATCCTGGCTTTTGTGTGGCTCACTTGTGCCTACCAGTGTGTTTATTCCGCACAATAACTCGGAGGTGAATGGTCGAGCCAATGAAGAACACTGGGCCTCTTCCGGTCAGTGGACAATCCGCGTTGTTTAGTAATAGATGGCCTCTTGCGGTGCTTTTGTGGAACGTTGAGTCGGGGGGGGGGGGGGGCGAGGCTGATCTATCCTCTGAGAGCGGTGGCATCGGCATGAGTTCTCTCGTCTGTTCTCTTCTATTTCTGATTGTTATATGTACAGGGCAGCGTCACTGAGTCAAGAGGAGATCGACGCAGAACGCACTTAGGGTGGACTGTTTTTGCTACTGAAGTACACATAACCGCAATTACCCTGTGGGGTGTTGTTTCTTGTGGTCTTTGGGTCTTTCAAAACTGGCGTCGCTGTCTTCCGGGATAATGACAAAGCGGTAGAATTTGGCCATTGCTCCGCATGGCTTTAGGCTGCCGGCCAGCCACGGTTGATAGGATATCGGGTTGTGTGCAGTAGACTCGTGGTCAAAATCAATATTGACAAAGGGCATTATTGCTGAAAACAAGCGCGCACTCAGACGACTCAGAGACTCGTTAGCATCGTCAATAATAAACCCCACCAACCGTGATGGCCGTGCCGGCAGGGGAGCGAAGGACCGAATCCTGGGCGTGATTTTACACCCAGATAGTTCGGCACCACCACACACCATTTGCATTCTCTGGTTTGACTCATTGTTCACACGTTTGGTTGCAGCATTGGACCTACTACGACAAGAAGAAGCTGTTTTCTTTTTGTGTGTCAATCCTCAAGAACTGAAAAGGCGAAGTTGTCCGAAAGGTTGACATCTTTCTTTCAAGGCCAAAGAAAGCCCACTTTCAG
>JABMCL010001738.1:257500-275000 GCA_018857735.1 Alviniconcha marisindica
GTGTGTGTGTGTGTGTGTGTGTGTGTGTGTGTGTGTGTTGTGTGTTTAACTGTGTTTAGACTGTTTTGCCAGTTGTTTTCACTGCTATTTTTTCATTTCCGTTGCAATCTGTCTGGTTTTAATGTGTTGTTTTATTATTATTATTATTATTATTATTTTATTAATTGTTTTTATTTTTACTGATGCTGTATTTGTCTATAGCCTTCTGTAATAATATTTAACTGTGAATGTCTTGGTTATTAGTAGTACTGTAGCAACGGCAGATATGTGAGTCGGCCTTTGTGCTAATATCTTCACCATTGAGAAATAAAGTTCAATCAGTCAATCAATCAATCAATCAATCTCTCTCTCTCTCTCTCTCTCTCTCTCTCTCTCTCTCTCTCTCTCTCTCTCTCTCTCTCTCTCTCTCTCTCTCTCTCTCTCTCTCTCTCTTTTCCCCGTCTCTTTTTGTTGGGGGAAGGGGCGGGGAAAGGCTGTGGGGGGCGAGTGGGTGGCTGGGGGGGGTGGGGGGGGGGCGATCTGTAACGGAAACGAGGGGTCGTGTAGAAGCAGGAGTGGAGGACGGGGCTTAGGCTAATGACTGTTACCGTTGGTTTAAACAAGACTTTATTCCAGCACAAAATAAAGACGCAATGAAAACTCCATGAGCTCGCCAGCAAGCCTAGCTGTTACAGTTGCGGGTGTGACTGTCAGGCCCACAATCAAGGCTACCCAGATTGCACTCTCCGTTACTTCCCCAGCGTCTACGCACACAAGAACGTTATGTGATATCATCCTTACCAAAAAAATTATCCCTTACAAGCCTGTGCGTACGTACCTGCTCCCCTTCTTAAAGACCCCCCCTCACCCCTTCCCGTCCCCTCTTCACAAGCTTTGCTTTTACTCAGGCCGAACCCTTGACCACACTTGACCGTGCGGCAAGGACGATACGGTGGCCGTTATGGATACCCAACGGGACCTATCTGGACCCCGTGGCTGGGATCGTCGATGATTTGTTGGTGTCTCCACAGGGGACTTAGCCCCGCCTCAAGGAGCGAAGAGTTGATAAACACAGCCGTGGGATTGCCAGCGCCGTGATATTGGTTTGGTTTGCACTTGTCAAGTTATCGCCAGCTACCTCATGGCCATCGTAAAGGGTTTGCCGTGTCAACAGCGGCCGATAAATCACAGCGGCTCCTGACAACTAATTGGGTGGACAGCGTGCAGCCACCATGCTGTCGACTGCTGGGTCAGAAAGTTTCGCGTGCAGCTGTAACCAAAACCCTTTAAATAACATCAGTTTTGGGTGCAGCTGTAACCAACTACCTTTAAAAACCAAGTTTTGCGTGCAACTATAACCAACGCCCTTTAAAAAACAAGTTTTGCGTGTAGCTGTAACCAACGCCCTTTAAAAAACACAAAAATAAACAATTTTGCGTGCAGCTGTAACCAACGACCTTTAAAAAACAAAGTTTAGCGTGCAGCTGTAACCAACGCCCTTTAAAAACACAAAAATTAATTTCTTACCATTTCACGCTCATTTTTGACCACTTGATTTCTATTTCAAGTCTGTCAAAAGTGTTGCCACTTCCTTATCGCTTCATCATTTCAGTGACGTTTCTTGCCACTTCAAGTTTATATCTTACCACTTCAGGTTTATTCCTTATAATTTCGCATCACATCACAAAGAAGTGACCAAACTAGGCCTTTTTTTCTTCTTCTTCTTCTTCTTCTTCTTCTTCTTCTTCTTCTTCTTCTTCTTCTTCTTCTTCTTTCTTTCTTTCTTTCTTTCTTTGCCTTTAAAAAAAAAAAAAAAAAATTAAGACCGAAGTGGTTGCAGAAACAGCGTTTTCGTCTAATTAAGGCCAGCACCAGTAATACTTTATCAGCATCTCAGTGCTACTGGTAACTTGAACAGACACGATCTTTATCAGCTAGAACATTAATCCTGCCGTTGCTGCGATGGCTTCAACCCACTGATCGTCCCTTCTCAGCCGTTGTCGCGTGGGATCACGGGTTTGACCCAGTCAACTTCTGTGAGAGAGAACAATATCACGTAGCCGGCTCTTCTAATACGCAGCGTGTTGGAGGCTGGACAGTCACAGAGTTTAATTCAGCTTGTGCTCGGCTGTTTAGACCCATTTCCGTCATATGTGTGAAGAGGGGTTAATCCTGCATGTTACCGTAACCAAGCCGATTTCCTCCAGCTTCATGGGTGATCGGCCGTTCTTGATTCACCAAACCTGGCTGTCCAAAATTCATTTCAAAACCTCTGTTGAGAGTGCCAAGAAAATAATGACAACAACAAAAAGTAACAAGCACACACACACACACACACACACACACACACACACACACACACACACACACACACACACGCGCGCGCGCGCGCGCGCGCGCACGCACACACACACAAACCCTGAAACGCATGTTCCACAGCGGTTGAACGCGAACATTATCCAAACCAGTAACGAAAGATAATTAGTAAGAACAAAGGCCTTTTTTTATTATTATTTTTATTATTATTTATTTTTACATAAGCATTGTTTTCTTGAAGAGAGAGACACAGAGAGACAGAGACAGACAGACAGACAGAGACAAAGAGAGACAGAGATAGACAGAGACAGAGACACACACACACACAGATTAGTTTGCTAGTTGGGTCTGAGTTTCTGAATGGTTATCCGGACATGTCCGTTTTGTGGTATCGGAAGAGCAAAGATACGCTGATTGGTTATCTGTCGCTCTGTACCATTGTTTCAACCAGGCAGCGCAGTAAGCCAGATCACCCGGTGAAGGGTGCTGGCTGTCGTGCGCGTGTGGTCGAGTTACCACAGCTAGGGATTCAGTCTGATAACGAACGTCGAGTGAAATACTCTGACAACGAATGGAGCGTCCACTTTAAAATACGTGTACAATTCTGAACTTTCTAACAATAACGTCCAGGGTGCCCAGCGCCAAGAATCTATAGAAACCGGCGTAACGCTGTAATGTTATGGTGTGGAGTGCTTACGGGTGATTCTGGGTCACGATTCATGGTGGCGTTGCGAGTTCGTTCGTTAGGCCTGTTGTAAGGTCGTGCGGAGAGGAGATGCTGGATGAGAACGACACCACATCCCAGGACTAGGGCGGATGGGGATGTTTCACGGGAGAAGAGCCTGAACTGCTGCGCTAGCTGGCACCAGCAGACTGACTGGATAGTGATGTAGTCGCCCTTGTTTAGGCTGTTTCCATAATCGTAGAGGGTAAAGTCATGACTTCGTTGGGCATCAAACAGTAGCGTCTGTGGTTCAAACCGATCTTGTCTGGTTGATTTACGACAGGTTTCCCTAGTAGGGTTATATTCCGGGATTCAGTAGGCCTACCGATTATACATGAGCCTTATGAAATGACCTGATTCGGTTGATTTACTCGCTCCATCTTCAGAGACCCGGGCATTTTGCTGCATCCACGTTTTTGATGGCGTGAAAAATCCACGGTTACCGGTGGATCAAAACTAGATTACCCCGTCAAGTAAACGCCGCGAAATTAGATTGATTACAAACGATTAATTGATTAACTTTAGGACTTCGCACTAATGTCCATTAATCGTCAATAACTTCCACGGTTTATGCATCGCTGACTAAAATTTCTTCGGGACCACTCTGGATGTTGACGTGAAAAAAAGCGTGAAAATGACATCGTAGGCGAGGTGCTTGATCAATATTTCAGGACTTCCAGGTTGGTGAGCAAGTTGGCTGCTGTTGAGTGGTGTGGAATCTCACATGCATGTATGTCGAGGCGAGGTTGTGCGGAGAGGCTGAGACGGTGCTGGGGACAATGTTCTTTCAACCGCGAGTGCGAAAACAGCCGTATTCGTTTGCCCGCTAAATGCCACAACATCGCGTCCTCTGGAACTTGTGAGACCCAGACGAAGAGAAAGGTGATGTGTGTAAAAAGTTGAGAATTGTGTCCGTCTTCTTTAAAAAAAAATTTTTTTTTTTTTTTAAATCTATCCAGTGCAACGCGAATTCGGTGTGTCATTTGCAGCCTTCACAGCACTGCTTTTTTTTTTCTTTTCTTTTTTCGTTTTTTTTTTCTTCTCCATTTTTTTCAAAAAAAATTCATTATATTTTGTAATTGCTGTGTGTTGTTGGATAGGAGAGATTCTTTTCTATTTTTAAGAATAATTTGTTTGGCATCTCCTGGGTGCTTTTGTAGCGGTTTATTCACGGTTATGTTGTTGTTGGTGTTGTTGTTTTGGGGGAGTGTATCCGAAGCTGTTTTTATGCTGGAACTGGCGGAGTGGAAAACCGGACTGTATCCATGCATGCACAATGGAGTCAAGAACTTTGGGCAGCATCGCTGACTTTTACTTACCTCCAATCAGCAACGGTTCAAATCCTGGGTGAGATCCGTTATACATACATTCTCATGGAATATTTGTCCGTTTGTCTAATTGTTCGTCTGTCTCTCTCTCTTTGTCTGGTTTCTGATTGTTTTTCTGTATAATTCTCTTTGTTACATGACCCATATCTCTGTCTCACTTATGTAAGTGTGGCCTGTCTTTTGTTCCTTTTGATATTTTTCTTGCTTAAAGAATGTTGTAAAGCGAAGTGAGTTTGTGTAGGTCAGAGAAGAGCTTTGCATACGAGTTGTCTATTATTATTGTTGTTGTTGTTGTTGTTGTTGTTGTTGTTGTGTCGTTGTTGCTACTGTTGTTTTATTTTTAGGGGGAGGAGGCGGAGAGGCAGCGAGGAAGGAACACACACACACACACACACACACACACACACACACACACACACACACCACACACACACACACACACACACACACACACACACACGCACGCACGCACGCACGCACGCACGCACGCACACTTCGCACTTAAAAAATAGTCACAGTCAAGTATAACCGATTGATGCCTTTAGTTGTGCGCTACAAAATAAAGCATTGAGGATGGCCTCAAAATGAAGTGCGCTCGTGTATTTCTGCATTCACTGAACAGTAGGTTTGTTTCTGTAACTTTTCGGCCATTGCTTCGTTGCAAAATATTGCAATTTTCTATTTGACTGTTAAGTAAATATATGGCAGAGTGGTCAGACCACGTTATTGTCCAATCATCCGCCGAAGGTATCTCCCACGGGAATCCAACATGTGCTGGTAACCAGAGAAACGTCTGGTTCCGTGTTACTCAAAACTCAAATCGTCCGGACTGCAGACCCGGACTGCAGACCCTTGAAATGCACAAAAGCGGGCCAACCCATTCGAAATCAAATTTCCTTTACAGTTTTTACACATGAAATTTGAAGAAGAAGAAAATCAGCAGGTCATTACACGAGTTTTTCTTCTGTTCCGTATCTCTCAGTCTCCTTTCATGAGATGACGCAGGGATAAGCATCCCACAAGCTCGTGGTTTCTCCCTCGACGGCCTCCCCGATGTTGTAGTTTGCACTCATGTTGGCGTCGTTGCTGCTGTTGACATTGGGTCGTCTCCTGAACCGGACTCGCCGGCCGTATTTCCCTCTGCTGAAGCCCCTCCGGCGGTTCCGGCCGAAGTGTTTCCTGCTGGCGCTCCTTCCCCTGCCCAGGCTCTTGCGGCGCAGGTTGCTTCTCATGCGACCGGCGCTCTTGCGCCGGAAGCCGCTACGTTTGCGGTGTAAGCTCTTTGCCGCCCGTGCGCCGCCGCGTCTGGTAGAAGGCCGCCTGCCGCGACGGGTGGATTGTTGCCTGCAGAGAGGGGTGGAAAAGAAACAGAGGAGTCTTTTTTTTACTATTCTTCCGTACCCAGTCAAGGGGGGAAATCATGCAAAGACGAGTCTAGGTCGTTGTATGTGTATGTGTCAACCTCGCTGCAGTTTTTGTTTCAAGAGGAGTTTGAGGGAAATGAAGTTGAATGGACTGGGAAGGCGGGTGATTAGAAAGCCAGAGTTGCTCGCAGCGAGGGGCCGGTGACGTGCTGGCAAAGATAGGAGGTACGTAACAAGCGCGAGAACCCGTAAATGTCTTCCGATCTCGCCTTGAGGTTGAGATGGCACGTTATGTGGGTGACGGACTGGTTCTGAACAGTGGGATGCGATTGTCGCGTTTCTGTCTCGAACCCAGTTGTCAGGCAGGCTTTTGCTGGTACATATAGTCATCTCGATTTCATTCTTCATGTGATTTCTCTCTCTCTCTCTCTCTCTCTCTCTCTCTCTCTCTCTCTCTCTCTCTCTCTCTCTCTCTCTCTCTCTCTCTCTCTCTCTCTCTCTCTGCAGGAAGAGAAAGTAGAGAGAAATAAAACCGAGAAGGCGGGGGGCTGCAGTGAGGGAGGGGTAGGTGGGGGGAAGTGGGGGTGGGGGGGGGGGGGGTAGGAGTCCGACAGACAGAAAGAGAGCGTCTGGATGGGGTGCAGTGCTAATTACCTTTTGATGTTGCCGCCCCTCGCTCTGTAACAAATGCCTCTGAAGCCTTGCCATCCTTTTGGAGCCCGAATGTTGCCCCTTCGGACCGCACGTGCGATGGCCAGCTTGATGCTGCTTATAGACTTGCGGTTCTGTCCGTTTTTCGTCACGAAGCGTTGAATATCTCTGACAGAAGCACCAGAGCTTCTTGGGTATTTTCGTATGGCGTTGTAGATGGCGGTCACAGGTACGCGTTTTTTGTTGCCTCCTCGGCCGAATTTGCGCTTGCTGCGGTGTGATCGCCTTTTGATCATTTTATTATAAAACTGTTTGCGTTTCTACCAGGAGCACAAGTTCGTTATTTGTTCGTCTGCCAGTATGGCTGTTTCGCTCTCAGAAAGAGCGACAGTCACTGTTCCGTCCTCTGATGGATGATAAGAAGATAACGGAAATGTACTTCCAGTCACACTCAGAACTGAGAATTTCCTTGAATATATTTTTGGACTTGCCAAGACGAAACTCACAGATTTTGTGGCGTGGTGCGCTTTTAGCAACAATATGCTGAGAAGCCAGAGCAAGTTCTCCTCTGTTGGTAGACTGCAACAGGCAAGAAATGCATCTGGAACTTCTCAGTCCTCCCGCGGCTCCAAAACAAACCGTGAGCTATGTCACTTGTCGTTACGTCATGCGGTGCGTGCGATTGTTTGACGTCATTGTCTGTTCCACAGTCTGAGTCATTCGGCTAGTTTCGGAAGTAATAATTAGCTTCACATCTTTGTTGTTGTTTTTGTATGACGTCTTTCGAGCGCTAATTAACTCCCTTGTGTGTTGTTTCGGAAGCTTCTAGTTTCTTTCTGTCGAAGTCTGTTTCTTCTTTTCTTCTTCTTCTTCCACTAAAAATGTCCAACTTCAGTATGTTGAAGATTCTGATATCATGACGTGAGATGGTTTCTGTGAGAGCGCACTATAAGCAATACGTTTAGAAGTGGAACAGCATCCTACCACACGCACCAGCTGCAGACTACCCCCCGGCCTTCGGTTCCACCATTGAGGCCTGGCTGAGATCGACTAGCACTTTTAAGCCCCATCGCCTGTTTTTAGCCTGCTTTTCTTGCCATCCTAGGTTTTATTCAATTTTCATTTCTTTTATGCGAACCACCAGTTGTGGAATGTTGCCCAAACTACTGGGATTTTCCCACAGTGTAATGAAGAAGTAGAAGATGCGGACCAGAGGCATGGGGGCGAGGGGGGGGGGCGGAGGGGGGAGGGCAAGTGAGGTAGCTGCAGGAGGGGATGCCATATCACACCTCCGTTTTAGTTTCCCCACTGGCTCCCAATGCAACAAAGAATTCAGTACAAAATAAACACTGCGCGCGCAGCGTCTCTCTGCTACAAATGTATCACGCTCATTGCTCCGTCTTATCTCTGTGACTTTCTTCAACTTTACACACCCTCCCGTACTCTCCGCTCTTCTTCTGATACTCTCAGCCTCCATATTCTTCGTATCCGACTCTCCACTGTTGGTTCCCGCGCCTTTTCTGTCTTCGGTCCCTCGAGCTACATGGAATGACCTTCCCCTTCCACTGGGACAGAAACCCTCTCTGGACTCCAGCAAGTCAAATCTCTATAGATAGACATTTCTTTTCCCAAAACTATTGACCTGCTGTGTGGTCCGGTCCGTGCTGCTGTTGTCATCCATCTCATGTCTCTGTCTGTAACCCGTTTTAAGTTGTGTGTAAATTAAGTTTTGTATAGTCAGTATGCCCTTTTGTTTGTTTTGTGTGTGTGTGTGTGTGTGTGTGTGTGTGTGTGTGTGTGTGTGTGTGTGTGTGTGTGAGAGAGAGAGAGAGAGAGAGAGAGAGAGTGAGTGTGTGTGTGTGTGTGGTGTGTGTGTGTGTGTGTGTGTGTGTGGTGTAGTGAGTGAGTGGTGTGTGTGTGTGTGTGTGTGTGTGTGTGTGTGTGTGTGTGTGTGTGTGTGTGTGTGTGTGTGTGTGTTACAGAGTGAGTGAGTGTGTGTGTGTTTGTGTGCGCGCGCGCGCGTGCGTGTGTTTGTGCGTGCGTGTATGCGCTTAGAATAGTCTCTATGGACAAGATTTTGCGCTTCATAAATATTAATATTTTTACTATTATGAATTTTTATTTTGTTATTATATTGTCTGTCTGTTTGTTGCTTCACAAAGGTGTTTCCCCTGAAATCTACGCATGTTTTGTGAAAAAATGGGTCGTGCTCATTTCCTGTGTTCGTCAAATTCTTTCACCATTGATGTGTTACATATATATTTTTAATCATGCCTCGCGTTATATCTAAATAGTGGCGCATTGGTTGGCGACTCATTATCATGACGTACCTGTTCCAAAGGGGAAGAGAAATGAGCCTCTTTCCCAAAACATCTCAGACTCAGACTCAGACACAGAGATTTTGACTGAAATGTGATCAAATTCCCGTAAGTAAACGTTTATTTTGAATGTTATTATGTTTGATCGCACACAGACTCCACGTGTAACAGAGGCAACGGGTGATTTACTGGACGTAATAGTCAGCAGTTAGCTACCCCCCACCCCTCCCAGTGAGTAGGATTGGTGATGAGTAGGGACTGTGTCGGCGAGGGCTTGACAAAAGCAAGCCGGGGAGAACTATTATTAGTTGGAGACTTGAAAACACCTGTTGGGATTTTAAAATCGCAGAATGCAATCGTTTTTCTGTGTTTCTTTGTTCTTGGTGTGTGTGTGTGTGTGTGTGTGTGTGTGTGTGTGTGTGTGTGTGTGTGTGTGTGTGTGTGTGTGTGTGTGTGTGTGTGTGTGTGTGTTGTTTGTGTTTGTGCTCTCTTTTCTCTCTCTCTCTTCTCTCTCTCTCTCTCTCTCTCTCTCTCTCTCTCTTCTCTCTCTCTCTCTCTCTCTCTCTCTCTCTCTCTCTCTCTCTCTCTCTCTCTCTCTCTGTTGGGGGGTGTTGTTGTTTGTATGTTTGTTTGTTTGTTGTTTTGCGTCTGACCCCTAAAAATGGGGGATGGAGGGGATGC
Organism: Alviniconcha marisindica; assembly: GCA_018857735.1. Taxonomy (NCBI): domain Eukaryota; kingdom Metazoa; phylum Mollusca; class Gastropoda; family Provannidae; genus Alviniconcha; species Alviniconcha marisindica. The sequence goes on from JABMCL010001738.1 coordinate 266,862, forward strand.
AGAGGAGTGGGGAGTGAATGTTGGGAGTGTATTCTGGTGGCATGCAGCCCCATCCTTTTACACTGCGGTGGTGCTATTTCCGTGGTGACGGTCGACATCGTACGTCATTATCCAAGCGTCCTCGTTGGACCAGTTAATTATAATTGCGACTGCTGCCCTTGGACCAGTTAACTATAACTGCGACTGCTGCCGTTGGACCAGTTAATTATAACTGCGACTGCTGCCGTTGGACCAGTTAATTATAACTGCGACTGCTGCCGTTGGACCAGTTAATTATAATTGCGACTGCTGCCGTTGGACCAGTTAATTATGCAATTAATTATAATTGCAACTGCTGCCGTTGGACCAGTTAATTACAATTGCGGCTGCTGCCGTTAGGCCAGTTAATTATAATTTGTGGTTCCTTCAACTTCGTTGTTTGCAGTCCTCTTCAAACATGAAGCGACGTACGTGTCATAATCAGTGACTCAGATATTTTACTTTTGAGTTTATTACTTTTTGTTCGTCCTGATAGGGCACCCATTGGCAGACCGGGCGTCAACGATCAAGTAACTAACCGCAGGCATGCTAGATATGATTATTGGCATATTTGTTATTGCCTTTTATTACTCTCAGATTGTAGGCTTCAATTTTTTTATTATTCTACGGTAGCTTACTAATCAGAAAGTAGTACAAAGGGACAAGCCGTAACACCTGATGTTAGCTACATGTTTCAGTGACAAGTGATTGGTTGAATGCCAGTTAGTTACGACTTTGTTGATAGATGATTAGCCGAGGTATGGGTCAAGCTGAGTTCACAACAGATAATCATGACCAAGACCAACGAGCACTATAATAATACAATGATCACTATATGGTCAGCGAATGGCATCGAGGCCCAACAGCACGCTCGGCCTATTTCCGAATAAATTGAAGCAGCTTAGGAAGACCTGCTTGAGACTCCAAGAAGTATTCAAACGTTCGTTTTGATGAGGTATGAAACGACGATGTTGTTAGGCATCTGGCTGTTTGTCGGCAGACCTACGGCTACATCGCACAGAACAATGATCTGAAATTATTTCTCCTTCGCGTTCTGTAAACGCTGTTAGCCAAGTGTGTTCTTTGGCTCTTGTTTGTCTGTGTCAATAAAAAGGCAAGAAACGTATAACTGTACATTTGACGGCGAGTGCATAGGATATGGGACTAATTCCTTAACAGTGCGCATTCATGGATTGCGTAAAAAGGATGTCAACGAAGACGCCTCCGAAGACTGAATGTTTTGTTGGCATTTTACGCACAAAGCTAAATCTATTCCTGGATGATTTACTGTACATACGTGTAATAAAAATAGCTCACCTAAATGGTACTATTGTTCTTTGGTGGGGTTGTTTTGGGGGGTTGTTTGTTGTTGTTGTTGTTGTTGTTTTTCTTTTGTTTTTCAGTTGTTGTTGGGTTTTTTGTTGTTGTTGTTTGGTTTTTGGTTTTTGTTGTTGTTGTTTGTTCGTGGTTTACCGCAAAGTAAGTTACACTCATTGTATAAGTTTTGTTGTAGCCAGCTCGCCAAGACTCGCTGGTGTAAGTTGTGTCATATTCCTCCCTGGTGGGGTCCTATGAATGCCGTGCCCATATGCCAGTGTAGGCCTGCGACGCCTTTATCGCCTTGGGAGAAAAAAAACCACTGAGGTATAGGTATTGAATGTGGATTATCTATAAAAGGGATTGATTCTGCTCTGATATACGTGACTTCCATCAATAAGGGTTCAACGCGGATTCACTCACAAGCTCACAATGCAGCGTAACCTTTGGAGACGCGCTGTGTATGATACAATGAATTGTTGGTCATGGTGCCTCAGTTTAAATGCGAGAATGCTGCTAAAGTTGCCGAAGGGTTTGACGCCAAAATTGGGTTTACGTGCACGCGTATTAGAAATTAAAGCGTGAAGGGGAAGAAAAGAAAGAAAGAAAGAAATTAAGGCCTGTAGGCGTGAACGAATAAATCAGCTGCCTGTCTTCTTCTTTCACACTTTCTCAAGTTCTTCTTTCAATCCTATCTGTCCTTGTGTAGCTTTAAATGAAATACGGACCGGTAATCCAAAGGGGAGGTAACTATCTGGAGACAGCTCCTCGAATCAGTCAAGCTACGTTGGTCTTTCTCACCAACGGTCGTGCGCTTTTTACTCCCTGTTAAGGTGTAAATTGGGTGCAGTGTCCAAGATATGCAACTTTACGGCGTGTTTCTTTCTGGCGTTCACTTTCGCCGAATAAACCTAGGTGTTTGATTGTGTGCTGGGGCTCGGACTGTAGGGCTTTGTGTAACGCCAGCAGCTGGCTGTTGGTGTTAGACAGTGGGGTTCGCCCTCGGGTTAGTTGTAGAGCATTGTTGTTGTTCTGCTGGTCAGAAGTTTCGTTTTGTCTCTTGGCTGTGTGTGGGTAAGGAATTTCTGGTTTGTCACTATGTACTTGACCACTCTGAACAGTGGCTCGCTGTCTCTGCCCGCCCGTAGCAATTCACAGTGAACACAAACACGTGGATTCATTCACAAAGAACCAAGGTGTTGTTCGTCAGTTAATTAGGCTACTCAACAAAATATCAGTTCTCCAGCGTGTTGTTTCCAAAGACCGGGACCAGTTAACGGGAATTGGCTTCAAGATATGGTGAAGAGAGAGAGAGAGAACTCGAAAACTTTAATACTCAAGGATAGTAGCGTTAGGTCCATTTGGACCTATCTAACAGCCAGTCCTACAAACACAAATATGCGAAAGAGAGAGAGGAAGTGTGATTATATCTATTTGTTGGTTGGTTGGTTGGTTGGTTGGTTGGTTGGTTGGTTGGTTTGGTTGTTTTTGCCAAAGGGCCACAACACCACCAATACCACGAGCTGCAGTTGTTGTTCTTGCTGATGCCGCTGTCTAATAAAATGAACAGATGGTGTATGCGTTAGACTGGAAGCTTTGTGTTAGCCCTGCCTGTACCTGCCTCATCTGTTAAAGCGTCAGCCAGAGCATTGTGAGATGTTGGACTTTATCAATACCGATAGCAAGCCCCGTCTGATCCTTCTGGTCATTTTCAGCAGGCCTCACCTCATCGTGGTTGACCAACATGTAGCCTAGCTGCTGTCTGCTCAGTTTAAGGATCTAGCTTTCTCAACAACAATAACAACGACAAAAATGGTTCGTACAACATGCTGAAGAGAGGGGAGTAATAAAACACACACTTTGGAGTTTTATCTCATGGAAATAAAAGTTCAAACTCGGGGATTTTACGAGAACACCTTTTGTTCCTTTCATTTGCAATCGAAAACGGAGCTTCGTGACGGACGCTTAGCGGGACCGGACGTACAAAACCCTGTCAGGTGTCACAGCTGGCCTGATGGCTAGCCGCGGTCTCTTTCGTCTTCTTCAGTGGGCCGCGTCAACACGCAACTCCCGGGTCGACTTTCATAGGCGAACCGAGAAATTTGACATTTTTTCGTACATCCAGTCCCGTTTATAACGTTTTTACTTTACTGGTATGAATGTCAGTCGGTAGTTTTAGCTTGTCATAGCCTACATGTAGGCTTACGCACTGTGTGTACCTGACGCTGTGAACAAGCAAGGTTTTGTGTGGAAGATTTCATGCACCATAGTTATATAAATTTTCTCTCATTCATCACCGTCACGAATAAAACTCAATTTAGACATTCATTATACAAAACAAAACAAAATCTTTGCTTTCGTTCCGATCCCTTCTGCCGAAAACGTTGTTTTTGAGAAGGCTAGATCCGGCAAAGTGTTGAGAGACATAGTCCTTTAAGTGCCAGTTCCAACACCAAGCCCAGTCTGAACACCTGCGTGTCAATGCCTGCCGATTCCACGTGGCAGTCGCGCATGGAGGAGACATCGGATCGGTCCATGTGGGGTAAAAGATCAGCAGGAGGATTAGCGCGTGACAAGAGATCCGACACTTTACCTGTCACTGGCGAACAGTCCCAAGGAGCGGCCTGCACTATTGTATATATATATATATATATATATATATATATATATATATATATATATATATATATATATATATATATATATATATACTAAGAATATGCAGATATGTATCAGGCAGCAAGAGCTGGAAGTGTGTGGGGGTGGGGAAGGGAGCGGGGTATCTATCTGTCTGTCTGACAGTAAGATCCAAACACATAAACGCTTATTTATTCTGACACGGACACAAATGCAAATTGAGCTGCTGTTTGCTTGTCCAATGCTTGGAAGATTGTCGGCATCAGATTTTGTCTGTCTGACAGTGTGTCTCTCTTTGTGCGTCTACTTACCTTCCTGTATATGTAGGTTTGCAGGTAGACACCAAGAGTGTGTATGTATGTGTGTGTGTGTGTGTGTGTGTGTGTGTGTGTGTGTGTGTGTGTGTGTGTGTGTGTGGTTCAGCTGTCAGATAAAATCGTGAAATACGAGCCAGCGGTATCAAAAGCAGCGGCTATACTCCTTTCCCGGCAACGTCAGTCGCATACTCGCACAACCCTTTTACAACTCACACCTTGAAGTAAACAAATCATGTTGGTGCCTCGGCACACACGCACACGCACAGAAAGGTTACAAAGAGATCAATAAATAAGCGGTAAACGACTGAGAGAAGGTTACAATGAATGACATCCGCACTTCTCCTTTTGGTCACACCTGCAAAGATCTAACCCGTAACGACTGGAGCATGGCAAGCAGGACGAACACGCTGGCACCCCCAAGAGCATTGATATTGACTAGAGGTAGCCGTGTGGCAAAGAGATAGGTAGATGTCAGTAGCGCTGGACAAGATACACAGCTTAGTTCCGGGGTCAACAAAGGACCTGCAGGCTATAGAAAGCCGTAGTGAACTCTCAGCGTCAGAGAGCCCGAGAGAAGCATTGCAGGAACTCACTGCCGCTATCGCTGTCTAATGCCAACAGAAGTTATGAAGTCGCGGGAGAGGTAATGGGGCGGCATATAATGCGAGCTGGGAGTCGCAGAAGGTCGCACAGGCACCTGTAGAGGAAAGCTGCTGACAGACCCGACTGGGTGATTGAGGCACAGGTGGGGATCGGGGTCGGGAGGTTGCGGGTTCGGAACCAGATTCGGGCAGTAACTCTTTTTGCACCCGCCACACCCGTCCTTGTTCCCCCCTCACGTCCCCCCTCTACCAGCTCCCCGTCCTTCCCCCATACTTCCCCTGCTACACCTCGAGGTGGAAGGCTCAACATGTAGTCCTTCAGTGTATATACCCCCCTCTCCCCACTGTTATCTCAAATTGACAACCCCAATATCTGTGGTTCCATTGAGAGAGAGAGAGAGAGAGAGACAGAGACAGAGACAGAGACAGAGAGACAGAGACAGAGACAGAGACAGAGAGAGAGAACTTGAACTCGAAAACTTTAATACTCAAGAATAGTAGCGTTAGGTCCATTTGGACCTATCTAACAGCCAGTCCTTGCTATACTACAAACACAACTAAGCACCACTGTAGTACAAACAGATATTATAAGACAGACAGACAGACAGACAGAGGCCAAATACCTTAATAATCTGATTTTGATTTGTTTAACTTATCATCTCAATGGTTCCGACTCGTTTGGTTAAACTGATTTAACGCCGCTTTGTCTCCGAAGAGGTAGTGGCGGGGTCCGAAATACCAGGAGAGGGGGGGAAGAGGGAGACTATATATACCTATCGCTACGCTGTCACCGCCATGACACTCCTGATTAAGATGGGCAGCGATGAGAGCCATTTTAATGTTTCATTAATCGTGAGGGCCAAAGTCAAAAGACAGTGTCCACAAACCACAACTTTTGAAGAGAAAGGAGAGCCGAAGCGGAATCGAGCCGAGGTCCCTCTGCTTACCAGCGTAACGCCTTACCGCTAGGCCAAAGCCGAAGCGGAATCGAACGGAGGCCCCTTTGCTAACCAGCCTAACGCCTTACCGCTAGGTCAAAGCCGAAGCGGAATCGAACCGAGGCCCCTTTGCTAACCAGCCTAACGCCTTACCGCTAGGCCATCGCAAGCGTACCGATTCTCGTCGTGACACTTAAAGGGACACGAACAGAAAGGTGGGAAAGAAACGTTTGCCGAACCTAAAAGTGAATTTTATCACGCGATGCAAGTGCACAAAGTGGACCCTTTTGTGAGCCGGTGTGGCCCAGCGGTAAGGCGTTAGGCAGGTAAGCGGAAGGACCTCGGTTCGATACCGCTTCGGCTCTCCTTTCTCTTCAAAAAGGTTGTGGTTTGTGGACACTGTCCTGTGACTTTGTCCATCACTTCCTACTGAAACATTAAAGTGGCTCTCATCGCTGCCCATCTTAATGCAGCAGTCATTCTGGTGGTGACAGTGTAGCGATAGGTATATAATCTCCCTCTCCCCCACATCCATACCCCCCCCCCCCCCCCCCCCCCCCCTTCTCCCCGTCCCTAATAAGCCTTATGATTTCTGTGGACGTTAAGCATCGTGTTTACTTACTGCACAAAGTGGTGCTGGATTCATGTGCAATTTCAGCCGGTGATGGCACAATCATTGGGATCGGAACCGACCGCCTGTGATCTTGGTCATGATTCACTGCACTGCTTGTCGATAGCATATGACTGCATGGTTCCCTGATCCAGGGGGCTGTGTTGAGCTAGCTAAGTGTGAGAGGACGGGCGCGTGGAGTTATTGGCTTGGAAAAACGGCTGGGCGGAGGAGGGGTTAGTTAGTGGCTGTTTTGTCGACGAGGAGGGTAGAACCAAAAGGCGCTATGAACATGATATTGTAGAGACTGATCGGATTGCTGGAGTCTAGTGTGGTATGCAGGGAGCCTGATGCTGGAGTCTGGTGGTGACCACGTTTGACGCAAGTTTCTACAGGTTAGTGAAGGGTTTTTAGGTCTGAGTGTGTGCAGGCTACCTTCTGTCTGTCTGTTTGTCTGTCTGTCTGTCTGTCTGTCTGTCTGTCTGTCTGTCTGTCTGTCTCTCTCTCTCTCTCTCTCTCTCTCTCTCTCTCTCTCTCTCTCTCTCTCTCTCTCTCTCTCTCTCTCTCTCTCTCTCTCTCTCTCTCTCTCTCTCTCTCTCTCTCTCTCTTTACTCACACACACACACACACCACACACCAAACACACACTCACACGCAACACACACACACACACACACACACACACACACACACACACACACACACACACACACACACACACACACACCACACACACACACACACACACACACACACACACACACACACACACACACACACACACACACACACACACACACACACTCACACACATACACACACACACACACACACACACACACACACACACACACACACACACACACACACACACACACACACACACACACACACACACACACACACACACACACACACACACACGTGCGGCGACTGATTCGCTCTTTATGTTTGACCTTGAGTGTCAACATATTTCCTCTTTCTCCCAGCGTTAGGCTGAAATTGATTCTGCCCACTGATCTCTTATCTCTGAGATCTCGTCTGTTTGATGAGGATTTAAAAGATAGTGGATAGGTTTACGTGTTATTGGAAAGACGCGTCAAACCTTTCACCACGCTTGTGAGTCCAAGCTAATATTTACTTTTCTTACTCAGATTGCGTAGTTGCAGTCAATTTTGTAGTTGTATCATCGCTTTGTGTGTGTGTGTGTGTGTGTGGTGGTGCGTGCGTGCGTGCGTGCGTGCGTGCGTGCGTGCGTGCGTGCGTGCGTGCGTGCGTGCGTGCGTGTGTGTGTGTGTGTGTGTGTGTGTGTGTGTGTGTGTGTGTGTGTGTGTGTGTGTGTGTGTTCTAGCACAAGCTGGAATAGCACAAGCTGGAACAGCAGAGAGAATGATAAGCCTGCGGTTATTGTTGTTGTTGTTGTTGTGTGTGTGTGTGTGTGTGTGTGTGTGTGTGTGTGTGTGTGTGTGTGTGTGTGTGTGTGTGTGTGTGTGTGTGTGTGTGTGTGTGTTTTCGCTTCACCTTCAAGTTCCGCTAAAACGGGTTGTGGCGAAAACGTGGTCTGTTTAGTCTTCTAGTCGTTCCTGGTCAAAGTCTGAAACAGAACCCGCACTTGAAATTCCCTTGTTAATTCCCAGCGAAGCGGAGGGAGCTTGGCTCGATCAACAGGCAATGGAAGGGAGGTAACCGCGCTCCACTCT